>CM063603.1:22040398-22082584 GCA_032356905.1 Salix exigua | reverse complement strand
GTTCTTCCAAATTATCAGATCTTTCTAGCACGTGTGACCATGTCCCCAGATATCGTGCAAAATAAGGAGCCTGTAATGTTTCCCCTTCTGCTCAGCCTATTTGTTTTTTGAAGAATAATTATAACAGCTAGCTAGTTATGAAATTCTCATATTTGATAAAAAAAAAATGTACTCTTACAATATAATGACTATTTGGAAGTGTGATTGAAGTTATTTTTAAAAGTATTTTTTATTTATAAATGTATCAAAATAATATATATAATTTTTATTTTTTTAAAATTATTTTTGATATCAGTACGTGAAAATAATCTAAAGATACCAAAAAATTAATTTAGACAAAAAAAATAAAAATAATATGTTTTTAAATTTATTAAAAAAGACTTGAAAAACAATTGCAAACAGGAGTCTTGAGTTAAATCTTAAAATAATATGAATAATTAGCAAACAAGATGATGGGATTTATCAGCTTTATCAAAAGGCAGATTAGTTTTACCAAACTAAAAAGTTAACGCCCACACTATCTTTGTTAGATCACCTCCCACCAGCTCAGCTTAATTTATTATGCGGACAAAAACATAGAACGAGTAGCAGATGAATTTAATTTCTTCCACTGCACATGTTTCATATGTACAATGTTTTGTTTAGATAAATTTAATTTATCCATGCATGGGTCCTAGTAGATCACGGGCATGTTTAATATATCCATTTAAAACTTATTAGTCGTACGAAAAATTAACTAGATTGTAGATTTATATGCATTCGCAACAAAAAATTACTGTATAGGAGACGTGCTGTTGATTTTTTTTAACAGTAATTACTGCCATTATTATTTTTAATTTACATAGATGCTAAAAGACAATCCAATCAATGTATCCCATATATATAAGTAAGTAGGTCGATAGTTTAGATTTATCTTCTCCACAGCTGAAATCCCCTTTTCTTTCCTGGAAAAAAGAGAAGGAAGAAAGCTTCTGAAATGGCTCTTTACCAGCTCGCTACATTCCCTGTTAGCACTGTCATCAAGCTGACATTTCCAAGGAGCAGCTCCTTAGGATTATCAAGAAATGGCCAAGTTCGATGCATGGTAGCAGCCGAAAGTTGTGATAAAAGCATTGCCAGGCGCTCTGGAAATTATCCCACTCCTTTTTTGGATCATGAGTTTCTTCAGTCTCTTACAAGTGGATATGTGGTATGTCCCGGCCAGAATCTTTCTTGCCAGATGCCAATATCCGCCATTGTGGTTTTGGTTTCAAAGGCACAAGGGATTTTCCATTATCACTATTACTTCTAGTAGATTCTCTTGTGCAGTTATTTCCAACCATGGAAAGCTAACTTTTTAATATCTATGTAGGGAGAGGCATACACTGGACAAGCTAACAAGCTGAAGGAAACTGTGAGGAACATGCTTGAGAATCCTTTGACCGCTCTAGGTCAACTGGAGCTCATTGACTGCCTTCAAAGACTTGGACTGGCTTATCAATTTGAGCAAGCGATAAAGAGCATACTGGAAAGCAGGTGGAATGACTATCAAAAGGACAACATAGAGATGAAAGAGGACTTGTATGCTACTTCTGTGGAATTTAGACTGCTCAGGCAGCATGGATATCATGTACCTCAAGGTTGTCTCGATATTTATGTATATATATTCATAGTTATATACATTTATATCAATTGAACTTAGCTGAAACGACCTTTGTCGAGCAATTCTTTGACTTGCAGATGTTTTCAATAGCTTCAAGGATGAGCAAGGAAACTTCAAGAATTGTCTTCGCGAGGATATCAAAGGACTGCTAAATTTATATGAAGCCTCGTATTATCTGGTAAATGGTGAGAGTATCTTAGAAGAAGCGAGAGATTTTGCTAGAAAACATCTCAAGGAATACAGCGAGGAACAGAACGAAGATCATCATCTTTCAAAGTTGGTGACTCATTCCTTGGAACTTCCATTGCATTGGAGGATGCTAAGGATGGAAGCCAGATGGTTCATCGATGCATATGGAAGAAAAAAGGACATGAATCGCGTCCTTCTTTACTTTTCAGAATTGGATTTCAACATGGTTCAAGCAAAATACCAGGATGACTTGAGACATGCATCAAGGTACGTATACAAACCATTATAAATGTATATTAATTTAATCAATACCGCAATGTTTTTATTTTTCATCTTTAATATTTTTTATTGACTCCTTTATGACCTTATTCTAGGAGGTAAGGTTTAAAATCATGGTGGAAAGATAAAACTAAAAACGAGTACCACAAATTAAGTACAATATGAAGATGGACAGTCTCATTTTTTCCCCTTTTCATCTAATTAATTCATTTAGCTTTTTAAAATTTAAAATTCATTTTTAAATTTTATCTTGTTTATTTCTCAGTTTTTTGATTTGACAAAAGACAAAAAAAACTAATTGAAAAATAGCAAAAATAGCAAATTTTCAATAACAAAAAAGGTTAATCTGACAGATTTTTTTTGATGAGAAGAGTTCTCTTGAAATGTTTATGAGCCTTGCCTCTATTTAATGAGATATTATGGAAGTTTTTTTTATTTATAAAAAATCATTAAAATAAATTATTTAAAAAATTACTGTTAGAGATAAGATTATATATATATATATATATATATATATATATATATATTAAATTATCAAGATTTGCTTTATGCATCCCTCATGTTTTGCTTTTCTCTTTTGGTTTGCCATTTAAATATTTTATGTTATCTCAAACTGCAACATGTATGAGTAAGTTGGCTAGTTATATTCATAATTATTGATGAAGCAGTGTTCTTAATGAAAAATGCTTTAAACTGTTAAGGGTATGCATTGAGCATTGTATGCCTATAAATAAACATTGTTGAGCACATGGAAGGTATGTAGAAAATGAGTGTACAATAGTAATACAATTCAAATTCTGTTTTGCCTCTCTTTTCTGCCATCTGAGCATTCTTCTTCTTCTTCTTCCTCCTCCTCCTCCTCTCAATTTCTGCCTTAATGTTAAGGTGGTGGACTGGTATGGATCTTGGAAACAAGTTGTTCTTCACCAGGGACAGATTGTTGGAGAACTGTTTATGGACGGTAGGAATATTATTTGAGCCCCAGTTTGGATATTATCGAAAAATGGAGACAAGGGTTAACGCTCTGATAACAGCTTTAGATGATGTTTACGATGTGTATGGCACCCTCGAAGAACTCGAGGTCTTCACAGATGTGATTGAGAGGTTGGTCCTAACACATCTACTGGTTTGATCAGTTTTGTATGATAATTAATCTCTCGATTTCTGTTTTCTAGCTAGCTAGGAGAGATTGAACCTGACATATAATCATGCAATTTGATTCCAGATGGAATATCAATGCACTAGACCAGCTTCCATACATCATGAAGATATCTTTCTTTTCTCTCTTCCAGACCATCAATGGAATCGGTTACGATATTCTTAAAGAACAAGGATTAAATGTTGTTCCTTCCTTGAAGAAATTGGTATCAGTTCTAATTTCTCTTTACATGATTTCTCCATGCTTAACTTTCTTTCTAGATCTAGTTATTGACATATACGATTTCAAATGAACTAGTGGGTGGATTTATGTCGAGCATATCTGAAAGAGGCAAAGTGGTACTACGCTGGATATACACCAAGTCTACAAGAATACCTTGATAATGCTTGGTTGACATCATCCGGGCAAGTCGCCCTAGCTCATGCTTTCTTATTGGTTACGAATCATTTGACAGAAGAGGCTATAAGTTGTTGCATGGAATATCCTGACATAATTCGTTACTCGTCAACGATTTTACGACTCGTGAATGATCTAGGAACATCCTCGGTATATAATCTCTCCCCCTCTCTTCAAATTTCTCGACTCATACTTTTCTCTTAAAAGGGTTGACTTTTCTACGTTTTGGAACCAGGATGAGATTGCTAGAGGTGATATTCCTAAATCAATTCAGTGTTACATGCATGAAACTGGAGCGACTGAGGAAGAAGCTCGAGAGCATATACAATATTTGATATACGAGACATGGAAAAAGCTAAATGAAGAGCGGTGGAAACCACATCCCTTTTCTCAGAAATTCATGGGAATTCCAATGAACCTTGCAAGGACTGCTCTGTGTTTTTATGAAGAGGGAGATGGGTATGGGATTCAAGATCATGAAACTCGAGGTCGCCTAGCGTCATTAATTGTTAAGCCCATTCCTCTTCGAGATATGTAGTTATCAGAAGTCATTCAAATGGTATTGGGAATCTGTCTGCTACCATTTTCCCAGGCTCTCAGCTCAGCAGGCTTCAGCTTGTTACTGTTAAACGCTTCTTTTCTCTCCAAGTGGGTTCTTATTCTAATAATGTGTGTTTATCTTGTTGTCTTTGGCTTATCAATAAACTAATTTAAAGTTAATGTTTCATGTCATGTGCCTTCTCACAAACCATAGACATTGATGTGAATTCATTCCCAAAGCACAGGGCTTCGGAGTATATCTCTTGCCTTTGTTTTTTAATACATTATTTATCATGTAGAGTGGAAAGTGTTTTTGCAAGTTTAAGTGCTTGTTTGGTACGGTGTTTTAAACGAAAGTTTTCAAAAAAAAAATATATTTTTTAATTTTAAATGAATATGCTTTGATATTTTTAGATCATTTTGATATGCAGATATCACAAATAATATTTAAAAAATAAAATAAAAATATCATTTTGATGTATTTCGACACAAAAAACACTTTGAAAAATTACCGCAACCTTCCTCCCAAAAAAAAGACTTTACATTTTTCTTTGATAATATATATATATATATATATATATATATATATATATATATATATATATATTTGTACTTAGTTTTCGAAGAAAATCATCAAACAACAATACCAAATAAAAATAAAAAGGAGTGTATTTCTTACCAACACGATTTTTTAGCATCAATGGCTTTTTAACTTTTCTTATCATCACAAATAGAAAATTGGTAAATGGTAGTGAAAATGTAGATGAAAATATTTCCATAGTAATTGCCAATGGAAATTGAAATGGAGAATTTTCATTGGTATTTTTCAACAAAAATGTTGATGGATTATGATCGGTCCGTATTTACCAAAAGAAAAGCTGATGAATTAATTTTTTTCAAAAACACCATTGGTCATTCTATCAATAAATTTACACGTCAGATTCCAATGACAAAAATTTCTATCAATAAATGTTATTAAAGGTTACACTCAGATTATTGTGAATTATAATAATATAATTATCATTTTAATTTTCGGTGTGTTTAAAATAACTCTTGGACTCAGGGTATTTTTTACTTTTCTCCAGTGTACTTGTTGACATTTTCTTATTGTTTAGTGGTATTTTTTTTTCCAATTTTTGTTCTAGCCAGTATTTTTGTTGTTGAAATTATGACAACCAAGTACATTCCCTCTAATGTCATCTTCTGGAAATTACCAAAATAACCTTTAGAATCTAAAAAGTAGATATATAATATTTTTTATCGTTCATTTCAATCATTTTTCTATTCATTTTGATTTTATATATATGCTATCATAATTTCAAGACAAACCCGAGGGACTAAATTGAGAGAAAACCTTTAAGGAATAGCTTCAGCTATAATTAATCTCCTTGCCTTTGTTTTCACTTATAGTTGATGATCTTTTGCTTCTAAAACCTCTTAATAATAACAATAATAATGTTAAGCTTCTTAAATATAAATTTTTGTGTTTTTATAATGTTATTTTAAATCATCTACTTGTTTTTCCAGTTTATTCAATTAAGTATACGTACAAATTTCCAATTAAAAGACCATGCTGTAGTTTGGCATTTTGTATAGCCGTGTTATGAATCTAAGTTGTTATCATAGCCTTTTCCCATATTATTAATTATGAAAAGAAACGGCCTGCTGACAAAATGAAAAACAACAGATCACTCTCGATTTCCGCAGAATGCGTTCACAGTACAAGGATCGAACTAGTCCTCATGCCCACCAAGGCTTATTTATAAGCTAAGGATTCAAAGTTACATGCATAAAGCCTCTACCTTTATTTATTGGATCTCTAGCATAGATGCTAGCTTCAATCCCTTCCACGTCGCGATTCCTGGGAAGAACTGAAAACACTAACTTCATCCCTGTTGTTCTTAAGCTTCCTGGCATCTTCCCTTGAGATCTGGAAGGCATTCGCAAGCACATCCTCAGGAATGGCACGGATGACGGAGACACGTCCTGCCATTTGACTGATTTGTGCGTTGTCATTAGTCTTGAATGACACCCACTCCAGTCCTTGGCTTCCTGCCTTCTTGACCACTGCAAAGTTTTGTGGTGCTGTAATTACTTGACCCTCTTGAACTTGTCCATCAAACACTGCTTGCCCGTTGTCTCCAACAATCTGAATCCTTCCACTTCCTCTAGTGATGTAGCATATGCTGTGAGCGTTGATGTTCCAATTTGGTGTCATCAAAGCATTCTACACATAGTTCCAATTATCAGCAAAATTGCCATAAAAGTGTATATGGTATACGTGGAATTGAGTTTTTTGATGAATGTTGTATGGAGATTCTTACAGGGTAAAGGACACCTCTCTGAGCACTAAGCTGGATATGGCGAAGGATGGGGAGATTGAGGCTGTTGACAGTAGTGAGACGTCCAGCCTGAGGGTTGAAGACATCAGCATCTTCTGGATTATTGATGTTGTGCTTCAACCTGGCAGTGCAGAATGATTCCTCTAGACCATTGCTCCCACCACCTTGTCTCCTTTGGTGTTCTCGTTCTCGCTCTTCCTCCTCTCGACTTTCTTGTGGAGTTACCACCTGAAGCTCATGCTGAACCTGGACAATGATGCCTCTGTTATCATTTTCATTCCTCATCCTTCTTACTAGTTTGGTGTCAACGTTGAAAGCTTCTGCGAGTAATCGCTCGTCGAAGCCACCGAAGAGGTTGCGATATCTTTCCTGCTGGCCTCTTCGACTTTCGCCTTCATATTGGCCTCTCCGGTTTGAGCTTCTTTGGCTTTGTAATTCTTGCTGTGGGTTTCCAGCCAAGAAGAATTTCTGAAACGGCAGATCAATGTTTAATTATGAAGTATACTTGTGGTTTACTTATTAAATGACATCACAATCATGGTTTCTTGCGATTCTTACCCTGAAATCCTGATCAAGCTGGTTGGCAGTATTGCTAGTGTCAAGAAGTTGCACAAGAACAAGAGGGGAATCACCATTGTTATAAAACCAATCAGCCACTCCTGCAGGCAAGGCGACGATATCACCCTCTCTAACTTGTCTAACCTTCTGATGCTGGTCCTTCTGCTGCTGGTCTTCGGAGCTTTCTCTCCGGTCTCTAGAATTCTGTCTTGAAGACTGGAATGTCTCTGGACAACCTGGGATTGCAGCTCCATGAAACCCCCTACCTACAATGAGACCAGAAAGAAAGATTAAGTAAGTCTACATAGATTGAAATGTTATTATGATTGATAGGGAAGAAAGAATTGATTGCATGCCTTGGTCTACATAGATGAACTTTGGCGTATTAGAGTATGAAGGCAACAAGAGGCCCTGCTGCTTAATCGTATGGCGGATAACTACAACACCAGCACATTGAAATTGCTGGTCATTCTCGTCCCAAATTTCAGTGACACCAGCCTCGGATTTGATCCTGCGAGCAGGCTCGAGGGCTTTGATCCTATCAAACTGGCATTGGTTCTGCTGCTGAGAGCGTCGTTTCCCCTGTTGCTGCTGACCACGTTGCGAGGTCACTTGCTCTATTTGGGCAAAGCAACAATTGAAGAGAACTAGACAGCAAAAGGTAAGAGAAAGCAAACAAGAAGAACCCATGCTTGTTATATATAGTAGTTATGTTATTGTAGTGTGGAGTGACAAGGTGAAGTGTACATGTATTTATATGCAAAATTGCTGGATTAGCATCTGGGACGTGGCAACGCGATCGGCTTGCTGAGTTCTAATTTGGGACGTGGCAACTCGATCGTTGATGCTGCATGTCTGCTATGATGTTTCTTGCTTACACATATTTCCCTAATGGGTACGTGTTAGAGAGAGTGATTGTGTGCGAAGATCTTTGCTGTTTGTGGACTCTTTAATGGACTTGTTCTTTTCCTGTCTTAACTATAGATAGGTGTCCATATTTCTTACCGTACACTTGCCTCCACATTTCTAACATAGTTTCTGCATGCACCAAGCGTGGCGTCCATACACACATGCATTAGCTAGCATTAGAGTTGTTTTCATTCAATTTGAAGGCCTGTCCAAGTTGATGCAGAGCATTTGCTGAAAAAACTTTGGAATGAAAGTTAGCTAGGAAGACTTATTGCATTCAGTAATGTAGACAAGTGTGACTAGGATTTAATTATATCTTTTAATTTATCTAAAATCCTGAGCCTTTTTCCCTTAAAACTCTTCACACGTCACCAATAATTCTGTAATACGATACGAGTTATTTCAGGAATTGAAATGAGAGCTTTTAGACTCTTTGTTTTTCTATTTCTGTATCTCTTTGATTGCTCTAGAAAGCGGTGAGTGGTAGTGACCATTGTGGATTTTATACGGTGTGGAAATTCTATATTTTCTAGTTTTTTAACACTTGAATGACCTCTCTAATACTCCAATTACCTTTACTCATCCTGTGAACCATATTTTAAAGCCTTTTAATCATGATGACATCTTAGTATATAGAAAAATAATAATCAGAAGAAGCATTTAGAGCATCTATACTAGATTTCCAGCATGCTAAGAGAGCAGCACTTGTATGCCAACTTGAAGAGATGCCATTTTTGTACTGATACCCTTGTGTTTTTAGGCTAGCTGTATTATCTCCAAATAAGGTGTTAAATTTAATCCACGAAAGGTACAAGCACTTAGCAGCTGGCCTGCACTGAAATCCATTCATGAAGCTCGAGGTTTTCATGATCTTGCTCTATTATACTGAATATTCATTAAAGAATTTAATTAGGACTATATTCTCTGCCATTAAAAAAAGGACATTTTAAGTGGATGAAAGCGGCACAATAAAATTTTGATCTTGTGAAGAAAATGATGATAGCAGTGCATATTGTTGGGTTGCCGGATTTTAATAAGGTGTTTGAAGTAAGTTGTTGCTATCAATCATAAGTTTGGTATCCAAATTAAATCAAGTGGCTGAAGGTTTGAGTAGAAAGCATTCATTGTACAAAGATGATCCTTATTCTAGCAAAGTGTGGGCAAGAATGCTCTAAACGATCTCACTGTCCTCATGTTGCTGCATTTCTATCTTTTAAAAACAATTTTCGATGCACTCCCAATTATTCTCTTGGAAAAGCCATTATTAAAGAAGCACACAACCCTTTAGTAAGGAAAAAATCGTTGCTCTTGTCCATGAAAGGTTTCATAGGCAAATGATGAATGAAACGTGATATGAAGAGACATGTGAAACGGTGTCATGTTTTTTATATTGACAGAAGTCATGCTCAAAAATTTTGCATTGCATTAGCAAATAATCTAAGCTATAAGAAATATTTTTGTCCAAAAATAGAAAAAGAGTATCCACAAGAAAATATGAATATATCTTAGACATAAAAATAAAAATTCTTAAAAATGTGGGAAAATAATTATTTAGAAAAGGCACCAAATTGGTTAATGTTGTACACATTAAGTGATGAAGTTGTGAAAATATTTCACACAAAATAAGTGATTTCCACGAATATGTCATAGGCTGATGAACGTTAATTTTTATTTACCCTAGTCTGGATTGTTCCTAAAAAATTAGTCTATTATAAGAACTTTAATACTCAAATACTTAAATCAACGAATAGAATAATGTATAAGAAAGGGTGTGTATATAGGTCTAATAGCAAGAAATTGGATAGCGTTACTTGGTTTTGACTGGCTTTCATATGGTTAAAACTTTTGTGGCATCCACCCTTGCATGACTAACTTATTGTTTGGTTTTTATATCTATCTTTGTGTGGCCAATGATCAGATCATCTCCTTGTCTACATTAGGCAGTGTAGTTAATAATTGTGTTGTGTCTTAGTTATTGTTTATAAGCATTATTATTGGTGATGGGCAATATCATTAACATAGAAAAAAGTATTTAATTTCCATAAAAAAAACTTGTGCATTTGAAAAAACATTTGTGTGTTTTTTATATGTGCACTTCTTGAGAATCTAAAAACCATACATAGAAGGGTGTGTTCGAATCAAGATTAAATAGACTAGCTAGTAGACGATTTTTACAATGTAATAGATGTTGTTTTTTAAAATAATTTTCATTTAAAAATGATATTTTTTTTTTATTTAAAAAAATTATTTTTGACATCATCATATTAAAATTATCTAAAAACACTAAAAAATATAATTTAAAACAAAATATAATTTTTTTTTCTCATTTTTTTCAAAAGCACAAATACAACAAACAGAGATTTAGTGTTTACTCCAAACGCATCACCCAGCTGATACTTTTTCCATAGAATCGGAATCTATCATATATATAGATATAGATGGTAGTTAATTAGATAAATAATTAATGCTACACAGCATGGCCAATTAAATAGCAATCTCCAAGTGTATGCGGTATCATGCTGCATGCAGTCCTACAAATAAACCTCTCATGACCACAATCCAAGAAACAGACACCCCCACTTCGAGAAAATTAAGGAGAGAAAGAGTTTCTTGTCTCGAGAGGCTGAGCCGAGAGAACATGGCTCGTGCTTGCTTCGGCAGGGTTCACCCAGGTATTGCCATGATTTTTGTTCAGATCGTGTTTGGAGGGATCAATATCGTCTACAAGCTGGTTATCAACGATGGCATGAGCATCAGGGTAGCCGTTGCCTACCGCTTGCTCTTTGGTGCAGCCTTCTTGTGCCCTATTGCTCTCATTGTTGAAAGGTACGTAAATGGTTAACAAAATTACATGTAAAATATGTGCTCTCGGCATGCATATTTCTTGTTTTTCTATCTACCTAATCTCCTCGTGTTCTAAATGTGGAGTAATTCCTGGGTTTTGTGCAATGATATCTTCCTCCATGAAGCGAGTGATATTTAATTCGTTAAATGAATCTTTTTATTTCCGACCAAACAACCAAAACTTTTTGTACTAGTTAATAAAACAAGACAAAATAACGAGATAAAATAACGTTGTTTTTATTTCTGATTTAAAATCTAATTAATTCCAGATTTTTTAGCTAAATACCAACCAAAACATTCCGGTTTAGTTTCGTGAATTCTGTTTCAATTAAAATGGACCTCCTAAGAAATATGATAATGGTTGTCTTTTGCTTGGACAAAAAAGTACATGGGAAAATTTGGTTTTCAATGCTCTGATACTTGTACTTTTGGGAAGAAATTCGTGAGAAATAAGAGTTAATTGCAAAAATCATTGTACTTGAGCTCAATTCCACTAAAAAATCACCAAGATAATATTTGCTAGCAGTAGAAAGGTTGACCTAGGATATATCGGAAACCCATTCTAGTGAATTTAAGTAAGAAAACACAGAAATATTAATTGATATTTATGGAAGATACTGTGTTATGGTAATTAATTCATCTCCTGTATCCATGAGCCATTATGACAGATACATACGTTACAGGAATTTACTCTATTAAGCTTTACCTTCCCAAGATTAGAATCACCCGTTCATCCATTTCCATTCCGGTCTGTATTTGGTATCCAAATATATTTATCTCATAAAAACAATATACACAAACTTATTTTTTTTTTTTTAGCAATATTTATTAGCTTATGGAGGAAGTGTTTCGTATGTTGGATAATATTGATTAAATTAAACAAATAATTGAATAATACACACATACACGAGCGAACGCTGGTTTAAGAATACCATTTAAAATAAAATAAAAATGTATATAATCAGGTTGATGTTGGTGTTGGTGTTGGTAGCATACAGAACGGTCTATTGATCATTGACAAATTATTTTCTGATAACTTCCCAAACTATTTTTTTTTAATTTAGATACAAATTCTCGATTTAGATGTAACAGTTCATAAACAAAATTAAAAATTATTTTCTTTATTCTTCTAAAAAAACATGTGAAAAGCTTTTTCACAACTTGTGACATGCAATGACAAAATTAAAACATTTGTTATATATAAAATGCGCAGACGAATATACAACCATATAAAAAATTATATTATTAAAGTAAAAAAAAATTCCCTTGATTCAGCTATATCCTTTTAATTCTTTGTTGGCAGGAACAAGAGACCAAAGCTGACATGGGCTGTCTTCACTCAGATATTTCTCCTTGCTCTATTCGGGTATGCCCCTACATGTGTATATCATTAATGTTTAAAATCTGATGAAAATCTAACTTTTGGATTTTTCAATAAATCATCTTAAATTCAAATCTTGAGAGGATTTATTTTTCTGCTATTCATTATTATGTTGATCGTCACGTTACAGGTGGCATGACTGTAGCTCACAATGATTTCGGTATTGTGATTTTATTTTCAGGGGATCAATATACCACAATCTATACCTGGCAAGCTTAAACCTAACATCCATGACATTTGCCGCAGCTATGTACAATCTTAGCCCAGCATTCACGTACATGGTTGCCGTCCTTTTCAGGTGAGTTTTTTTTATAAAAATTATTTATTTATTTAATAAATACGTAGCAGGAAGACAATTCATTTTTATTTACGAAGGAACAATCAGTAGATAGATGATTAAAATAACTGTTTACGTTATTTCTCCAGGATGGAAACATTGTCAGTGAAGAATGCACGGGGGATAGCTAAGGTGGCGGGGACTGCAATATGCATAGGAGGCGCAATGCTGCTTACATTTTACAAAGGAATTGAGATCAGCATCTGGCACACCAACATTAATCTTCTGAAATATCATCATAATCATCACCAGAAGAACACTGCAGGATCAGCAAAACAGCAAATGAGTGGCTTGGCAATTGCTCTGATTGCATGCGTGTTCTATGCTTTTTGGGTGATTCTTCAGGTAAACTAAATACATGCGGTTTTTTATTTTCAACATTTGGTCCTATAAATATTATACAAGAACTTTGACTGGAAGATTTGAGTTATATCTTTACAAGAGTATAGGGACTAAGACTTTAAAAATATCCTGAATATAATCCCCATAAGTGGTAACAAGTCACCATTTTACTTATATTTCTTAGCATATATATATATATGATTGGGGTTAATGACAGGCGAAGATTAACAAGAACTACCCATGCTTCTACTCCAGCACAGCTTTGATGAGTTTGATGGGATCAATTCAGGCTATTATTTATGCACTTTGCTTTGAAAGGAAATGGTCTGACTGGAAGCTTGAATCGAATATCCGCCTCATTTCTGTAATTTACTTGGTAAGTAGTACCATTATAAATATTAAGATGTCTTTATAGTGTATGCCTTCCTAAAAAAAACAAAGAGCTTACATTATGTATTTGGGTGCTAATTAGTTTAATATGTCGAGTCATTCATGCCTTCCAAGCAATCATATTTAGGGAAATTCTAGTGCCTTTGTATGGACTAGATGGCTTGATATCCAGACCGAAGCAAACCACTATGAAACTTGGGATTTCATCCAAGAAAAACAGTAATAAATAAAGCTGAGAATAGGGTTTTTTTTTCCCACTCAAAACTTTTCTGCAGGGGATCTTAGCATCTGGGCTTAATATCACTTTGATGGCATGGTGTATAGCTAAACGAGGCCCATTATATGTTGCCATCTTCAATCCCTTGATGCTTTTGGTTGTGGCATTAGCAGGATCCTTGGTCTTTCAAGAGAAACTTCATTTGGGAAGGTGCTTAAATTTTCTTGTAAACTACACAAGGATTCTTAGCATTTAATTCTTCCTAGCTCAGACAAATATTCCTAATTAACATTACTTGTCATTGAATTTCGATGGCACAGCATTATGGGGGGAGTGCTGATAATAGCTGGATTATACACTGTGCTGTGGGGGAAAAGTAAGAACTCGAAGAGCAAAAATCAACCAGTGGTGTTGCCAAACAATTCTGATCAGGAATCACCAGGGATTGCTGTTACCTCTCAATCTGAAGTCAATAAAGATGGCGCTGTGTAGAGTAATTAATCCTTGCAATTCTATATATAGCTCATGACATTGTAATGTTCTTGCATTCCTAGAAGCAATAATGGTTGCGTTTCTGTTCATCGAAAGATGAATTATTTAAATAATCCCCCTCTCCATGCATGTAATTTCTGGATTATACAATCGTAAACTGTTAAATTTATAGTTTAACTTGCGGTTCTTCTATGGTTAATTCTAAATTTTATATATACATTTTTTTTGAATATGTTATTTTTGTGTTATTTGTAAGATGTAGACTAATGTGTGTGGGATTATTTTTCTAATAATTCCATTTACTTATAATTTATTTTTAAAGATGGGCAAGTGCTTTGAAATTCATGATTTAAATTGGAACATTGATTCTGAATAAACTCACTACCATATTGTATAAAAAAACAAAGCTTAACAAGTCCTTCTATTCTACTACAATAAAATTGTAAAATAACAACAAACATTCTGAGAGTATTTAATATTCGATTATAATAGTAACAAAATATTTATGTCAACAACTTTTAATTTTATTATGAATAAAAAAAATTACATTGGTAATTAACAATGGAATCACATACACAATAAAAAAAAATTAAAATAAAAAAATATATAATATTGATAATTCCATGACAAGTCATTATTTGTCGATGGATTCACCATTGCAATATTTTATCAATAATTTTGTCGTTAAATTATAAGTATTATAGCTAATATAAGTTTCATTCTCCTCATTTTCTATATTTTCTTGTTCTTGACCTGTAAATCAAAACAGCAACCCCTCCCACCTATTTTGCCATAAATCTAGGCCTTATCATCACAAATTTGACTACCCGTACACTTTGTAATGTCAACATCATTGTATTTGTACAAATTGTTTTATAAATATACCTACACTAAATAAGCAAACCTATCCATCTATATCTTAAAATAATGTAGTATTATTTTTAAAAGTGGTTTTAGTGTAGTTTGCATGTATATATTTACGTGTTTCACAACCTTTCCATAGAGAATTAATTAAAGTTTAATTTGTATGTTAGGGTTTGTTTGAACTTGAAAACACAATTGCTTGTAATTTGATGAAATTGATTTTGAATTTGATTTATAACTTATATGTGCTATAATGAAAGAAATGGCGAGTAATTTAATGAGTAACAGTCATATTTTATCAATTATTTGTCATGTTATGAATTTTAGGGAAATTGTTTTTTTTTTGGAATTGATAAGAATTAAGTGGTATTGATTCTTATAATAAGTTATGAATCATAAATGAGCATTGAAGTAATAAATATGGTTAACTTTCAAATATATTTTTTTAGATATCATGTTATCAATATGATAATCTTGTGATTTTTTATCATATGATCATTGTTTTGATTTTTTTATTAAATAAAATACAATGATATCATATGTTTTAATAGCTAATAACCTTTAAAAAATTTCATACCATATCATCAGTTGCTCACCTAGCCAATTTATTTATCAATTTCTAGTTAGTATTCGATCATTATTTATGTGCTAAAATTACAGTATTACTTTTTCATATTTTTCAAGTTATATACAAAACAAATCTACCTATATGGTTTACACACTCATTAGAAATATATCCTATGTTTAATACAAAGTTAATATAATGTATGCACATAGATAGATAGATAGATAATATTAATAGGTGCTACTTTTTAAAGGACTTGATGCATGGTTCATTGCTCTCATTGACAATCCAATTAAATCAAGAAAAACTAATTGATTCATTCTTATTGCATTCATAATCATACTTCTAAAGATGACTATTAAGATTTTGAAAATGAGTTACAAAAGAAAATGGGTAGTTTACCTAACGAGTTTATTTTGTTGACAAAATTGCTTGTAATAATAACACATTGTTCTTTATTATTCCTTCTTTTCCAATAGTAATTATATCGATATACACCAATGAAAATTTTCATTGGTGTATATGGAGTGACATATCGAGGAAATATTATGTCGGTAAATATCACTATAATTTACTAACAAAATCATTTTTGTTGTTATTATTGTTTATATTTGTCAATTTTCTAGCAACGTCTCTTATGACTTTTAGATATCCTCACAGAACAAATAACTATATAACAAATTATTTGTCCATATAATGTAATTTTTTTTTATTAGAATACCCAACCAAATGGGCACGAAAAGAGTCCTTGTACATCCTTTGAAATCCTCAGGCTTTCATTGAACCCGATGCACACCACAAACAACAAAGATCTTCGCACACAATCACTCTCCCTAACACGTACCCATGAAGGAAATATGTGTAAGCAAGAAACATCATAGCAGACATGCAGCATAGGAAACGACAACTTTACATGCAGAAATGAGAACTCCGCAAGCCGATCGAGTTGCCACGTCCAAAATGCTAAACCAGCCATTTTGCATATAAATACATGTACACTTCACCTTGTCACTCCACACTGCAACTACTATAAGCATGGGTTCTTCTTGTTTGCTCTCTCTTACCTTTTGCTTTCTAGTTCTCTTCAATTGTTGCTTTGCCCAAATAGAGCAAGTGACCTCGCAACGTGGTCAGCAGCAACAGGGGAAACGACGCTCTCAGCAGCAGAACGAATGCCAGTTTGATAGGATCAAAGCCCTCGAGCCTGCTCGCAGGATCAGATCCGAGGCTGGTGTCACTGAAATTTGGGACGAGAATGACCAGCAATTTCAATGTGCTGGTGTTGTAGTTATCCGCCATACGATTAAGCAGCAAGGCCTCTTGTTGCCTTCCTACTCTAATACGCCTAAGTTCATCTATGTAGACCAAGGCATGCAATCAATTCTTTCTTCCCTATTAATCATAATAACATTTCAATCTATGTAGACTTACTTAATCTTTCTTTCTGGTCTCATTGTAGGTAGGGGCTTTCATGGAGCTGCAATCCCAGGTTGTCCAGAGACATTCCAGTCTTCAAGACAGAATTCTAGAGACCGGAGAGAAAGCTCCGAAGACCAGCAGCAGAAGGACCAGCATCAGAAGGTTAGACAAGTTAGAGAGGGTGATATCGTCGCCTTGCCTTCAGGAGTGGCTGATTGGTTTTATAACAATGGTGATTCCCCTCTTGTTCTTGTGCAACTTCTTGACACTAGCAATGCTGCCAACCAGCTTGATCAGGATTTCAGGGTAAGAATCGCAAGAAACCATGCTTGTAATGTCATTTAATAAGTAAACCACAAGTATACTTCATAATTAAACATTGATCTGCCGTTTCAGAAATTCTTCTTGGCTGGAAACCCACAGCAAGAATTACAAAGCCAAAGAAGCTCAAACCAGAGAGGCCAATATGAAGGCGAAAGTCGAAGAGGCCAGCAGGAAAGATATCGCAACCTCTTCGGTGGCTTCGACGAGCGCTTACTCGCAGAAGCTTTCAACGTTGACACCAAACTAGTAAGAAGGATGAGGAATGAAAATGATAACAGAGGCATCATTGTCCAGGTTCAGCATGAGCTTCAGGTGGTAAGTCCACAAGAAAGTCGAGAGGAGGAAGAGCGAGAACGAGAACACCAAAGGAGACAAGGTGGTGGGAGAAATGGTCTAGAGGAATCATTCTGCACTGCCAGGTTGAAGCACAACATCAATAATCCAGAAGATGCTGATGTCTTCAACCCTCAGGCTGGACGTCTCACTAATGTCAACAGCCTCAATCTCCCCATCCTTCGCCATATCCAGCTTAGTGCTCAGAGAGGTGTCCTTTACCCTGTAAGAATCTCCATACAACATTAATCAAAAACATTAATTCCTCGTTTACCATATACACTTTTATTGCAATTTTGCTGATAATTGGAACATGTGTAGAATGCTTTGATGACACCAAATTGGAACATCAACGCTCACAGCATATGCTACATAACTAGAGGAAGTGGAAGGATTCAGATTGTTGGAAACAACGGGCAAGCAGTGTTTGATGGACAAGTTCGAGAGGGTCAAGTAATTACAGCACCACAAAACTTTGCAGTGGTCAAGAAGGCAGGAAGCCAAGGACTGGAGTGGGTGTCATTCAAGACTAATGACAACGCACAAATCAGTCAAATGGCAGGACGTGTCTCCGTCATCCGTGCCATTCCTGAGGATGTGCTTGCGAATGCCTTCCAGATATCAAGGGAAGATGCCAGGAAGCTTAAGAACAACAGGGATGAAGTTAGTGTTTTCAGTTCTTCCCAGGAATCACGACGTGGAAGGGATTGAAGCTAGCATCTATGCTAGAGATCCAATAAATAAAGGTAGAGGCTTTATGCATGTAACTATGAATAAGCCTTGGTGGGCATGAGGACTAGTTCGATCCTTGTACTGTGAACGCATTCTGCGGACATCGAGAGTTATCTGTTGTTTTTCATTTTGTCCGCAGGAAATCGAGAGTGATCTGTTGTTTTTCATTTTGTCGGCAGGCCGTTTCTTTTCATAATTAATAATATAGGAAAAGGCTATGGTAACAGCATAAATTCATAACCCGGCTATACAAAATGCCAAACTACAGCATGATCTTTTAATTGGAATATTGTACTTGAATCCTTATTTGAATAAACTGGAAAAAGAAGTAGATGATTTAAAATAACATTATAAAAACACAAAAAACTTATATTTAAGAAGCTCAGCTGTAAGACAATGTAACATTATTATTATTAAGAGGTTTTAGAAGCAAAAGATCATCAACTATAAGTGAAAACAAAGGTAAGGAGATTAATTATAGCTGAAGGTTTTCTTTCAATTTAGTCCCTCGGGGTTTGTCTTGAAATTATGATAGCATAAAATCAACACATCAAAATAAATAGAAAATGGATTGAAATGAAAGATGAAAATATTATATATGTCTACTCCTAAATTTTATTTTGGTAATTTCCATAAAATAACATTAGAGAGAATGTATTTGGTTGTCACAATTTCAACAACAAAAATACAAGCTCGAAAAGATATATTTGGACTTAACAAAATATGTAGTCATGGTTTGATTTCTTGTTTTTTATCAGTTATTTTTGTTACTTTAAGGGCACCAATTCACTTACTCTTTAATTTTGCAATGGTTTTTTCTTTAAAAAAAATTCATTTTTATTTTTAGATTTTCTTTTCAATTATGAATTATGTGGTATGAATATAATAATAAATTGTTCATCGAAGTTCAATTTAAATTGTTTTATTTTGTTTAAAAAAATTAAATAGATTGAAGCATAATTTTATAAAATTTATGAATTTTTAACTTTCAATCACACATAAAATACCCTTTGAGGGAGTAAAGTGGTATTTGCTACAAATTCTTCTAATGAAGCATATTGCTAATGTAACATGATTTTTTTATTGAAAAGGAGCAATGTAATCGATTAATGAAACATATAAAACCATTTAAAATAAACTATCAAAGTTATTTTGAAAGATAATCACTTCTTGAATTGCACATATATTTATTTAATTACCCAAAAGAATTTTTTTTAAAAAAAGAAGCCATATGTAGCCGTATGTAGTACCCGTTTCAGAGTGTGGTTGGGATTGTTTTTTAAATTATTTTTCATTCAAAAATACATTAAAATGATATTTTTTATTTTTTCAAAATCATTTTTGATATAAAAACATAAAAATAATCTAAAAAAACTAAAAAAATAATTTAAAATAAAGAATAAAATTCAAAATTTTCAATTTTTGTTAAAATCGCTTTTAAAATGCAATGACAAACATGTTCGTAGTCCAAGCTTGATCAGCTAGCCATGGAACCAATCCAGAAAAAGTCTTTGTACAACCCTCCATGTCCTTGAGCCTTTCAAAGAACGTGATGCCTTTCCATAATAATAAGAATAATAATTAAAGTAATTTATCATTTTATATTATATTTATTAATAATTAAGTTTCAAATCCAACATCTCAGATTATTGATCTAGAAAAATTATGTTGCTTAATATTGTCTTTAATTTTTTTATCTTTTTTTTTAAATTGTATTACTTAACATTAGCATCAAACAAAAAATTGTCTTATTTAATTTTTGTTTTGCATTCTAGCCTTTATTCTTTTAATTTTTTATTTAGTTTCAATTCTTTTAATTTTTCAGTCTTTTTGATATAGTTCTTGTTTTTTTTTGTATTTATGTATTTATACTTTTAGTTTTGGTTTTTATTTTTTATTATTATTTATTTTTGCATTAAATACAGTCTACATCAAAAGACAGAGTAAGTTTAGCTTTTACAACGTGAAAGGATAGCGAAATTGTCTTATGCATATATAGTGAATATTTTTTTAACGGTGGTTTGTTATTCTTGTGCTCTTTTTCACCTGTTTTGTCCACGTGTGGCGTATGAAGAATGAAATTAAATAAATGTGAGGGAAAAAAATCTTAGCTCATTCTTTTATTGGTGCTACTTATATCAACATTGTATTATAAAAAAATGATTTTACATGTGGAGCTTTAAATAATATTTAGAAAGATTTTTGATAGTTTTTCTATATTATTTTAATGTGTTAATATCAAAAAAATATAAAAATATATAGTTAACCTAACATATTTTATAAAATAAAATACTTTAAAAATAATCGCTATCATTATTTTCAACATTTGATCCATAATAATTTAATATATAAAATAAAAATAAAAGAATTAACAGAATAAGGACTAAAATAAAAAAAAACACAATATATGGTCAATCTCAATCAAAACAATAATTTTTTGAAATGTATGTACTCTTAGTCTTTAAAAATATCATTTAAATTAATAAAAAATATTTGAAAGAAAAATATCAAATATGTCAAGTATTTAAAAAAAAATTAAATCATGCTACCCTCCTCAAACATTCTTTTGTTTTAGAGAACCAATTTACTTAAATAATTTATCTCATTTTAAAAAATATTTTAGGTGCAAAAAAGTATATGTTTAATCAAATGAAAGAAATCAAAACTTCATAAAATATATAATAAATTTTAATTGGAGGACAAATCTGCAACAAATAAAAACTTTGAAACCGAAAAAAGTAAGGTATTTAAAACCAAACCTAAAATTAAAAAAATAAGGACTGAAATGAAAAACAAATACATGGTGAATTTCTATCCATTGACAAAATTGAAACAAATACAAACTTCTATATCGAAAGCATTAAGGTATATTAAACCAAACCCAAAATACAAATATTAAGGACTGAAATGAAACAATATCTGATCAATTTTAATTGAAGGACTAAATTGAAACAAATCAAAACTTATATAGCAGAAACCAGGATGAAAAAACAATCAAAAGTTCAAGGATTGAAATGATAAAACCATAAAGCAAGTGGATTGTCATATAAGTTAGCCTGCGGGAGGAGAGAGAGTAGTAAAAATAAAGATTAATCAGCTATCAGCACGTCCCCAACCACCATGAGATGACAGACGGTGAATCTTGTGCGACGAAAGATGGGCATGTTTGGTCACCACAAGACATCGCACTCTCCACCTGAAAGGCATAGACGGAAGAGAACTATCGACATGTTCGTGCGACGTGTCTTCAACTTTTCATTTAAACAAGAATAAAATGAATGTGAAGATATGAAGATCCCCCCAAGCTAATTTTTCCATTTTGTCATTTTTTAGGTTCATCCGTAGTTTTACTTTGCATCAAACACTAAAAATTGAACATACCCTTACCCCTATAAATTGATATTCTATCTTGTCCCATGGTATAAGAGTGATTTTACAGTTCATTGACAAACCAAAAAACTAAAAATACCCTTGTCTAATAGTAAGGGATAATATCGTAGTTCCATTGTGCAAAACAATTCAGAAAATATCAATAAGTCCTATGGAAAAGTTGAAAACACCATAAATATCCTGTCAAGCTCTTTTAGGGTTCCTTGTGTTCTTTTTTAGTCTACAAACTTTTCTTTTCTAATTGTCTTATTGCGATTTCTCTTTTTATTAAATAAATTTACTTGTTATCATGAAAAACATTTAAATAGGTAATCCAATATCATATTGATTTTCGTTTTTGATTTATACTTATTTTAAAAGATTTAAAAGCTTACAATGTACTCGGTCTCCTTGGCAATTCAAAAAACATTTATTTTGAGTATTGATTGTTGCTATGCTTCTTCAATGTATTAGATTGTGGAGCCTGATTCATACCATCTGATCGCATGTATTACAGGAAATAAAAATCATGTGGCCATAACACTTGCAAGGTGAATTCAATGATACTAGCAGTGCATGCAATATGTTTTTTTCTGTGCTTTTTTTAGCATATTCGTAGAGAATAATGATCAATGCTGCATATCATTTGGCTAAGCAATTAGTTTTAAAATAAATTGATTTGATTGCATGGTTATGGCTTTTTTTATTTATAAGGATGAAGCTAAAATATCCTCTTGTACTTGGCATTTTTCTTATAATTAATGCCTTTACAAGGGAATTATGGCCAATGGTGGCCGCATGCATGAAAATTAAGAGCTTAGATGTTACACGAGCAATGGGCCCTTAGTTTCCACTGCCACTACTTGTTTCATCTCCAAGCTTTCTTTGTCAACTTCAGCTTTTAAAATGTTCTCATCATTCATTTTCTCTTCTTTCCTTTTCCCCCATAGAACACTATAAAGTCCTCCGACCAGCATGAGCCCACCCAAAACACTGCAGCACAAGAAATTGGACAGAATGAATTAAAAAAGAATTGACCAGTGACTAATTGAGAGCATAAAATTGATACTTGAGACAGAAAACATTATATTCGTACGTACTTATGGATGAGGGGATCCAAACGAGAATTTCTCATATATTGAGGACCATAAAGGTTAAAATCCAGTTGAGAAATAGTGGACAACTTAAGGTTAAGACTTAATTCTTGCTGTGGATTTCAAAAAATCAAGGTAAAGTACCTTCCCAAAGTGATAATCTCGCACAGGAGAATAGAAGAAAAAATCATTGTAAAGACCAAAGTGAAAGGAGTTGACATGGCCAAGAAAACTGGCCCTTTCTTCTCTATAACCCATGCTTGCAAGTAAAATGCAACACCAGTCACGACAATTCCCTGTCCAATTTGCAGAAAGTTATATCAGCATATAGATATATAATAAATATATATATATATATATATATTTTAAGTTAGGTTAGGTTAGGTTTAATAACACCATATAATATCACTGCACGGACTACAATGCCAGGCAAATTAACAAGATATATACTGTAAAGAGCGGGTAAAGAATTTACACAGTAAGCTATAGCAAGAAGTCTGACGTTCCAGCCCAGTTCCCACTCACGAGGATCTCTTTCAGCAGCAACGGCAATGGCAAATAGCTGAATTGTGCTTAGAAAGCACTGAAGAGTTACGAATAGAAGCTTTGATGGGTAGTTTTTCAAAACCTTTCCCTGTCTCAAAACAATGAGCAAAATACACACATAAAACTAAAAAGGTTAAACTACACTTTAGACCCTGAGTTTCACTAAAAAATTAACAATCTTGATCATTTTTTTTCTGGAA
Organism: Salix exigua; assembly: GCA_032356905.1. Classification (NCBI taxonomy): domain Eukaryota; kingdom Viridiplantae; phylum Streptophyta; class Magnoliopsida; order Malpighiales; family Salicaceae; genus Salix; species Salix exigua. The sequence goes on along the minus strand of CM063603.1, from coordinate 22,059,121 downwards.
AGTTTCAATATGGCCTTTTGCTGTAAAAACCTAATGGGTTGAACCCTAAATAAAGTACAAGGGCTGGAATATTATAGTATCATTAAATTATAAAAACGCATAAGCCCCATAAAATAAAATAAAAATACCTGCAACACGAGCCATAAGCCCCATAAAATATTGGACAAGAACAAGAGGGAGCAACCCTTTATCCTGGTTTGACTAGAAGGAACATGGCTTATAATTCCTTGGCTGCTATGGCTCTCAAAGAGGTGATGAAGACACAGAAGATTAAAGTGAGGTCCCTTGTATAAGGCCAAGGTTGCTGCACCAGCTATACATGCAACTATTCCTACAATCTTGGCAATCCCTGAGACTGCCCTAAATTTCAACACCTCCATCCTGTAAATCAAAAGTTTCATACTCTATAAGTTAATCCAAAGAAACCCGAAGTTTAATCACAAAAAAAATACTCCAATATGCAAATACATGAAATGATAATTAATTTCATTGCTTTGTTTTTTGTTCTGCACTATATTGGGTATTGGGTATATAATATATATGCTTCTCTAGCAGTGAACATCAATTATTTTTGTGATGTATTATGTATTGATGAACGTGAGACTCGAAACCTTAGAAGAATCAGCGTGTCCTGCTATTTCAAGAAAAAATCTATGGACTCCGAAGCTCGTTTGTGTTGATGAACTCAACTGTACTTAATAGAGGAAGTTTGGCTATTATTACCTGAGTAGAAGAGCCAAGAAGAAAGTGACGACAGGAAGGCAGTTTGAAATTGCGGCAGCCAATGTCGCACTTGCATAGACGATGCCAATACCAGATATATCCAAGGACAGGCTTATTCTGATCAAATCGAAACCACAAAAGAAAATAACATTTTGGAAGTGTTTAGACCCTAATTTATTGTTCAAGAAAAAGATCGAAATACTTTCAGAACATTGAAAATACTCTAGAAAAAGAAGAAAGTACTTGTAAACTGAGTTTGAATACTTACCCAAATAAAGCGAGGAAGAAAATCTTGCAGAAGATAACAAACGATAGGGGTGGTCTATTTTTCCTATAAAAATAATCCAAGATAAAATGATTGTCAAATTAATTTCAACATCTTAATTAATTAATGAAGATCAAGATGTCATACCGAAAAAGAAAAAAGAAAAACAACTCGAGAATTGAATAGAATTATACCATTCGAAATAGAAGGCAAAAGGGGCTAAGAAAAGAGTTGCCGCGGCCTGTCTATAGAAAACAAACACGTAGTTGTTCATACCGCCATTGAAAGCAGCCTTTGAGAGCATGAACATGCCACCATAGATTGATTGCACTAAAATCACAACCAAATAAGGCTTCTTTCCATCCATTACTCAATGAATCAGAGCTTCAACTTCTTCTTTTTTTTGTAAAAGCTGGCTAGAAATTCGATTCAAAAATGGCTAGAGCTCCAACAAATGGTGAAAGATATGCTGCATATTTGGTTATGCTGATATAGGTTTATATGAGTTCAGCATTGCAAGGTTAAGGATGATAATATCCACTGAAAACTACTGCCCTCTTCCTCTATTGAGACGTGTGTGGCCAAGGTAGGAGGATACTTTATTACCAAAATAAGGGACCACCTAAAGGTTTGTAGCAATGGTGTCTCTATTCGCTACTCATGCAGTAATTGTATTTTGAATTCAAACCTTTGATTGCAACTTGAGTGGACCTCTCTAATTCTAATTGAATAAATTAGATAATTTAATTTATTATCAGTTCTACAATTAATTAATTTAAATTTAAAGATAAAGTGTATCGTCTAGTAATATATCATGATCCATAGGTATTAGAACAACCACTAGTAGTGATTTGACTTAGTCTTTTGCCGATTTTTCAATGAAATTAATATTCTTTTATTAATAATGTTATGACTTAACATTAAAATATGGAGTATATCTGTCATATAAATCATGTTTGTTTCTATACAATAGTCATTAATTGTTTGAATAAAATTTGAAACTCTTTTCAAATCTCATTCCATCTTGACCAAGGATTTATTAGTTAATACTATATGATAACATATGAAATATATTTTTTAAGTCACCTAGGTTGTCATCCCCATTTGTCTAGAAATCTGACAAGTTTAGGTTTTGTCTCTATTTGACACTGCGTTTCAAAAGTGCTTTTGAAAAAAATTATAATTTTTTTTTATTTTAAATTAATTTTTTGGTGTTTTTAAATCATTTTCATGTGCTGATATCAAAAATGATTTTTTTTAAAATATATTATTTTGATGTATTTTTAAACAAAAAACATTTTTAAAAACAACCTCAAATATACTACTAAACAATCACAAAGTATGAAGGACAATATTTTTTTTTGGCATGCAAAGTCTAAAAGGTTGTCATTTTTGTTTTGATTGGTGCTTTTTTTTCAATTGGAACGAAATATTTTGGTTTCAGAGCATTTTGGCGCGTCATTTCAGGGTTGTACTGTTTATATATATATATATATATATATATATATATATATATATATATAATTCGTAAAAAAATTAGTTCAAATCCAAAATAAATCTATTTAAAATTGTGCAATTTAATCAAAAATGATACAAAAAAATGATTTTTTTTCTGAATAAAATTATGAACAAGTATAATATTATGAGAATTTCATTATCAATCTCGCAAGGTCATTATATTTTCTGATTGCTCTAAAATTGTATATGTGTGTGTGTGTGTATCAAGAGACTCCTCATAAAATTTCATCTCAATATAATAGTCGGATTAAGAGATATGATTGATATTGTAAAATTATTCATTGTTTAAAAAAATATTATTTGACCAAAACAGAATAGACAAAACAAAATCAGAATATTTTAACTAGTATTTAATTGAAAACTCTATTTTGACCAAAACAAAAAAAAAAACTAACACTCCTGTTAAGCTTCCTTGTTCCTTCAATATATTATTTTCTTCACTTACTTAAATATTAAATATTGAAGTATCCCTTGTCCCAACGAAGAACTAATCATAACCGCTCATCAGCCCAATTCACCAATTTTAAAAAATATTTTTTTACCGAACTTCATCAACAAAAATATCTAATTAAGCGTGGTATCATAAAGATAAAGAATTAAAAATTAAAAAAAAAACACGTGTATCATCCCTTAATTTGGGTCAAGCAATACTTTAATTTGAGGTCCTACATCCGGTCACACCATATTACATATTATTTATTAGCCGTTTAATTAGACAATAATTGAATGAAACGGAAATCATGTTTAACCCGTAACTAAAAGACTTGATTTGATCAAATATATATATAACAAGTACCCACTTGCATATATATGTGTTTGATAGGAGTTATTTTGATGCAAATAAATTTATATGTTTTTCAGAAGCCAAAACTATATTATTTTAGTTTTGCACTAAATTCCGGTAAGCAAGCGGAAAGAGTTTGCATAAAAACATGGCAGTCATGACTCTTTATTGTATGAAACTTTATATCCTTTATATTTACCAACCTAGATATGCTTGAAGCATATTTATTAGAGAGCACAAACTCTTAGGCTATTGGTAGACAAGTAATTGTGTGTTTTTTTTAAGACAAAAATGACTTTGGTCTCTAAGACTTGTGACTCATCATAAACAATTAAAATGCTTAATAATATTTAGAGACATGAATAATCTATATAGTCTAAGAATGATTAAGAATTATTCTAGTTTCATATGTGCAACAAAAGTCATTCCCTTTCCATTATTGATTTATATCGAGCATACTCGTATATTCCGCACTCACACAAATCTACATTTTTTAGTTTGTACAACATGCATAAATTTAAACATGTTAGTTTTTGATATCCTAAGTCATAGGTTTCATCATGGAGTTAGCAATATAAAAGCTCTTTTAGCCTATTCTCTTTAGATGAATGCTTCTTGTTCATTCAATGACTATATCGTAACCAGCCTCGTTCAATCCATGATCTGACTTGATGGTGAATATATGTGTAACTACCGATAATTTAATATGATTTATGCACTCATCCTGTCATAACCCAATTTCTAGGTTATTCCTCAAAACTACCCAAAATAACAAAAAAAAAAAGTGGCTGGTGTCGACCGAAAAATCAAGGTGGAAATTTTGGATATTTTCAAGAGCCCGATCATACCTTTTTTTGCCCAGAAATGAAGGGAAATGCGGAATGCGAATTCAAGGCTAAAGTAATTTATTACTGGATAAATCTGCATAAAAATTAAGTCAAAAGATATAATTATATTGTTATGGGTCAGTTTGATTTAATCACTAACTAGTTTGAAATGTAATTATGTTTGGGAATTAATTGAGAGCCTAATTAAAGAATTTAATTAAGCACAATGACTTAATTATACTTTAAATGGGTCAAATTAATTTTATGACCACCACTTAGTCTCCCTCCTCAGCTTCAGCAGTACCTGCAGCAAGCTCAGTTTTTTTTTAAGCACCAGCACATCACAACAACGAAGCAGCAACCCAGACCAGCCCTCTTCTGATGCCTGCAACGGCCACCACCTGCCACCATTTTCGACGTCATCACGACAGGGAAAACCACCTTGACCTCCTCTACCCAGCGGCAGTAACAGTTAAACCTCTCTTTGTGGTCGACCGACTACCATTTTACTATTCACATAACACATGAACAGTTTTAAATCTTTGCCCTTTTTTTGTCTGCTTTGTCTTGGGCTGGACTACTCTCGGCCCAGCCTAGTTGGCTAGGTTAGGTCCAGCCCAAGGCCAGCAGAGTTGGGCCTTTGGCCCATCTTGGCTGAGCTGACCTATTTACTTGGGCGAAGTCAGACCCAACCTGAAATATTTTTAATTTTTTAAAAAAAATATATGTTGTTTTTTTGTGAATACGGTTGAATTCCAAGGTTTTCCAACCATATTTTTTGTAAAACAAAATATATGTTGTATCTTTCTCATATTTTGAACAAAAATTAGATATCGTAACCAGTTTATGATTATCCGTTGGCATTCGACCAAAATATTAAAAATAGTTTAACAATTACTTTTTTTATTTATCACCGTGTAAATTTTACGATTATAAAACACACCTTATTTTCAACGCGTGTCGTTGTCTTCCCAATCAGGAGATGGCGGGGTGCTAAGCGTGGAGAAAAAAACATCATTGCAACACATCCTACAATAGCTCACCAAATCTTTCAAAAAATAAAAAAATAATAACATATCCAAGCTGTATAACCGTATTCAATCATGGCTTAATCAAATACTAATGGAATTTTGTTGGAATCACTCTCGTTAGATGCCATGGAAATCAAGATTTGCATGTTGCTAAAATGCCACTTCTGTTTCAGAAATTGTAGAATCGTTTTGAAAGAGCAAGTAATATCTTTGGAACATTCCATTAAGAAAAGATTAATCCGAACGGCAATACCTACGGTACGTACAATTGTTTTTTTTCCATGAAAATGAAGAGCAGTGCTTCTGCTAGTCCACAAACTAATCAGTATAAGATGGCAGAAGACACGTTGGTGTGAAATGATCGATGCTCATCAATCATCTCCCTTCCAAAAATTGAGGTAGTAATAATGCATTCTTTTGGCGTGATAAATAGTTTATGATGGTTACACTACAACTTTAGGTTTAAAGGCAAAGGCAAAGAGATGTTGATAACTCAGAAATCTACCACAAGTGAGAAAGCCGTCATCTCTTCCATGGCCAGCTTCAAAGCAAATTCGTTGTCAACAAGGATTGATAGAAAGAGAGAAAAGTATGGTAAAGTTGGAGAAGGAGCAGAGAAATGATATGGACGGATTACCATCCATTTAATTACATGACTAACACGAGGGAAGGGGATGATAAATATCAATTCATCTAAATTTTTTAAAAAAAGTATTAAAAATTATGTATAAAGAGCGAGTGAGAGAAGACTAATTAAACTCACTTTGTCTGAGTTAGTAATATTATCAAAATTACTAGTGAGATTAAATATCCCATCTCCTGTCTCCATCCACCATCCCCTCGATTTCTTCTTACGAACGTGCCTTAAAACCTGGTAGAAATTGCAAGAGACAGCATGTGGGAACGGACATATACTTCAACATCCAAGAAGATGCGAGCTGCCGTCCAATTCAAGACTCAAGGATAGAGAAAGAGAGTGCTACGTATTCCAGCCAAAACAAAAAAAGAAAGTGTATAGTAATGAGAAGGAGACCTTGACAGGTGATAACTCAATACGTCTGAGTCTATAGATTGATGCTGACACCCCCATGCAAGAGATCTAGTTATATTATTTTCTGAATCAATAATTAAAAAGTGTAAAAAACACTCCAGAAATTCAAAAGATTTGGAAAGGGAAATGAATGAGGACCACTTTGTTATGTGACCCATCATCATGAACTTATGGTGATTAAGGGAAAAACATATCGTATGGCCAATTGAAAAGCAACACTTCAATCTAGGTTGAATATGAATGAACTTGCATCCCTCCATCTAATTTTTAGCCTGTGGGCTGTGTGGTTGTTGGCAACAATGTGCTTCTTATGCTTTATATGTTTCAAAATATTAAAAAAGTTGTATTTATTACGAAGACGAATGCATTTGATTGTGCCGATATATTCCTATGAAAGAATTTATGACGGCGTTAATAAAACATTTTATTTATAAGTTTAAATTATGAGATGAAACTCTATGATATAATTTATTTATTTATTTAATATATTCTTTTAAATAAAAAAATTGTTTGGAAACTTGCATACAAGTTCATACTACTTTGTATTTAGTTTTTATCAAATAGAATAAGGCTAATAAAATTCAAACTCATGATTATCAAGTAAGCAAAGCTTTGATATCATATAAAAAAATCATTTTATCTAAAAATTTAATATTACAATATATAATTTATGTTTAACGTGGAGTGTAAATTCGGTGTCAATTCCATTTCATTAGATCCATTACATTAACCACGAAAAAGCAGAGAAAAAAAATGATGGGTCCAAGGAATCAGTTCGGAAATGGCATCAGCCAAGAGTACTGTGCCGAGGAAAGATGGCATGGGCACAATAAAATCTAGGACGTGATATCCATGCATAGATCGCAGCTGCTTCTAGAAGGACTCTAACCTTTACCAAAGAAAGACAGCGTCCAAAACAGAATGGTAATTTTGAAAATAAAAATACAGGAGTATAAGCGGGATATTTATGAATCTATAATAGTAAGAATATAGTTTACCTATTTTTTCTTCAATCAAGATTTTAAACTATAGTTACCTACTTTTTAATTAAGCATCCCAACTCTTAATTGTGATAATCATATACTTAATAGGAAATTCAATAGGTGTATGTAAGAAGATTGATAGGTTGAATATTTCTATATTATATTTCATGTAGTGTACATAGAAATTTATACTAATGTGATTAAAATAGATTGTTTACATTTAACAATTCATACTCCTATAGATATATAATTCCAATTTCTCGAATTGTATCTCCTCATAGTTATCCTTTTAATTTTTCTACTATATTTTCGGCACTTCATATGGCTTATATGGTTATCAATAACTTAAGAGACTTATATTCTTGATCATTTGCTATAATTACTTATTCTCTTCACACCCTTGTACTATGACTATGAAGGGTAGATCATAACTTTTATGAATATATTGTACTTGTTTGAATTTTATTGATAGTAGTGGTTTGTTAAGAGCATTGTCAACTAATCTTTACTAAAAATAAGTTGAACTGCTACAAACTTGATATCTAACTAAGTGAAAATCTATTTTATTGTTTTTTGCTCTTGCATAATACATAGGATTTGAGATGAGATAAGTTGCTTTAATATTGTCAAACTATAGGATTGAACATTGTTTTATCCATGTAATTTATGTTGATTAATTTGATAAAATCTTGTTTTCTTTTTATATTTATCAATGGTGGAAAATGGACTATTTTTTAGTTTCAAGAAGGTAGGATTTCCATTTAGCCTTTGTATGATACCTTTTGAGTTTTACCAAATTTATATAACTTTTTTTCATTTTATTTAGCTAATCATGAATGCAAATAAAATGCCAATATTTTTTTTAAGAATGTCTTAAGATTTCAAAGAAACAATAAGACCTAGAAGAACATTTAAGAAAATATGTTCATAGAGTTCCAATAGCAAAGCATGTTGCAACACTTGTCTTCATATCATGTCTCTAAGCTCAAGCATTTAAGGCTTTTTAAGTCAATCCATTTACATCGTAATATTGTTGTAATATAATATAGTTAGGACTAGGGTGTTCTAACTTCTATCAAAAGTAATATAACATGATTGATTAAGGATTATACCATGGTGGTATTGATTTCATGTCGAGTATTAACTACATTTTTAAAGAAATCTAACTACGGATAAATGCCCTCTCTCTTTCTAGAAATGTTTTAAATGGACTAGTGGGTTTTATAAACTCTTCTTCATGGTTGACAATTTCCTTTTGATATTCATTTTTCAAATTTATTATAAAGTAGTGATACATATAGAATTTTTTTATCATGATTGAAAGACTTAGGCTTTAAGAATCTCATGATCTTATTATAGTGTGAAGGGTTTAGTTTTACCACCATCATGTTAATCTCTATAGTGTAACATCATGTTTTTGGATTTAGGATTTTCTGTCATTGTGTGGTAGTAATCTTATACACATAATATTGTGGTCTATAGTATATGTAGCATAACATTACACCTTGATTTAATGATGTTATAATCTTCACAAAGTCAGATATAAAATCAAATAATATTCTAGGATAAGGCTTTTGAGTGTCAATTTACAAAAAAAGAAGAATCATATTCATTTCTTATCATGTGTTGTGAAAAGACTCCAAATGTAATATTGGTTATTTGAATATATAGTTTGGAAAAGGTAGAATCATATATGAGATTGAGATTGTTGTATTATTTATAAAGAAGTTTACATCTCTCGATAGTCAATGTTAAAATTTCATAAATTACACATGAGCATTATTTATGAGTTGATTTTATGATAAAAAGGAATGAAACCACAATGATATTTTTGGAATGAGGATTCGCACTCTAGAAAAAAAAATGTTATTTTAAAAGTAGCAAGCATAATACTATAAATAATTTAACAACTTGTTTTTCATTAGTCTATCAAAGTTGAGTTTGGCTTTGTGAGGGAAACTATATTTCAATATGGCATAAAATATGTTATTTTATAATTATATGCATTCAAAATGTATGAGTATGGATCAATATATATATATATATATATATATATATATATATCAAATATGGATTCACCCGTCCATGACGATAAACAATCATCATTCATAAAAGATGGGTAAGTATGATCCCATTATAACTTAGATTTTTATCCAAACTCTAAATTAGAAACTTTTAAGCCATAATTATAATATCACCCACAAGTTCTGAATTCAAGATGTTATATTTCATGCTTATTTTGATGCAATTATATAAGGTACACCCTAAACGATAGGCTTTAGCCTTAAATGAAGTGGTAGGTTACTACCTTGTTACAAAAGGTCTCTTGTTGCTCAATGATCATCTTCAAAAGATCAATATGAGGCTTAAAATAAATGTAAAGGCACTTGTGCGAACTACTACCAAGTTAAAAAAATCAAACATAAGCTAGATAGTTTCACAAGTCTTATTCAGACTAAAAGTTATTAGAGTATCGTTGCTTCCCAACCTATCATAGATTTTAAGGTGTGTACTCTTAAAAAGTGTGCATGAAAGCATATATCTATATCCAATATACATGTATAAAAAATTCATGTTGAAGTAATAAATAAACACAAATAAATATTTAAACACAATATTCACACAACAAACATCAAAAGATAAAGCAATGCTTAGTCTTAAACGTCCTCGGTAGAGTCAATATTTTGTCACACTAGACATCATAATGACCTTAAAAAAATAATCAAAATTTTATGTTATTTTAAGAAAAGATTTAAACTTGTAAAAATGAATCTCTATCTAGTATTATGGTCACTATGAGCTTTAACTAGTCTTCAAAGATCTATGGTAAGGGAAGAGTTATGTTAACAAAAGATAAGATCATTGCATTGAATATTTTATTCTAAATTATTAAGGTCATGTTATGTTTAAAATATCAATGGTCTACCTATTAGGGTGCATATACATTTACTACGATGAGTTAAACCCTAATCTATAGTTCAACATTTATTTGTTCTAACAGTCTAGTTGATTTTTTACACTTTCATTTTTTAATGAGTTAACAGCTCTAAGGTGATCATCCCATATCATAACTCAAGTTATGTCTATAAATTTACCAGTAACCATGTGTTAGGTCCATAAAACCCAGCTGTATCCTAGGAAAAGTATATTAAGTTAGTATCGATAAGGTTCATTTATCCTATAACACATGAATTTCACTCGTAATATTAGTTGAATGAGGTTTTTGCTCCTTATCCTAAAATATCTAAGCAATGCCTATTTAAGGTTGATATACTAAAGAGTAAGAACTAGTGATATTAAAGTTAATAATGTTGATTTTGTTATTGATAAATATTAGATTAAGAAATTTAATACTCTTGAATTCATTATCGGTGAATATTACACCAAAAACGCAACACTTCTGATTTCATTATTGGTGAGTATTACATTGAAAACTTAACACTTTTAATTTTGTTAGTGGTGAATATTAGATCAAAATTTGTTATTTGAAAAATTAAGAGGAAGTGCTACTTCTCTTAATATCTAAGGCATTGCTTACTATAAGTATATTTACCCAAGTATTATAAGTGAATAACAAAATATTGTTCAATGATTTTTAAAAATAAGCATTGGACTAGTATGAATATAAAAAAACAAGTTTTAATTTATTTCGTCTAACATGTCTTCAAGGGTGTTGGGTTAGGTTGAACCACATTATATCATTTCATAATGAAAGAAATAATATGACACAATACAAAAACAAAAATCAAGAATACAAATAAGATAACAAGAAAATGATATAAACTCTTTTTTGCTTCTTTTTTTAGAATGCTCCTAAAATAACTAATACATAAAACACAACATGCAAAAAGCAAACACACAAGAGAAAATCAGTAACTTAAGAGACTTAATTCACTAATCTTCAATTATAAGTACTTGATTATATATAGTAGTAATTATGAGTTAAGAAATAAATAATGAAATGGATAATAATAATAATAATAATAATAATAATAATAATAATAATAATAATAAGAGAGTTCTTGAGTTTGAGTCTCTTCTTTGTATAAAAAACTAAAAATCAACTTCATTACGATGAAATATCAAGAAAATAAATATTTTTAAGTCAAGTGTGTCTTAGCATATCTTTAGATTTGATGAGAAATATTATATATCTTTATTTTATTAGTTTTTGGATAACTATAAAAAAAATCTACAAGAGTTTTGTTTTCATAAATATGTTAAATCTTTGAAGTGAAAGTACTCAAATAACCCAATATTTTTTTGTTTTAGGGTTAACCTACACAAATGTTTTTCTTTATACATCAAAAACAGGATATTTATATACAAATTATAAAGTTTATGGTAATTTTACTTTTTGATAATTAAACTCTGATAAAATAAGGAAGAAATACAACCACTTAACCATTAAATCAATTATTTTATGTTAAGAATTTTTAGAAGTTTCTAGAGCTCCAAAAACTTTGTTGAGTTGAATGTCCTCTCTATACTAAGAACCAGGGGGGAACAGTTAGTTAGCTGAGGGAGGCTATAAGAGTTTGCTAATTAATCATCAACATGTCAAAGATCAAGGAGCACTTGGAAAATGCAAATTCCATAGCACCAAGGTTTCTTTAGATTTTGTAATCAGGCTTGGTTTGGTGGATGAACTGTTGGACTCTGAGCCCAAGCCTCTCAACAAAAACAGGCTAGGAGCCTCTAGCCTAATAGGCCTAAAGCATCTGAAAAAATCAATCCATTAGGCCCAATATGGCCCAATCTTTATATACCCCAAAATCCAATAACACCAAACCACATGCAAAGCAAAGCAACTGAGATAGGGTTTTACAATGGGTTTAACACTTCTTAAGTTCCAAGTTCTAACCTTTCTTCTTCTATCACGAAGGATGAGCGTTTCCCTTTCAACAACAAAGTTGAAAAATTCTCACCATTACCACCCCCAAGCACCCTGTCATGGAATGAATCAAAACCCTAACGAACCTTAAACCTAAACCATGATCATCTCAAAGCCCTTTTCTTCAATAAGCGTTCTTTCACTCACTGCAAAAAACCTATCCTCTTCATCATTATTGCCATATTCAATTTTCATCTCGCACTTCTCATCATCACCACTAGCACCTCATCACTCTTACTCTCATTCTCTTTCCGACTCGAAAAATGTTAGGGTTTCAGTGTGGTGGGATATTGAGAATTGTAATGTGCCAAGTGGGGTTAATGTTTTTAGAGTGGCTCAAGCTATCACTACAGCTCTTAGGGGTAATGGGATTAAAGGGCCTGTTCAAATTACAGCTTTTGGTGATGTCTTGCAACTTTCAAGGGCTAACCAGGAAGCACTTTCTTCGACTGGGATCAACTTGGCTCACATTCCTAATGGTTTTTGTCTTTTATCATCTCGAATCCTTTTCTTAGTAAACTTTCTGGCTTATGTGTATTTTTTCATAACTGATGGTAGCTTTCTTGTGGTTATGTGAAAAGAATTGGAATTGGATATGATGAAGTTGGTGAGTCAATGGAAACGTTAATGGATATTTGTGTTTAGTGAAACTGATAGTGGGTATTTTTGTTTAATTTTGGCCTTTTATTTAATAAAGGCTCAAGCTTTTTGTGAGTTTTTGGTAATTGGATTTCTTTTTCTTTCAAGTGAAGTTTTGAATTGATTATTAGAGTTATGCCTGCTTGTATTTGATGAAATGTGTGTCACGGATCAAAAGGGAAAAAAATAATTGGTGTTATGTTGCCGAATGTGTTACTGTGTTATGATTTTATGTATTTCTGCATATACTGAGAAAGAAAAGTTAAATGGTGCTGTTGTGGAAAAGCTAGTGCCTTTTGCGTTCAGGAAGTTGCAGGTTCATCATAATTGTATGAAAGGCTGAGAGTGTAGGATTGTTTGATCTTCAAGAAATTACCTTGATGTCCTTAAATCTACTCTAGTGTTCTAATGGCTCTACCACTTTTGCAAAATTTCTGGTTATGCAGGTGGAAAGAACAGTGCTGACAGGTCTCTTCTCGTTGATCTTGTGTGCTGGGTTTCCCAAAATCCGCCACCTGCCCATCTTTTTCTGATTTCTGGTGATAGGAACTTTGCAAGTGTTCTACACCGGTTGAGGATGAACAATTACAATATACTGCTTGCTGCTAAAGATACTGCCCCTAGTGTTCTCTGCAGTGCTGCAAGCATCATGTGGCAGTGGGATTCTTTGGTCAAAGGGGAAAACCTAACTGGAAAGCATTTTAACCAACCCCCTGATGGTCCCTTTGCTTCATGGTATGTCCATTATAAGGGGCCATTGGAAGACCCTTTTGCAGTTGTTGAGCAACCAACATGCTTGAAGGTTGAGGATACAGCTGAGGCTAGTCCAGAGTCTGCAGTTCATCCAATTCCAAAAACAGTTATGAAGCAGCTTTGTCACATTTTGAGTTCATGTCCTGAAGGAATGTCAATTACTGACCTTCAAAGCGAGTTGGCAAAAAGTAATGTGCCTGTTGATAAAGACTTGTATGGATATAAAGAGTTCTGCCGCTTTCTTTTATCCATGCCACATATATTGATTCTCAAGAGTGATGGTGATGGTCGATTTGTTGCATGTTGTGCCACTACAAAAGCTCCTGAACCATTTCAGCTCAATCCATGCAAGTCTACACCTACTGCTGTTGACAATGGAAAAAAACATATTACCAAGTCTCCAAAGTCAATTGGTGAGGACATCTCTGCTTCTGGGTCTGTGGATGGGAAAAGGCCATTCCCTTCTTCTCCTAAGCCAAATTTAAAAATGCCTCCAGCAAAAGTGCACCAATCCTCTCCTCTTGCTGAGAAGTCTGTCAAAATAAATATCCAACAACCTCCAAAACAAATGGAACAGCCCCAGCCTTCCAAACAAATGGAACAGCCCCAGCCTCCAAAACAAAGGGAACGGCCCCAGCCTCCAAAACAAATGGAACGGCCCCCTGCAGTTGCTGAAAAGGCAGAAACAGCTAATGCAAATGTGATTGAGGATTGTCTGCCTGCTGTGAAAGAACATGTTTCTGCAACTGAATTGGGCTTTTTTAGGAAATTTTGGAGAAGAATGTTTGGTGGCAATGTTGATGATTCAGAATTGAAAAGCAAGAATGTTCTGGTGGAATCTTCTGGAGAAAACTTGCTGAAGAAAAATGTAAACAATTTGGCAGAACATGATCCTTCTGGTGAGAGCCCTCAAAAGAAAGTTGAGAAAAAAAGTGAGGATTGTACATCTCAGGGTGATGATCCAGTGGAAACAACTTGGGAAAATAAAACTGCTACAAGTTCTGAACTACATGGTGAAATGTTGAGGAAAAGTCCAGGTTTGTTTAACCGAATATTGGATTGGTATAAATTTGGGGGAGATAGTCCATATGCATCAAATGATCAACCCACTGCAATCCATGGGCACATAAAGAGTGATGCGGGAAAATCTGAGGTTTTTTCTAAGGATTCGTTTTGGAGAGAAATGGAATCTTTTATTGACATGAAGAGAGGATCACTTATTATCTCACAATCCGGGACCAGGTTTGTGAATTTTACTTGCTTAATTGCTCTATTTATACAGTTCTTGTAATAGTAGCTAGTTAACTACATTAGTTTTTTTGTTATCCAGTGGTTCAATTTGTTTCTTTACCAAAGTGAGGAGGTTAAAGTTTAAAACTAGAAACCCACATCCAGTGAGACCTGAAAGGCATCACGAATAGCACATCAAACTCCTTATATCCCCCATTAAATATTGGTTTTGGCAATGTGATCGTTCTTGTTGCTTGCTATTTTGAATTTTTTTTAAACTTCCCATCATTTTAAGACTCAGAAAACTTGTAAGGTTATCTCTCTTGAAATCTACTCTGTTTTTCTCAGACCCTGTTCTTATAGATGTTGAAATCTTTAAACAGGCTAGATTGTTTTTTCAATTTTCTAGAAAGGGTTGATTTTCAGAGGTTGATGAAGATATTTTAATCTTAATACGTGAATAACATTAAAAAGAAGAGAAAAAAGTTGCAAAATTGCATCTTTTGATCTGATGCTTTCACAGCTGTGAGAGAGTTATTTTGCAAGCATTTCAGATCCTGCACTTCCATTTGCTTGCCGGTGTTGGTGGGTTGCTAAGGTGGCATCTATGTGGGTGATATGCCATGTCAAAGCCACATAAGAGATGCATCAATACCACATTAGCCACTTCAGTACCCCATGTTCAATAATATTCTGCTTTGACCTGAAAGTATCAGTGAACATGGCACAAACATTTCTTTGCACATTTTTTTCATTTATACCGGATATTGGCAAGTTCAAACAGATGTATCAAGCCTAAATAACGAACAATTGCACATAATATTGTTAGTGTTCACTATTTGCTTTTGTAATTATTATTTGAAATATATGTGCTCCTTTGTAACTCTAAGTTCTAAATTGTAAGATTTAATGATGATTTGAGTTAGCTTGTTTTCATTTGTTGCATATTTTATTTCAGAAAAGTTAATCATACTTCGATTTAGACCAAACCCTGAGGACATTAGAGCAACACGTTCTAAACTAGCCATCAAGTGCGAAAATTCCAAACCACATGATGCATTCTGCATTCTTCCTGAAATTTATCATTTTTCCTTTTCATTTGGCAGCTTCAATTTTCTGCTCTTTGAGCTCTCATGAGCTTGGTACAGTATTATGTTAATATAGATTTTGATATCTAGAACAGGTAGAAAAAGAAAAACTGTAGTCACAGCCAGTGTCACATGTTAATACTCCTGTTGACTGTGATATGTCAGGGAACAGTTAGCACAAAATCTGCACAAAGAAGGACCTTTGGTTCTTAGATCTCTGAGTGAAAGCGATGTACTTCAGCTGGTGGATATGTTAATATCGGAGAAGAAATGGTTAGAAGAATGTCCATCTGAAGCTTTCCCTTTCAAGCTCTCTCGGTTTGCTGCACAGAGGACTCTGGGTGATTCTCATGCTTCAAATGGACTGAGTTCTATATTTATGAGCACCACTGGAGTGGCCTCACCTGTCTCTGTTAAAAATCCTTCTGAAAGGTCTAGATGTGAGATACTAGGTGACTGTCAAAAGCTTGTCAAAGAGATATTGAAGGAATTTCCTGGAGGATATAATATGGACGCATTTAGAAAGCTGTTCCTGGAGAGGTATGGCTATAACCTCAATGCCAAAAAGCTCAGTTACCCAAAGTTGGCATCCTTGCTTCAGAAAATGCCTGGGGTGAAAATAGAATCCAATCTTATCATTCCTTGCAATGAAATGGCTAAACATTCAAGCACAGGCAGAGCTACAAGTTCAGAAAGTGAATTGTTTAATGCGTCAAAGAAGGATGATGAATTGGACTCTACATGGGAAGAACTTGGTCCTATTGACAACAAGGGTTCTGGCAAAAAGGCAATGCAATCAGCATTAAGGATGAAAAGATCAGGTGAAAGAATGAGGCAACCATATCCTGAATATGAATCTCCTCTCTCAGATGATGAGTTTTCAGATTCAGAAGAGTCTAGGGTGGTAACTCGTCCTGGAGGGCAACCAAAGCCTGGATTTACTGATGAAAATAGCTCCCTACTGAAAATGCTTGATTCATGGGATGACAGTAAAGAGGGTGACAATACGAAGCCGCCAGAAAATCTGGAAAGCGTGCTTGATTCTTTCACAAATGGTTTGAGGTCGTCTGATTCATCCAGACTATGTACAAAGGTCAAAACTTCGCAAAGACCTCAAAAGAGCTATTCTTTTGTAGCAGATCCTGTAGAGAAGAAAACAGAGCTGCTAGTTGATGGCATATTAGGTAGCTTGAAGAAACAAAATGAATCGAGGGTGGAAGGTTGATAGGTCTCAAGGACTAAATGCAACCATGGTCTTCCTGTGGAGTGTTAGCAATGGTGAGATTCCTTTTTCGCTATTTAGCTGCGAATTCTAAACACTCCCTGAGTTTGTATACTTTTTAGCTCCATTTTACAGCAAGTGATATTTTACCAAGGTTAGATAATTGATGCCCCGGAAAGGATCAATTAATTTTTGTGCTCACTGGAAATAATTATAGTTGGGGAAATAATATCTTTGAATCACTTTTAATGTATATATCTATTTCATATTCCGAGCTTGCACAGATGTAATCTACATGCAAGGAACCTTGAGGCTTTCTCCTATTGATGTACTCAGTATATATCAAGATTGAGAATTGAGATGGCTATCATCAATATACTTTGTTAATGAGGAATTGTTCCCATCCACACTAGATAAATCTCTGGTCAAAGTTTATTCTTGTGGCCCGTTAGTTTCATTTACTTTTATATTTGCTTTCAATGTTTTCTTTACAGGTGCAGTAGCAGGGTTTCACCTGTGATTTTCCTCTACTTATCTATCCGTTGTTAGTAAATATTTGTGTTTCTCCCCGTGCTTTGATGAAGTGGCTAGGTTTCTCCAATTCAACACCTTCATTCATATCTATCACAAAATACATCCTCGAGATGGCAAGATTATATATCTGATTTTTTCATGTTTGAACATGCTTGCCAGACCACTAAAGATGGTTAGATTACCTTGTCATTTTATGAACCCTTTAACCAAGGGTCAAAGACCTTGTTCACATATCATCTCCATTCGTGTGGATAGACTAGTTAGGACCAACTAGGTGATTTTTGAGGACCATATATCAACTTAACAAGATTATTGGAATGTTTATTAAATCTTTTGGGTAAAAAATATGTCAAAATATAGGACTCTATGAATTCTCAGTGAGGACCACATATCAATTTTGAACAGTGAATCTCCTATACCAAAATCAACCTAAAACAAAAAAATTCCTAAGCTTTGATCTTTTTGTGTTTTCAAGGTAATGAAACATCTAATTGCAACTTTTCTCATCATATGTAAGTTTTTGACACAAATATATTGTTTTTGTTGAAATCTTTTCCAATAACATTTTTTTCTTTCTTAATCGGAATCTAGAAACCCCTCCTCTCCCCATCCAAAAAAAGAAAAATGAAGTTTGGTGTTAAAAGATATTTTTTTAAAACAAATATAGGAATCAGTCATCTAATAGCTAAAAAGAAATATTAGGGGATGAAAATGAACTTTTGAAACAAGTTTTAAAGTCACCATCTATGTTACCTGTAGTTTCCACTTCAATCCTCTTACTTTCAATTCAGCTCTTCCTGTTAAAAAATCATTCAATTTAATGCTAAATTAAAATGGCTCAATTGTGGAAAGAAAAATTTAAATAATAAAAGTGAAAACTAAAAGAATGCGCTAATGCAATCCATAATGAATTGTGAATTCTCTCATGTGGCACTATAGATGGAATCATTATGCTATTTTTTTGTTCTTTTTTTATTTAGCCTTTATTGGACTGAGTTTGAAGTTGATTTGTTAAAGAATAGTAGGATTAAAAGACCAAGGAACAAAGTGAAAAATATAGAATATGGATGGCTTTAAAAATTTCAGAGAGAATATTTATTGTAGTCCTAATACCTTACAAATTATAGATATTAGGTTCCTTTAATTTTTAAAATTAAAAAAAAAATCAATTTTGTCCTTAA
>CM063603.1:22021230-22039898 GCA_032356905.1 Salix exigua | reverse complement strand
TGTTGTAAAAACTATAAATATATATATATTTCAAAAGACTATCCCACATTGGTAAAACACAAAAGATCCCTTGAGTGTAGAGAGTATATATAGGACCTACTATCCCACATTGGTAAAAGAAGACCTCGATCAAGTGTAAACTATAAATCTTTTTCTTACATTGTTAAAATATACAGAATAATTATTGTAAACATTTAAATTTAAATTATTATAACAACTTTATTTAAATTATTATAACAGTTTTATTTAAATTTAAATTAAAATTATTGTAATGACTTTATTTAAATTTAAATTTAAATTATTGTAACAGACCACTTTAATTTCATAAATATGGCTAAGTCTGTTACATTATGCTAGCCTATAAATACCATGCAAATGGTTCAAACAAAGGCATCCGAAAAACACTTCTCTTCTTCTCTTCTTGTTTCGTTGGACTTCTCTTATTTTTTCCTTTGCTGTTGTTGTGTTCCCTCTTTGAGGAAGAGCTTGTTGAATCCTGGAGGGTACCTCATTATTGGGAAAATATCCTTAAAGACAGTGCTTAGCACGCCTCAAGTTTTATTTTGTTTCGTAATTATTTTCGTTCCTTGTTCATTTTATTTACAACAGCTGCCAGGGATTGCTCCAGCTGAACCTTTGTGAAAGCAAGGGCTTCGTCTAAAACGTCCTCTCCTGGTGTACTAAGGTAGGCAGCCTCATATAGGCTTAACAAGCCCTTCGCATCCAGAGACTCCTTGAACTTACGGTCGTTTTCCTTGAACTTGTCAAATACATCTGAACATTCAAGAGCCATAACGTAATGTGATCCTGACTAATGAGTTTTTGTTTGTTTGTTATTAACAATTACCGATTTTTCTTACAAAAAATATAGTGTTCTACGTTTTGTAGACCGGTTAATTACGTCCACAAAAGCCTTTATTATAATTGTTTTATGTTATTAAATATAGTGTTGAACTGTTCGTAATTAATAATTATATGCTATGTTTCAAGATCTCTACTATATATATGATCGATAACAACTTGAGTGAACATTTTATATACTTGTGCAGTGTTAGGGATACTCACCGCAACATATCTTATAACCATGCTGTCTGAAAACTCGAAATACAAGCGCAACAGTATGGAGATCATAGTCATTTTTGTCAAGGAGATCGGGTTCGGTAACAAAAATCTTATGTATTTGTTCTTCAATATCACTCTCAAAATGATATGAAACTCCTAGGCGGCATAGTGTGTTGATGAAATCAATTTTCTCGACTGAATCATCGGCTTCAGCCACCAACAATTTTCTCACGTCTTCTTTCATTGCTTCAACTTTTATAGAATTCGATTTGAATATCTGCACACACAGGGCTTCGATATCTGACTGAAGGTTAATTAATCAATGAAATTGCTATATATAGAGGTATAGTTACCGAGTCATCTAGTGGCATGTTAACGAAGCGATCACCCCACACGCTAAGGGGAAAGTTGGCCAATGGTCGGGAAGTGTCTTCCGGCTGACTGGCTGGTGCTGCATGGGCTCGCAGCGTTGTCCTCCTCGTTTTCGGAGGAGCAACTCGAAATGAAGCAGACGGGGAGATTTGAGTCATAGAAGAGGAAAGAGAGGAGGAGAATGGGGAGAAAAGTTGCAGGGTATTTGAAGTGAAATGTGCTTGCATCGCCATTGATGGATAGTGACGAGGATGCAAGAGAAAAACAGTTGTATGCGAGGATTCAACACTACGCATCGGGGTTATTTATAGAGGAACCATTTGAGTCGATCACCTTGGAAAACATCCCGACTGCATGTGATTTAACTTTTACTGGTATATTAGCTTGGAAGAATATAAAAAAATTTAGTGATTACCAACGTGTTTGTATCATAATGAAAAATTTTAAACATTTATACGTCCATTTAATAAAAAAAAAAATGAAAGATTTGAGGCATTAATTAGAAGTAAAGAGTTATTAATGATAACTAAAAACTGAGTTGAAAAGTTGAGTGATAAATACAAATTAAAATATTTCATCCGAACCCTTAAATTTTCTTTTTTTGTAAGAATACCAATTAATAATATTTCATTGAAATTAAATAATTTTCTAGTATAATTTCTCTTCACATGTTTTTCTTTTCTTCTAGTATAATTGCTATCGTCATGTTTTTTTTTCTAATAAAAAATTGAATACAAAATAATTCATTTTTTTAACCCATTCTTAAAACAAGAACATCCTATAGATCTAAATAAATCCATCCATGAATCAATAATTGCTAAATTTTAAATTGCCACCAAGTTTTCCCATGTTTTCACTTTGATCCTATTCTTTGAGATCCTACCCTTCCTTTACAAACTAAATGCAATAATTGATCATCAATTTGACGACAAAGAATCAAATGAAAGAAAACAAAATCTTATTACCAAGAAATAAATAAAAATTACTCGAAAACTGTGAGAGAAGCTACAACGACATGCTGTAAAATAATTTTACCAAACGTTTTGTTTTCTTTCTAGTAACATAATAGAGTAATTAATTTGTTTAACAAAACGGCATGAATCACATGTTAATGCACAGCTGAAATACTCCTCCATTGATGGCGCATGCCCTTCACGTACCAATTTCTGCTCACCAGTAACATCAGCTTTGTCTTTAGTCTATTCGTTAACTCCTTTTTCTTCTTCATGGTACAAGCTATGATATAAATGCGTCTAATATGTGAACTTGGAATTACTGTCGTGTTCTTCCAGCCCACAGTTTTTTTCTGCATAAATATCTAAATTCCCCATGCTAGTTCATCTGCCAGTCTACTCAGTGCAGTTCGTCACCCGTCAGACATGAATATTTAAACTCGCACTTGATTTAGTTTTATCCTGTTTAAGTAAGAAATTAGGCCAGGAGAATTTCAATTTTATCTATCTATGTTTCTTCATTTCTGTCACCCCTAGTATCACGATTATTAGAAACTCTAGGTAGTCGCGTGAAGAGAAGATTTTAGCACTCCTGGTATATCTTACCTGAAGTAGATTGTATTTTTATTTATTTGGTATGGTCTAATGATGTCTATTTATATCTCTATTGGCCTGCCATGGCGGGTTTGCAAGTCAGTTTTTGCACAATGATTTTACTATCGAGATTGATTGGGTAGCTTATTTTCAATGCTTTATCGGAATGATTCTAACACCATTGTCCCCTGAAACCACTAGAAATTGATTAATGGAATGCATACTTTATTTCGGATTCAATCTTTCTCAATTTGAAGATATGTAATTTCATGTTCATTCGTTTGAGGTTATTAACTCAATCAATCAAAACTCTCAAACACAAGGATGCCTAAGTGACAAACAACCACGTATCATTCACTTTCTCTTTGTTAAATTTGAGTGGCATGTCATTTAGGGTTTAAATTTTGGGATTGATAAATTACAATTGAATCCCTTACACCCTTAATCACCTCCCAACTTTTAATTTTATGCAACTGCAACCCTATCAAATTCAATTGCCGGTATAAAAGCTCAGTACGTTTTCCATTTTAGTCATTGTTTTTGAATTTGTGCATCATAACTCTTAATTGACAAACAATATTTCAATTTCTTCATTTTAGCCTATAATTTAGTCAATACCAACCCCTATATTCACATGTATTTTTCAATGTGATCATTGCTTTTGGATTTCTTCAATGAACTCCTTAATTGCCCATCAAACTTCAATATTTATGCAATTAAACCCCTAATTTGACCAAATTAACTATTTAAAATTGCAATTCAACCCTATACTTTAATTCATCAAATTAAAACCTAAATTAACTTTAAAAAATATTTTTTTCTTGTAATTAAGCCCTTAATAAATTCAATTGAACCTTGAAAAAATCAAATCGTGATTCATGCCCTTTCATCCCCAGACACATGCGCTGGAAGCGGACATTAAGAGGTGTTTGTCACTGTGTTTTAAAAGTTTTTTAAAAAAAAATTGAGAATTTTTTATTTTTATCTTTTATTTTAGATTAAATATTTTTGGTGTTTTTAGATCATTTTTAATATCAAAAACATTTTTAAAAATAATAAATAAAAAATTTATTTTGATACATTTTTAAATAAAAAAAAACAATTTCAAAAACAACCACAAAACACTCACGGTCAGCACCGAATCATCAACCGACAGCTCATGAATAAACACAAAACAAGCACGCTTTTAACTGGTCCCTTGTCAAACGATTTTTCTCGATCAAAATGGCCGGAATGGGGTCCTGACATGTACCTGCTGAATTTTATTTTTTAACTTTATCCAAGATTTTTTTTACTTGAATAAAACCAAATTGATTTCGGGCATGTAAGAAATCAAATTAGAAAATTACAAGGTTAATCCATTAAACCATTTAATAAAAATATCAAATAATTTTCTAAGACTTAATATTTTTTATTATATTAAAACTCTAAATCATAAATTGAATACAGAGGCACATGGACAGTTAATCAAATCATCCTAATTTATATGTTTGGTGGTTGAAAAATCTTGTTTCTTCTTTTGACTTCTTAAATCTGAATTTCAAAACTAGCACTTGGTAGAATTTTTTAAACATTTATTATAATGGTATAGTACTGTGATTTTAAAAATAAAATAAAAATTCAAATTTAAATACAATACAAAATTAGTAGTAGTAGTACAAAAATATCTAAAAACACTTTTAATTTCAAAGTTATCACATCTCACAATGTCATAAAAAAAAACATCACAAAAAGAAACTTGCCCCCAATCATTTTTCTCCATAAAATAACAAAATTTATGGGCTATAAATACACCATAAGATATTCATAACAAATGCTTTTCCTTACATACTATATAAAACATCTCTCTTTAGAATATTTTTGTATTTTCTTTCTCGAAAAAAGAAGTCAGGTTCGGTTACTGTAGTATGTGAGGAGAATCACTGTGAATTGTAATAGTATTTCTCAGTTTTCGGGTCGGTTTGGTTCGGTTCGGATCGTTGGTTCAGTTCGCTTATTGTACTATATTAATAGATTCTTTCACAAGCAAATACAAAGTTGAATCTTTAGTCCAATGGAAGATGGTGCCTCCCTTTTTAAGGAGGGCAGGGGTTCGACCGCTCCCAGGCGCTCTTCCTCTTATTTTTTTTTCTTTTGATTTTTTCTATTGTACTATATTAATAGATTATTGAACAACCAAATACAAAGTTGAACCTTTAGCCCAGTGGAAGGTGGTGCCTCCCTCGGGAGGGGTTCGACCCCGCGCTTACTTTTTTTTTTATCTTATGATTTTTTCTTTCTTTTTATTTATTTATTTCGTTTTTTTTATTTTTTTATTTTTTATTTCTCTTATGATTTTTTTCTTATTATTATTATTTATTTATTTCGACATCAAATAATGTTTTCTTCATATTTTTTATTTATTTGTTTGTTATATTTATTGATTTTTTTCTTTCAATTGATTTTTTTTACCATTAGTAACACAATAAAAATAATAATTTTAGTGTTTTTCTTACTTTCTCTTTTCCTAATGTTTTCAATTATTTTCATCTGGGTAATTTAATTTTTTTGATTTTTTTTTTCACTTATGATTTTTTCTTTTTATTAATTATTTATTTCGACATCAAATAATTTTTTTTTCTTATAATGTTTTTGTTTTTTGTTTTTTTTGGTTATAGTTATTGATTTTTTTTTCTTTCAATGGATTTTTTTACCATTATTAACACAATAAAAATAATAATTTTAGTTTTTTTCTTACTTTCTCATTTCCTAATGTTTTCAATTTTTTTCATCCGGATAATTTAATATTTTTTATTGTTTTAGCAGTAATAGTAATTATATTTTTAGTGGATAAGAATTTAATGTTCATGTTGTTATAAGAGGATGTATTCATGTGTTTTATTATATCAAACCTTACATGTATAGATGTTATACTTTATTTAATTTTTTTATTTGATTGAAATTGATAATATATTTTTGTATTTGTTTCGACCTTTATACTTTTATTTTTTTTATCTTAATTCCTTTAATTTTTTATAGTTATAAATAGTCCATATTTTTGTCTATGTCTATATATGTGTGTCTTTAGTTTTGGTTTTTAATTTTTATTATTTTCTCTTTTGTTGAGATAACATTTTTTTTCAAAAACTTTGTTTTTAAATTTTAGTTTGTGTTTATGATCATTTGAAAATTGATATTTTTTTCTTTGTTTTTACTTTTTTTTTTTTAATTTCACATGAAATAATTTTTTTAAATTTTTTTAGGTTTTTTTTATTCTTTTATTGAATTGGTTTTCTATTATTCACACAATAATAATAATAATAATAATAATAATTACAATTTTTTCTTGTTTTCTCTTTTATTAATGTTTTAGTGTTTTTCTCATTGAAATAATTTAATAAATTTTATTTTTAGAAATAATAGTAATGATATTTTTAGGTATTAAGCCTTCGATGTTGTTATTGTTATAACGAGGTGTGTTTATGTGTTTCATTATATCAAACCTTGCATGTATAGATATTATATTTTATTTTTGAAATATCAAAATTTATTAATTATTTCAATCTCGACAATCATAAAAATATTTACCTTGCACCACTAAAAGAGGTTTTTTTGCAGGTAATAGTCAAGAGTCAACATGATCTACAAAGCATCAAATAAATTGAGGTACTTTTTTTATGAGGCGCCCAGCCCTTGTTAGAAATTCACTGGTTTTAATTAAGCTTTGAAAATACTAGTCCTTAATTGAGTTATATTTTTATGAATTTTTTACTAGTATATGAAAATAAAATCACCTGTTTCATTGAAATTTGAATAAAATATGTAACATGGATAGCATCAGCAGTGTGTCCGATATATATATATATATAAAAAGGTTAGTTCTATCATCAACAATTGAGTGAAATTAACAACTTGCAAGGTAGGAAGAATGAAATTATGATTTTTCTTTTCAGAAGATATAAATTGATTGTAAGTCCCTTTATCTAATAACCTAAAAGGCATCAGTCTATTTCATTATTCATTGGACATTTGTCCTCCTACTTCTCATGTGTATGTGCTTTTGGCTTTTTTTTTTCATGTTTTTTTTTTTTTTTACTTTACATTTTTCTCTTTTTTTTTCCATTGTATTCTTGCTTTTTTTATGATGATTTTTTTCCTTTTTTTTTCTTTCTTGCCATTTTTTTATTGTGTTTTTTCTAACTATTTTTTCATATTTTCCCATAAAATATTTTTTTCTGATTATATTTTTTTTCTTTTTGACTTATATTTATGATTTTTTTTCCTTTTTTTTTTCTTTCTTGCCTTTTTTTTGTTATTGTGTTTTTTATAATTATGTTTTTCATATTTTCCCATAAAATATTTTTTTCTGGTTATATTTTTTTTCTTTTTCGACTTATATATATTTATTTGTTATTTATTATAATTATATAAGTTTTGATTTGTTTCAATTTTGTCCTTTGAAAGTTATTTATTATAATTATATAAGTTTTGATTTGTTTCAATTTTGTCTTTTAATTTAATAATAATAGTAATAATAATAATAATAATATCCGTATAATTTAATAATTTTAATTGTTTTTACAGAAATGACAATGATATTTATTTTTTGTGTTAAAGTTTCTAGGATATTCTTAGTCTTTCATTAATAATAATAATAATAATAATAATAATAATAATAACAATAATTTAATTATTTTTCTTGCTTGCTCTTTTGTTAATGTTTTTTTCTCCAGTATAATTTAATAATTTTTATTATTTTGACAGTAATGGCAATGATATTTATTTATTTTTGTTTTGTTAAAGTTTCTAGGATATTCTTAGTTTTTCATTAATTATATGTTCTAATATTTATTGAATATTATCTCATAGGAATATATATAACGAGAAGAAAACATAACCTAGAATTTTTGAATAAAAAAATTAATATCGGTATTCTTAAATACATTTAATATAATCATACAATTAATAAATCGGATAACACAAAAAAAAAATTGCCTTCAAATTTTAATTTTGTACTTAACACAATAATAATAATAATAATAATTTATTTGTTTTTCTTGCTTACTCTTTTGTTGATGTTTTTTTTTCTCCGTATAATTTAATAATTTTTATTGTTTTGACAGTAATGGCAATTATATTTATTTTTTTTTGTTAAAATTTCTAGGATATTTTTAATCTTTCATTAATTATATGTTCTAATATTTATTGGACATTATCTCATACTGAATATATATAGGGATAAAAAACATGACCTTGTATTTTTGAATAAAAACAATTAATATCAGTATTCTTAAATACATTTACTATAATCATGTAATGAATAAATCGGATAACATAAAAAAATTGTCTTCGAATTTTAATTTTGTAGTTACACAATAACAACAACAACAACAACAACAATAATAATAATAATGATGATGATGATAATAATGATAATAACAATTTAATTGTTTTTTTTGCTTACTCTTTTGTTATTGTTTTTTCCTCTCCATATAATCTAATAATTTTTATTGTTTTGACAGTGATGACAATGATATATTTTTTTAATTTTCTTAAAGTTTCTAGGATATTTTTAGTCTTTCATTAATTATATGTTCTAATATTTATTGGATGTTATCTCATATGAATATATATATATATATATGGAAAAGAAAACATGACCTAGGCTTTTGGAATAAAAAATAATAATATCATTTTAAAATTAATATTGAAATTTGGTACTCTTTTGTTTAGATTTATTTTTAAAAACAAATTTACAATATTTTCATTTTTAATATTTTAAATATAATATTGCTCGGGAAAAATTAAACTAAAAAAATACAGATTTACGTAGATTATCTGCAATTAAAAATATACGCGTCACTTTCTATTTTGATTACATAAATTTTATCAATTATAATTATACTAAATAAATATTAAACTAATAAAATACAATACATATAAAAGCAATAAATTTTTTACATAGATAAAAAAAACCGCCGTATCGCGCGGGTATACCGCTCAGTAATACTTAAAACGCATCCCGCGTGTAAATCACAGTCCCAAATATTAAATAAAAAGTTAAAATATGTGAGAAACATTAAAATTATTGTAAATAGGCCCCTTGAAGGCATAAAATTAAAATCATTAAAAACAAAAGAGCTAGAGTCGGGTTCCGAAAATACTAAAAAGTAGAAAATGAAACAACATTGAAAAGGGCAAAACCTAGAGACAATCAAACCAAATAATCGGTGGTGGACATTTCAAAGGGCAAAACCTAGAAACAATCCTATAACCTCGATAAAAGATAAAATCCCAGAATCAATCCTTCAACCCGCATCAAACATGCTTATGCTAACCTACCGAAACGTTCAAAATTATTACAAATAAAATAAAAAACGTGGGAAAATTACTGTTTAATTCACTGTGCATTGTGTCTTATTTCACTGTGGATTGCGACAGTGTGGAGACGATTTTGGGCTTCATCATTCAGCGTGTTTTGTTTTTTTTCTGGGGGTGTTTCTGGATTTTGGCTTTTTTTTTACTTTCCGCTTTTGTACAGTGCATTGACGCCTCTAACCCTCGAAAAAGACAAAATAGTGTACATGGATGAGGGGCTCCGTCGGCTTTTCACAAATTCAGTGCACAGTACACCGACAAAAAAAACTCTCGATAACGACAAAATAATACACAGTGAACGGGGACACGGGAGTCCTTTCCCTATCGTTTTTTCGTGAATCTCGGTTGGTTCAGGGGTGTCTTGGTAATTAGTCTATATTTTAATATATTTTTGTCTGCACAAATGGCGCGTCGTCAGGCCGCGACAGCGGGGCTCAACGCCAACGTGCCATTTAGGCGATGCGTGCGGTTCCATACGGCGGTCAAAAATTTTCTTCCGCCGGTGAATACGGTGCGCCTCCAGGTACTCTGTCTGCCGTCACGGCGCGTTTCGGTCATAAATGTCCATGTAAGCGGCGGCGAACGGTGTTTTGTCCGTTGTCGCTTTTCTCTCTCCTGCCGACGCAAAGTCAGCTCTAGTCCCTCATGTTTGTAGTAAGTTCATTTGGGTCCCTTAGGTTTTGATTTCGTTTTTTTATTACTGATTTATTTAAATTAAGGTTTTATTGTTTTCAATTGTGCCCTTCAAGTAAAATTGATTATATAAGCAGCTTTTAATTCAGTCATTATACTTTGAATTTTTGATTTATTTTTGATTCCTTCAATTTTTCCGGTACGGAAGTTTTGCTTTCTTGAATTTGGTCCTCTAATTGAAATTGGTAATATATACAAAGTTTGATTTCAGTCCCTCTACTTCTAATTTTTTTATAGAATGACAACATTTATCATTATTTATTTTTGGTCCTCCAATTATTTTATTTTTTTCAATTTTATCCTTCAATTGGAATTAATTTTATATATGTCATTTTTCATTTTGGTCCTTATTCTTTTAATTTTCTATTTGTTATTAATTCATATGTTCTTTTTTTAATGTTTATTTTTTATTGGTATTTATGCCTCTATGCTTTTAGTTTTTGTCCTCTTTTTTAAGGTTTTATTCTTAATCGATTCAATCCTGAAATTTTAATTTGTGTTGATAATTATTTTTAAATTAATGTTGCAAATTTTTCCCTTTATTTGTTTTTTATTTTTATTTGTTCTTTTGATTAAATTATTTTCATCATTTTGCTCTTTACGCAACAATCATGACAATTTTAGTGATTATTTTTTAATTGCTCTTTATACAAATCTTTTGCTTTTTTTATGATTTCCAGTGCAATTTAATTATTTTATTTATTATGACAGTAATATTGATAATAATTTTAAATATTATAATAATAATTTTACTATTAATATTGCTCCTTTTTTTTTCCTCTTTGTTCATGTTTTTTTTTGTTTTTGCTTCTTCTTTTTTGGTTTTTGGATTCGATGATTTTTATGATTTTACTATTTATGCAATGATAATGATAAGTTTGGTTGTTTTTTTTTCTTTTTTTATACAAAAATCTTTTCGTTTCTTTTAGTGATTTCTCATGGCAATTTCATTATTGAAATTGTTTTGATAGTAATATTGATAATAATTTTAACTATTATAGTAATGATAATGACAATAACATAAGGATTAGATTTTCAATTTATGAGTTCATCGTTTTTGTTGATAGAAAATTAACAAATTTTTTTTGTTATTCGATTATTGGAGGGTTTTTTTATATTAATTCATTTAGTTTTTTTCTTAATTCTTAGACAATGTTTATTTTTTATGCGTTTTTATAAATCTATACTTTTAGTTTTTTTATAGTTTTTTTTGTTGGGATTTTGTTTTCCAATTCAATCCTCAGATTTCAATCTAAATTGGTTGTCATTTAAAAATGAATATTTTTCCTGAAATAAAAACTTTCGTTTCGGTACGGAAGTTTTTATTTGTTCTAATTTGGTCCTCAAATTGAAATTGGTTAACATGCTACTTTTCATTTCAGTCCTCCTTCTTTGAATTTTTTATTAAATTACACAACAATTAGCATTATTATTCCATGATTTATTTTGGTCACAAAGTTTTTATTTGTTTCTATTTTATCCTTCAATTGAAATTAATTATATATTTCATTTTTCATTTCGGTCCTTATTCTTTGAATTTTTTTATTGGATATTAATTCATTTGTTTTTTTTATTCTTTGACAATGTTTATTTTTTATTAATATTTATGCATTTATGCTTTTATTTTTTGACTTTAGTTTTTTTCTCTTTTTCTTGAGGTTTTATTTTTAATGGGTTAAATCATGGATTTTTAATTCATGTTTGTAATCATTTTAAAATTAATATTGCTCCCTTTTTTTCTTTATTTGTTTTTTTGTGTTTTCTGTTATTTTTATTTGTTCTTTGGATTAGATGATTTTTATAATTTTATTATTTGCGCAATCATAATGATAATTTTAGTGATTAGTTTTTTTATTTTTTTATATAAATATTTTCATTTTTTTAAGATTTTCCTGAAATTTAAATTTATATAGATTATCATTTTAATATTAATATTACTTTATTTTTTCCTTTATTCATTTTTTTTTGTTTTCTTTTATTTTTATTTGTTCTTTACAGTAAATGATTTTTATGATTTTATTATTTATGCAATAATAATGATAATTTTAGTGTTTGGTTTTTTATTGTTCTCTTATAAAAATCTTTTGCTTTTTTTTAGTTATTTTTCTTGGCAATTTAGTTATTTTAATGGTTTTAACAGTAATGTTAGTAATAATTTTAGCTTTTATAGCAATGATAATGACAATAACGTCATGATGGATTTTTAATTTATGTTTTCATCTATTTGTTTATAAAAAATGAACTACTTATTTTTTTATTTGATTATTATAGGCGTTTTCACAATTTATATTTTATTTTTGTTTGATTTAAATTGAATTATAAAATGAACTAATCTTAATACAATTAACTCAAGAATTCAGATATCCGAGTTTTCTTGCCTTTTTTAATGACGGTGATATATTTATGCTGGTTATTTCGTTTGAAAATACTAAACAGATAAATTTATTTCGATTTAAAATTCATATATTTTATAGAAAATTTGCACTTGACAATAAATTTATATTATAATAAAAATAATACACACAATTAATATTTTTACGTTGAAAAGAATATTGTTCCGCCCGCGGCGAGGCGCGGGGGTATTATCTAGTATATATATATATATATACAAGGTAAAAGAAACAACCCAAGAATTCATCTTTATTTCTTACAAAAATCTAGAAGTACACTTTTTATAAGAAACCAAAACCATAAGTTGTTTTACTTGAAGCCAAAGCCTTGAGCATTTTGATTCCAAATTGATTGATTAAAAATCAAAATTCAGGTACACGTCTATAGCTACAACTTTAATCAGAGCCCAAGTTCAAACGAAGCCTCTCTCAGACTGAAAAGGAGCTTGACAATAGCGTGGATGGGAATGGAAAGTGAGGTGTTGGCATATGGGAAGGCATGATCTTTGTTGGGTTATGAACTCTAATTGAACGACCATTTAATTTCATTCATTAATCTGAGTTTTTGATTGCTTATGAGATTAATTAGGCTCATATCTTAGTTGATTATGATTGATGATCATCGGTTGTGAGAATCGAATTGATGAAAACATTATTCCCAATTGAATTTTGATTTGTATTGAATGCATAATGAGAAAACCCCCGTGGGCTATATGTGACACGTGCACTTGTGGGCTTTATATGTTCAAGATCTATGTGCATGATTTATGAGTATCAAATTTTCCAAGTTATTAAATAAGTCAATTAAACTTTTTTAGAAGTTTAATTATGTCTTTAAACTTAATTAATTCTTCTAATTTTATTTTAACTTTAGATTTCAGCCTCAATTGTTTTTATTAAGTTGTTTTTCATCCTATTTTATATAAATATCCAAATCTAAGTTGTTTTTTCAGCATTTTGGTTTATCGTTAGTAAATGACTTATCTCTTTACATCATGAAAATATCTTTGAATTTTGTTTTTTTAATAAAATAAGTGTTTTTTTTTATAAAATAGTTTTGAAGAATCTAAATTCGGCTATGACAATAGCCTCTCTTTTTAAAAAACTTGCAGTATAAGATCTTTCTAAGGACTTTAGAAAGTAAGTCTGTCAGTGTTTGAGTGTCAGCCCTTGTTTGGTCAGGGTATAAAGTGGAGTTTTTTAGACATGATCAAATTGATTTGGTAAATCTTAAAACAACTTGAGTGATTATTAATAACAAAATATGAAGATGGAATTAAAAAAAAAGAGATGAAATTTCAAGAAAAATAGAGGGAAGTGAAAGGGAGGAAATGTTTCATCATTTTTATAAACACTACTATAATGTTTAAAATTATGATAACGATTGTTTTTCAAAAAAATTTTTATTTAAAAATATATTAAAATATTATTTTATTAATACTGTAAAAGAATATTTTTGATATCAAAATGATCTAAAATTAATTCCTCATCAGTTGATTTTGCACTTTATCGAGAGCGGTTTAAAAATAAAAAAAAAGAATTAATTTATTGTGATTTGGACTATTCAAACAAAATTTATATAAAAACCCCATTGATTTTTTTTAGAAAAATAAAAAAGATATAATTTTAATATATTTTTTATAAGAAAATCATCAACTCAAATTAATCCAATTGGCCGGTGAAATAACTATGCTTCAAATTACAAAACTATTATAGTCTATCTTTTATTACAACTTTGAGAAAAAAAAGATAGATATTCTCAATCTTTTAGAATGTGATTGCTTTGGTTTTTAAAAATAGTTTTTATTAAAAAATATAAAATAATATTTTTTTTTATTTTTTAAAAATTATTTTTAACATCATCACATAAAAATATCTACAAATACTAAAAAATTAATTTAAAATAAAAAATATTTTTTAAAAATATTTTTGAAATACACCTATTATGTAAATCGTAAATGGAAGACACCACCGCCAAGCATATAATAATTTTGTGGTTACCACCAAACAACCCTCCACCATCCTTTTCGACTTTTACCGCAAAGTCTCCATTTCAATTGATTGCATGGGAGGCAACTTCCCATTCCTTTCAATTTCTTAACATAGACATGTAAATACCCATTGTAATATCTCACATCGAAAGAAGAGTGTCTAGAGCCAGGGCATATTAAGGCAAGTTGTACCTAACCTTGTGAAACGCGTTTTGGGGCCTGTGGACTGCCAAGAACAAAACCGTGAGGCGTGGACGCCGGGTTGGGCTGAGCCATAGAGGACAATATTCTGCAAGGGGAAGTGGGCCGGGGCCTTACATATGGTATCAGAGCCGAGGACAACTCATTCTTAAGGTGGAGGGATTGTAATATCCCACATCGAAAGAAGAGTGTCCAGAGCCAGGACATATTAAGGCAAGTGGTACCTAACCTTGTGGGACGCGTTTTGGGGCCTGTGGGATGCCAAGAACAAAACCGTGAGGCGTGGATGCCGGGTTAGGCTGAGCCATAATGGACAATATTCTGCAAGGGGGAGTGGGCCGGGGCCTTACACCCATTACTTTTGGTTACAATAGACATTAGTAAAGGCTTGCTAATTAATTTCAGGTATAAAAATAGTTTTATTTAGCAAAAATGAAAATTAAGGATTTATCTCCTCCAGGACTCTCTCTTTATATATATACTAGCTAATCTGTCTCCATAGCGTTGCATGAGCGAGTGTTGTGTATATATTTAATATAATTAAATTTATAATGATAAATTTATATGATACAACTAAATAAAAATTATAAATTAGAAGATAAAATGTATAAATTTTTAATTAGAATTTGTTGCACAAACATAGATTACATCTTTTATAATGTAGGTATTGCGTCATAAAAGATCACAAAAGAGCGCAAACTAACATTAAAAAAGGACAAAATATTTTTAGAAGAAAAAAATAATAACTAAAATCATCGTTATTATTGTGAAAATAGTAAAATTATAAAAATAATTTAATACAAAGGGCAAATAAAAATATTAAAAAAATAATAAAGGGGAAAAGAAAGCAATATTAATTTAAAATATTATAACAATAGCAACATCGGAGTCTTAACATCTAAAATTGTTATTGCTTGTCGTTATCAAATTATACTGAGGGATAAAAATAAAAAGCATGTACAAAATAGCAAGCAAGAAAAACAATAAAAATATTATTATTATTATTATTATTATTATTATTATTATTATTATTATTATTATGAAAGAATAAATAAATGAATAAAATATTAAAAAATTGCAAAAACTACAAAAAAAGATAAAAAAAAAACTAAAAATTATCATTGTTCCCACTGTCAACACAATAAAAACTATCAAATTGTTCTGAGGGAAAAAAAATCCTCAAAAACATTAACAAAAGAGTAATCAAGAAAAAAAATAAATTATTATTATTATTATTATTATTATTATTATTATTATTATTATTATTATTATTTTCATGTATTTGTTTTATTTTTGTCTTAATAATGATAGAGAAAAAATGAAAGAAAAAAAAAACCCTAAAAACTTCAACAAAAGATCAAACAAAAGAATAAAATAAAAATAAAAACTATCGTTGCTATCACTGCCAAAACAATAAAAATTATCAAATTATCCCTAAGAAAAAAAACCCTCAAAAACATTAACAAAATAGTAAGCAAGAAAAACAATTAAATTATTATTATTTTTATTATTATTATTATGATTATGATTATTATTATTATTTTAATTTATTTATTTTATTTTTGTGTTAATAATGAAAGGGAAAAAATGGAAGGAAAAAAAATCCTAAAAACTTCAAAAAAGATCAAACAAAAGAATAAAAAAAATAAAAATTATCGTTGCTATCACAGTCAAAACAATAATAATTATCAAACTATCCCGAGGAAGAAAAAACTAAAAAACACTAACAAAAGAGTAAGCAAGAAATATAATTAAATTATTATTATTATTATTGTGTTAATAATGAAATAAATAAATAAAATACTAAAAAAACCATAAAAACTTTAACAAAATTAATATCATAAAAAGAAATCAAGGGATTAAAAAAAACATTAAAAGTATAAAAAATCAAATATAAAAGGATTAAAATCCAAAATTAAAAGAATAAGGACCGAAATGAAAATCCAATTTACTATCAATTTTAATCAAAGCACAAAATTAAAAAAATTGAAATCGTTGTACCAAATTTATCGAGCTATTTAAACCTAACCCAAAAATTAAAAAAAAAGGAGGATTGAAGTGCAAATTGCACATTAAATTAATTTCAATTGAAGGACTCAATCGAACTAAATTAAAATTTATATAATAAAAATAAGGACCATAAACAAAATTAAAAATACAGGAACCAAAGTGCAAAAGCAACAAAACCGGGGGACTCTCCTGCAATTTGACGTGCAGGAGAGAGAGAAACGGCTTCCGCGGCTTTAACCGGCCACCGCCACGTCCACGCCCGTCGGAGGATAGAACGCGCCGCACTGCGAAGAAGACCAAGCAAAGGCGCTTCTACTAAGACGTTGATAGCCCATTTTCGGTGACTCTATCAGCCTACACACGCCACTTTAACAGGGCGTGAGCGAAATACAGTCGGGCGTGTGCGTTACACGCACCGACAATATTAAGAGAAAAATAATTAAAAAATGGGTCAATTACCGTTCCACCCTTCTGGCTAAGTAACGAATTTTGTCATATTGGGGGCTATATCCGTATTTAGCCGTTAAAAAAAAAGTTGCGGCAGACCAGGCGAACCGGACCAGTCTAATCGCGTGAAATTACACCCTTAACCTGAGCACATAACATTGTTTTGTCCTATTATAGGGTTAAAACCGATAATACATTGTTCATGACAGTGGAAAAAAAAGGTCAGAATAACAAAACACGAAAAAACTCCCATCCACTCTGGCAAAGAAGGCAGAAAACAAAGGGTAGAACCGAACGCACACTGCCATAATCCACAGTGATTTTAAACACAATCCACAGTGTTTTACACAGTAAAAATGTCATGGTTTTTAGTTCGTTTGTAATTAGCAGAGCAGAACATCCAAAAGATTCAAAGAATTTTATATATAATTTGAATTCACACCCAGCTATAAATGCAAGACAATTAATCATGGAGGCTGACAGAGCTGTGAAGTTCGATTTTGGCAGAAGCTATAATAAGGAATGAAGTTCACATTTAAGTTGCCCAACACACTTTTTGTTCAAAACTTTTGTTGGAATAAAATACATTTTTTTTAAAGTAATTCGTGGGTTTATTTTTTTAAGTAATTCGTGGGTTTATTTTATTTGCAATATTGGAATAACATTTTAATAGAGCTTACTTTTTTTTGGAAGTCTTAGTTGAATAATATGATATTTTTTGTTCCTAATGTATTGAGAATATAAATTTAGATTGCGCTTGGCTAGACACATATTCAAGTTGGAGCAATAGTTGTATATTTCACATTATGTTTTAAAAGTATTTTTTTTAAATTAATTATTTTAATATTTTTAAATTGTTTTGATATGATGATGTCAAAATAATTTTTTCTTAACAAAATGATTATTTTGAAGTGATGATATCAAAACATGGTAGCATAAAGGTACAAACAAATTTGTGATGCTATAAGGAGTGTTTGATATTACGTTTCAAAAATATTTTTGAAAAATTTTAATTTTAATTTATTTTAAAATTAAAAAAAATAATGTTTTTAGATCATTTTCATGTGCTGATATAAAAAAATGATTTTTAAAAATAAAAAAATATCATTTTAATTTATTTCTAAATATTGTTTTTTAAAAAACAACTTTAACCATACTATCAAACATGTACAAGAAGGTTAATATGCATTAACATCCAACTAGAAACCTAATCAAATTAATATGAAGTAATTATTTAAGATTTTGATTAAAAAAAATTCAAAGTAATTTTTATTTAAAAATATATTAAAATAATTTTTTTTATTTTTAAATATCATTTTAACATACTCACATCAAAATAACTTAAAAAATAAAAAAAATAGATTTAAAATAAAAAAATATTTTAAAGACAAATTCAAGTGATTTACGAAACAGCCCCTAAAGAGCTCATAGTGGATGCCGATGGAGTCGTACGTGGAGCAATAATAAATAAGGCATCAAATCCACATTTAAAGTGTCACTGGCACACCTCCTTTTTGAATTATTGCATTAACAACTTAACAAGGGCACCCATTCCACGTTCAAGTGCCCCACCAGCGTCTCCATCCCGCTCCTTTTCA
>CM063603.1:21743646-22020730 GCA_032356905.1 Salix exigua | reverse complement strand
CTTCTTGTTTTTGGGTTCTATTATGAGATAGGTTATAGAAAGAAAATCTTTATTTGCATGTAAACCAACTGTTATTGGTGTCAAAATGTTTATTTTGATAAGGGGAACTCATATTATGGGGTTTTGCCTCTAAATTCCCAATGAAAATAGATTTGATCCTCTTAAAACTTTTATTTTCTAGTTGATTTCAGGTTTTAAGATCATATTTTTGGGTTTTTAATTAGTTTGATCCTAATAAAACGTTCTAGGCAGGCTCACCTTATTTTCTAGGTCTAGAAGCGCTTCACCTTTTCTTTAAAATAATCTTTTTTATATAGTTTTTCAATTAGTTTTAGATTACTACCCTTTCTCTCTTTTATTTTATTTTAAGGGCCTTTATTAAATGTGATTATTGTTTTCTTATGCATTTAGTTTTTAAAGAGCCTTTTCTTATTCATCTATGATTTGTTTTTTTATCTTTTGTATAGATGAACTTTATTTTTTAATATAAAAAGTATTTATTCTCAAATAATATTTTTAATGTGTAACCTTGTATAATATTTTCTTCTTTTATTTTATTCCATCAATTTAATGTATTTGTCAATTTCTATTATTGTTGTGTAACACATTTAATAAAAAAAATTAATAAAAGATAAATCAAAATCATTATGATAAACAAATTTAGCAAACACAACAGGGTAAATATTTTATTTTATAAGATTAAATATTTTGATCTACATATGTTTCATTATGATAATTCTTGATTTTATTTGATTACATGTTAATAAAAAAATTAATTTTCATTTAGAGTTTCTTTAACAACAGGGGTAAACATATATCCTTTTTTTTTTGTTTGAAAAAAAAAAACTTTCATATGACAAAGTACATGTCAAGTATCTAGTAAAGGCTAAAGAAGATAAGGATATTTATTATGGCTATATATTCATTGTGAAATGATGCCTACATCCTTAAAAAAATGCTTGCTTTTGAACCAACAATATTTTTTTTTTATACAAGATAGTAATCATTATAGGTTTGCTTGAGATATTTTTGTCTTTTCAAGATTTTAAAGAACTGTTAAATAATTTAAACTAAAAAAATATTAACATTATTAAGGGGTATGTAATTCTTTTTTTTATTTATATACAATAGAATCAAAAATATGCTCTTGGGACAATATGACATGACTCATAAAAGTAGGGTATTATAGTTTTTTCACCTCATGTTTGCTATAATTTGTTAGAGCATGTTTTGCCTGCACTAACACATAAGAAATGGTGTGTGTAATGGTTTCCAGTGGAAGATATTTGCACCATCTCATTTGCTTATTTATTGTGTCCTTTTTTTTTATGAACACATGGAAGCTTTAGAATGATCAATTTATCATTCATGAACCTTCTTTTTCTTTTCATTTCTCTCCTACCCTTAAAAAATAAAAAGTGTTCCTTATCATTTTTATTGGTGTTTCATATTTAATCCTATTGGTTTTGATTTTAATTGTTCTTTCTTTTTCTATTTTGGTAAAGTTTTATTTCTTTTCAATTTAATTTTTCAATTTCAATCTCTTATATTTATAATGTTTTTCAATTTCATTATTCTTTTTGTTTTTTTTCCCCTTAATTGTTTTGTGATTTTCAATTTTATCATTCAAATAAAAAAATGTATTTTTTCAATAGTAATAATAATACAAATAATTGTAATATTAGTAATAGTAATAGTAATGACAATGGAATTAATATTAATGAGGAGGAGGAGGATGACCATAATAATGATGATGATATTAAAATAATAAAAAGAACAACAAGACAAGGAAGGAGAAAAAAAATAATAATAGCAATAATGATAATACTAACAATAGCAATAACAACTAAATTAGTATTATAAATCCATGTTATGTTATGAGTAAGTTCGTTTTTTAAAATATATAAAAATATTCAATGTTTCTAATATTTTTTCTAATAAAAAAATATAATATACTTGACCTGATATAACTCAATTGATTTTGTGAGTTCAAAAACAATTTATACAACTCATACAAATTTTTTAAAATGATATTTTTTAATATTAAGATAACATATTAATTTGACTTTAGATCAATCTAGGTTAACATGTCAAATTCATGACCTAGATTAAAACTATTATAAACCCATGAAAAATAAATCAAATTAAATTATAAAACTTAATTTTCAATCAACATAATTATAAAAGTTAAAATTAAAAAATTAACTCATTAAACTCATGATCATAAATCCAAAATAACTATATATAAAAAATCAAAGTAAATTATAAATTACAATCCCCAATCATCAGCCCAACTTTCATTAGTATAAAGACTCAAATTCAGGTCCCATAAAATTTTATTTAAAAAGAAAATAACAGAAAATTTCGTGTTCTTCCGTTTTTGGATAAATATCATTGTGAAAGAAAGATAATATCTTAGTTAAATTAAATGGCTGTGTCATATCATCACAAGCTTGATGACTTGGACTGCCTGTTAGGGCAATTTGACTAAGAGCAACCTTGACATTACAAGCTTTAGTGACTTTACTTGATGGTTGGGAAACAAACATGAAGCCTTAACTTTTTCGCTAAAAAACAGATAAAAAAGAAGAAAAAGTTAATGCACATAACAGATTTTCAAAAAAGGAATTGAAACCCACCAAAGAGTAGTAATAATCTACAGGCGTTCAAGGAAAGCAGTCTCCAACAAGCAGCAGTTTTTAACGCAATTTGACCTGCATTTTCCCATCCTTTCTTTTTCAAGAAACATATTAATAATAGGATAATGGCTGGAGCGAACCACCTTACACCACCTTTCTCCCCATCAACAACCTAACCCACACCATCCTCTGGACCCACCTGAGTCTTTGACCTTTAATGACACCATTATCGCACGTAAACGTTTGGTGTCGTTGTATCAGCTGGGATAATTAAACAATTTCCTTGTTTAGTCTAAGATGTTGATGAAAGAATCCAGACAAAATTTCAAAAAACTTGATCTATTCCAAAAAAAACAATGTCCAACTAGGCCAACTAGTCTCATCACTCACATGGCAGCTTGTCAATGAGAACCTCAACAGTGGTGTATTTTCTTATGATCTTCTTTGAGGGTTCTTTCCATGATGGGGGGTGAGGCCAAATTAAGGAAAGTTGCTTTCCTTATGTTTTCAAATGAGAGCCTCATAATTCTATTTTCCAATGAGCTATATTAAGTTTTTTTTTTTCTTATCATAAGAAAAATAAATGAGTTTTTTCCCTCTTAAAGAAACAATATAAAAGGATAAAATGGACTCAGGCTTTCCTGTGTCCCCCTCCCCCATAGGTCCTTAGATTTCATGTACGGAGGTCATTGAATGATCTCTTTGCCAAAAATCACCAGTGCCTCCCTTGATGAGAACCACCGCCACCTCTGTTCTTTGCAAAGAAGGTGTTCTTATTCTTGGGTTTCGGTATATCGTGAATGTCCATCACTTGAATTGTTCTTTGTTTTTTGGCTTCACAAAGCAAAGCAGCACCACACCAATTACTGATGAGTACAATGTGAGCTTCAGAAAACCAAATTCACACAGAAAACAAAGAGCAGAAATCAAACCATTTTCAGCTTCTTTATAATTCGCCTGAAGCCTTTTACTTGCTGAGGCAAGCTTTTGATCAGCATCAAATTTGCCTTCTTTCGGTTGTTCTCTCTGTCTCTACAAAACCATTGATATCATCAGGTCATTGAAAAATTGTAATCTCAATGGATGTGTGTGATCTTCAGAATAAATTTGCTATTTGGGATGCTCTTGTTCTGCTTCTTCCAGGCAAACATAAATGCATAAGATTGATACCTGTACATTGTGAGGAGCAGATGAAGATGCAGGGACTGGTTTTTTAATTGGTTTGGCCAGAGCTTCATTTCGAGGAGGAGCTGGTTTCGGTTTTCGTTCTGGTTCGGAATTATTCCTGTCTGATCCAGAACTCCCATCTGCACAAGACGTTAGCAAAAAGATGGGAGACAAACAACAGATTAATCAAACGCAAAAGGAGAATGAAATATAAACCATATCCATCTTTGAATCTGATTCTTCACTCACTGTGAGGATTGGGAGAGTATGCAAAATCAGGAACCTGGCAAAAAGAACAGAATCTTAGAAAGGAAACAGAAGGGATAATTTTTTACACTTTCAAGTTTCAACAACTTTTCAGTGGCAAGGAAAGATTGTCTTTCACCTGGTGACGACCATTCTGGGGAATCTTCTGGTGAGGTGAGTCCCCATCAGCTGCAGAAACATGCTCGTTAACTTCCATTGGTAACTCATCAATCCCTTCAATGTTACTTTACAACCATTTTCCCATAAAAGAAAATTTGTGAATGAAGTGCTGGATAATGATGATGATGATGAATTTTACCCATTAAACCAGAGGATGCACGCTCTCCTTGTGCATTCAACCTCACCCAGTCATCTACAATTTCTTTCCATTTTCTGGACACAATCACCAAGTCCAAAAGAGGAAATACATTTTAATACATGAAACTGCCGGAAACTCATATTTTCTACGACTGAGTATCTTCAATACCTGACTAGTTGCTTCACTAATCTCTTAACATCATTAGATGGATGCTTACGCAATCGATTCACATGCCTTCCAATATCACTCTCCTAAACATCATTAAACAGTCGCCAGAAGATTAGCAACAAGAACAAGCACAGCAACAATAAAAGTTGATTGCAATTACAAAAAATCACCTGAAGTGCCTGAAATGTGATATCCATATCTGCTAAACTTTGAAGCAAATCAACCAAAGAATCTTCAGGCTAAACCACAACACAAAAAGAAACCAAAGTCAAACCAAACACCCCCTCAAATAATAAGCAGAAAAGAGGGGAAAAAAAGAATTAAAACCTGGTCAAGATCTTCAAGCTGTTGCTTGATTTCCAAAATCTTCTTCGGTTCATCATCAAACAACCCTCCAAACGGATCCAATTCCTCATCATCACCATTAACGGACCTTGGAGTTACAGGAGAATCTGCAGACACCCTTCTCCCTTTCTCTTCTTCATGGCTACTCTCTTTCTCTACAAGATCCTTCATTTCATTCCCGTTAACAGTGTTGTTAATGTCAATATCATCAAAACTAAGGTCCCTACATCTACTGCATGAGCTTGATGCTGCGTATAATCTCGCCACAATATCATCTCTCCTTCTCTTCAACTCAGACCCAAATTCCAAAGAGGCCACATCAATTGCTGTTTCAATAAGAGTCCAAACGTCAACACCTGAACTCTCCAATATTGATCTAAAATCATCAATATCCATCCTTTCTTGCTCCCCCTCTCTCAAGATCAATCTTTAATTCTTCAAAATTCAACAAAGTCTTTATCTTTATATATAATTATATCACGATGACCTGCCAAAAATATAGGTAATTGGGTTTTCTTGTTTCTAGTGACAGAAGAAAACTGGGCACACCATTAACAGATCTAGACAAGATTACGATACCAAACAGAAAATTTGGACAGGACAATAAGAAAAAACTTTGTTGCAAACAAAACCCATTTTGATCTAAGCCTCAAAACCTGTAGCAAAAAGCTTTACCAAGCTTTTCTTCATCAGATAATGAGCTTTCAAACAACAAAGCTGGTCTTTTATCAATAAAAGTAGAAAAAGTTTTGTTCTTTAGAAGGAAGTGTTAAGCAGAAAGAAAGTTAGAGTTGGGTTACAAGAGAAACTTCTTCTATAGTATTGTAGTGTTTGTTTTTGAGTTGTGAATAATTAATGGCATAAAAGGATTTTTCTTTTTCTGGCACTTTAAATAACATGGTTTTTACATTAATAAATAAATAAACGAAAGCTATTCAATTTTATTATTTTAAAAATATATTTTATTTAAAAACTATTAATGTGATATTTTATTAATGTTTTCTTATAATTCTGGTGTGTTATATTAAAATTAAAAAAAAACTTTTTAACTAAAAA
The DNA here is from genome assembly GCA_032356905.1 of Salix exigua. Taxonomy (NCBI): domain Eukaryota; kingdom Viridiplantae; phylum Streptophyta; class Magnoliopsida; order Malpighiales; family Salicaceae; genus Salix; species Salix exigua. Next base: position 22,014,790 of record CM063603.1, on the reverse strand, counting down.
GTATTTTACAACAGAATATCAAGAACACTTAATGCGTAACCTGTATTGATATATTAATTAAAACAGTATCATTTAAAAAAATCAAATAAAATCTTGATCCGTTAAATTGATAAATTCATCTAGTTAATTTTTATTTTATTCTTGAAAAAACTCAGCTAAGATTAAATCTCATATTATTTTTTATTGAATTGGTCTAAGTTTAATATTATTATTTTTGTGTTATCTTATTTTATATCTATCCTATCGATTTCGGGCTTTGCTGACGTGTGCCATGATATGGTTTGGTATCTCCCTCTTAAAAAAGCCATGTTGGCTTGCTGTTGATGGATGGGGAAGAGGAAGAGGAAGAGGAAGAGAGAGAATTGTGTTTTCTTTTGCTTTCAATAATGATGAAGACAGTTTTTGCCTTTTATTGTTTTTACCCATAGGATTAGGATGGGTGATGCCATTGTGAATCTTCAATACCATTACCTCATTTTTAATTGATATAAAAAGTTTTATTATCTCTTTATTTTTATTTTATATTTCTAATTTTCTAATTTAATTTTAAGATGTATATTACATTTCTATTATACGACACCTAGTTACTCGACCAAATAAATATCATTACATATTTTATAATACACACATATACAACACCTAGTTACTCGACCACATAAATATTATTTCATGTTTTATAATACTCGTATAGAGTATATATAGTTAAATTACCTTGAAATATATTCTTAAAAGAAAAGGATGTTTAAATGTATAGTTTTCTTGGGCAAGTTTAAGGTCATTGATTAGATAAATTGATCCGGATCATCTCGTTTTAAAAAAACAAATAATTGGCTTTGACTAAAATATAAAACCCAACTTAAATTAACCTAGAATTAATCGAGAAGTCAAGTTTTAAGAAGAAAAAAAATAGAGAGAAATAGTAATAACAACTTGATCTTGACTGTGTCTATGTCTTGAAAAATGAGAAAGTTGCCTTTCTGGGACCGAACCAGCTTCAATGCTGTTCAGAGTCCGAGCTTATACAGTGGAGAACTCCACCTCACAATCAAATTAATGAACTGTTTGACCACTGATTTATAAACATATTTAAAAAAATAAAAAATAAATTATTTTATTGTAAATTAAAAATTTTGACGCTTTTAAATATTTTTATATATTGATGTCATAAAATAATTTTTAAAACATAAAAAATATTATTTTAATATATTTCTAAATATAAATATTTAGAAAAACAATATCAAATATTTCGTAAATAGTCACAAAATGCATAAATGGTTTTGTTTAGGAACAAAGTGATTAGGGCAGTTTTTTTAAAATGATTTTTGTTTAGAAATACATTAAAATAATATTTTCTTAAAAAAAATCACTTTTGATATCAATATATAAAAATAATATAAAATACTAAAAAAAAATCATTTTTAAAATAAAAAAACAGGATTTAAAGGTAATTAGATTATACTCGGAGATCTATTTTGAATTCCGTATCGTCCAAGTAAACCACCTTCCATGTTGGATACAATCCTATATATGAAGAAACTCTGTTTATTAACAGTTTGCATTTTATCTCAAATGTAAAGCAATATATGCTGGCTTATATAATAATATAGAAAACGATAAGAGAACTGAAATTGACAGGGAAATAATCGTGCATGATCTGGAATCCACTTACTAATTCTCTTTAAATCTAATAGAGATGCACGAAAATCTTGAAAGCTTCTTAAATGCTTAAGCTATTGAGAAAGTTATCAGCACACATGCAAGGCACCATTCATTTCTATGCAAAAGGTGCCCTCCACCATTGCCGAAACTTTTGATTGGCCTTAATAGCTCTAAGTTATCTTTTGGATATGATGCATGATACTTGTTATTACCAAAAACAAATTGAGGCCTATGTTGCAAAAAATAAAATAAAATAAAAAGTTTTGCGGGGAATTTTGGTGTTATTATGAAAATTTAAGATATGAGGATCAAAATATAACCTTAAAAGGCTAGTTTGTCGAGATTAGAGACATGATTGTCTAATATTTAAATTATAGAAATCAATTAAGGACTTAAAAATAAATTTAAGATGAAGGACCAATCTGTAGCATGTGTGTGGCTTCAAGGATTGAAGTCAATGGCTAAAAGGATCTAATTGAACGAAAAAAGTCTTATTGACCAATAAAGGACTAAATTAGTCGAATCAGAAATCAAGGATTGAAATGGAAAGGGCGCTCAAATCTACCGTTTAAATATGATTTTCGACAAAGAGTGAAATTGAAAAGTTTGAGAGTAATCAATGGTATAACTGGATAAATTAAAAGTACAAGGGTGAAACTCAAAATTTTCAAACCAAAAAACCATAATTTTAAGGACTAACTAAAATGACATTGTTTCACGAGTATTGTGTATTTTTTATCTGGATTTTGGCTTATTAGAAAGGCATCTTCAAACGATCAAATGTGAAGTTTTTTACCACTCCCAAAGCTTAAACCACTATCGTTGATCTCATATACAAGCTTATTATCTTGAAATCGAATGATTATGTCTCATATTTGCCATTAATTTCTTCAATATTTTGTCCTTGATTGACCTTTACAAGATATTCAAGAAAACGCTGATTAGGTTGTCAACTTTAAGCAATTAAATATGATGCTATAGACATCCAAATCAAGCAAGAAATGATCCAATGGGAAGGTATGCATCTCCTCCATCAAACCCAAATGGTCACAGGTCACGATGATGTTAGGTCTAGCAACAAACTCGGTCAGCCTCAACTAAAATACCCACGTATGCAAAACTACTTTATGTGTTGACACTCAAAATTTATCCATAGGGTTCTTATAAAATGTTAGAAAATCGTGATCATAATTCATTATTTAATGCATGACTAAGTTATAGTATGCTCTATTGCTTAGTTAAAATTTTATATATACCTGACATTTGATTAATGTATTTTGATGACCTTTTGAGCTTGTTTTCGGTGTTAATATATATATATTGTTGACATATAATGTCACACTTATATACTTTATATATTTTGATTATAACAATAAAAAGAAAATGGACTAATAATATGCTTGGATGAGATTAAGTTATAAACAGGTATTATACAAAGAATACATCAACAAGCATATTGGAGTACACGAAAAAATCACTCCAGGAAGTCCAACATGCAAGCAAGTGAAGACTTAGAATAAGTGTTCATTTTAGTGCTTTATGTAAATCTCAATTTCTAACTTGATAGCACAAATTAAAATTAACTCACACACTTCACATTGCATGCATTAAAAGGATTTGATGATTATAGGATTAAGTCATAATCAATCGGTTCAAGAAATTCAGAAAAGATAATTTGTCAAAATTGCCTTTCTGCATGAACCGGTCGACCGCTTGGAAGACAAATTGCCTTTTGAGCTGAACCGGTCGACCGCTTGGGTTATCCGTTGTGAATCGGTCGACCGCTTGATATGACAGTTGCACTAAAACGGCTATAAACGGCTAGTTTCTTTTAGAAACTTATAAATAGGCCTCTTAATTGCAAAACTAAGAACACACAACTTCTATATCATATAGTGAGGCAATTACTAGTGCATAAACACCTTCATATCATCAATCCTCATTAATACTCATATTTGTGTTTAAATCTTCATATCCTAACACAAAGAGTATTTCTCATTCTCACTACAGTTACACACCTTCAAATATTCTAAGTGCTATTAAGTGAGATAAAGAGATCATAGATCTTGATTTGTAATATCCACACTATTGAGAGTGTATTGTTGTTTTACAACACAATCATTGTAAAACTCTTGAGAGTTGAGTATAAAACTCTTGGTATTGGTGAGGGAACATCACCAAGGAAAAATCTTGAAGAGGGCATATCTTCAAGTGGTGTAAAAGTCTTGGTGTGGATTCATCAAGCGGGAATTGTAATCTTGTTACTTGGACTAGTAAGAGAATACAATACTCAAGTACGGGTTGGTACTTGAGTCGTGGATGTAGGATTGCCGAACCACGTTAAAAACCGAGTTAGTAATTTCTCTCTTATCTCTTTACTTTTAAGTAATTGATTTTAGAATTGCTATAATTATTGTATAATTGTCTTAATCCTTGAACAATATATATATATATATATATATATATATATATATATATATATAGCAATGTGGTTTAGGAGGCAAGAATTATGGTTTTTTGGTTTTTGTTTACTCATGTTGTTAAGGTTATGCTAAGGAAAGATAAAATAGTTTAATGAAGTTCAAAGGGTTTAGATGATGTTTTTGGGATGGGCATAGTGGCATGCATTATTGTATTTAAAAGCTAAAGAATATTACCTTAGCTGCTTGTTTTAGTTTCGATTTGGTTATTTTTGGTATAATCTTGTTTGCACATTATTTTTAGCAAATAATCTATGTTGTCTTTGCATTGATAACATTTATTTTTGGATTTCAATCCTAGGGTGTTGTTTTAGTACTAAAACCTTTTTTTGTCAAACCATACAAATTGGAAGAAAAATAAAACAATCAAAGTCAATACACTTTTAATTATTGATGTATATATGCTTTCGATCATGTCCATGTCCCTCTTTATTAGAGGACCGATCAGTATAAAATTCTATGATTCTGGGATTTATGATGAGTGTTCTTCATGTTCTTCATTTTGATAGTGTTTGATTCATTTTGGTTTGATTTTTTTCTAGCTTTTTTTTGCTTTTGTCCAATTTGATCCATTTATATTTTTGGTTTGTTTAGGGGCTAACCCTATTGGCTCAACTTTATAAGGATTAATGATGTGTTGGTAAACACTCCCTTGAGATGATTTAGACAAAAAAAATAGTAAAAAAGAGTTTTGCTAAACAACATAGCTTTACAAAAAATATGGTTATTTAAAATTTGTTATGTTTTGCATACAATCAAATATCACAAAAATAAGTGCATGCTTTAGTCAAAATAATTTCATTTTATTTTTTTGCAACATCTCAGAATTTTAATAATGGTTTTATTTAATCCTTGAAAATTTGTGTAACATTTCAAAAAAAATAAACCAATCTTCTTTTAATTAATAAAAGGTAATTTTTTTTTTTTATAAAACACTAAACATATAAGTAAGTTGATAAAAATTTGTTTGGGTACATGATCTCATAACAAATTTAAAAGGCCTAATTTACATCAACTCCCCATATACTTGCTAAAAAATCATCAACTCCCTAAATTATATCAAAATCCTAAAAAAATAGACTCGCCTCATGTAGATCGTGTAGGGAAAAAGTAGCCTCTTACCTTTTGAACTTCTAAAAAGACTAGGACATTTGGGTTACATTACATCAAAATCCCATAAAACAGAGTATCTCAATCTCAGGTAGGGCTTATTAAAGGTGTTAATATATTTGTAACTACAACTAGTTATTTACCATTTGAATATTTAAAAAGACCAAAACATTATAGTTTTCTAGCAACCACAACTAAATAGCTATTGTAACAATCAAAATCTCAATGTCATTGTGGTAACCTCGCGATAGTGGTGACTTCTCCTATGTCTAAAAAGTTGTGTTTTGCTTTGCCCTGATAAAATATATCAATTGAAAAGGTAATATTACAATCCTATAAATATAAAGAAGTGTTGTTTCGATACACATTGTAACTTAATATAAATTATTATGGTTTACGTTATCAAATAACATTCATATTTATTCTTTTAGAAAACCCTTTCCTCCAACCCCACATTTGATAAAACTAGATTGGAGATTGATTTTTGGGTCATAAGTGAGGATAAGGTTAAGTTCATCATTAAATTATAGAGTCAATTTCAATATCTTTGATGAAGGGTCTTTTAGAATTGTTTCGATTATTAGAATTAGTTAGAATATTTAACACACAAAGAGAGAGCCCTGGTTTGTCGGGGCATGCATTTTTCATGTTAGCAACCTCTCGCGGAAGTTGTTTATTTCCCGCTTTTACGCTTTCGCTTTTCGTTTCATGTACTAAATGGCTATATATGCCAGGAGCTATTGCTAATCAATACAATTTCCATTCATCCCATTTCACGTATTCTTTCTCAAAGTCTAACAAATTGGTATCGAGCTTGCATTAGGCCTGAAAATCCTTTGCAGACAACGAGCACAACAAGATGACCACAAAGGCAACTTTGTCCGACCAGACCATTCCAAGATACAATGGTCATTACGACCATTGGAGCATGTTGATGGAAAATTTCCTCCGATCAAAGGAAATGTGGAGCTGGTGGAGACTGGATACTGATGAAGCAAGTGGGTCAACACAAACCGAGGCACAACAAAAGAAGAACGATGAAATGAAGTTGAAAGATTTGAAGGTAAAGAACTATTTATTTCAAGCAATTGATAGAACAGTTCTTGATACTATTCTCAAGAAAGACACCGCCAAAAACATATGGGATGCAATGAAGAAGAAATTCGAAGGGAGTGCAAGGGTTAAGAGATCTCACCTTCAAGCTCTCCGCGAGAGTTTGAGACATTGGAGATGAGGTCCGGAGAAAGAGTGATCGAGTATTTCTCCAAGGTCATGATCTGTAGCCAATAAAATGAGAACCTATGGAGAAGACATGCGAGGATGTTAAGGTAGTAGAGAAAATACTACGTTCTTTGATCGAGAAATTCAACTATGTTGTTTGTTCTATAGAGGAGTCAAAGGATATTGATATGCTTATTGTTGATGAACCGCAAAGTTCATTAATAGTCCATGAGCAGAAATTTTCCAGGCATAAGAGTGATGAACAAGCTTTGAAGGTGACATATGAGGGGAGCAGAGGTCGTGGTGGTCGTTTCTCATTCCGAGGAAGAGGAAGAGGTAGAGGACGAGCAGGACTTCAATAAAGCAACAGTTCAATGTTACGGATGCCATCGACTTGGGCATTTCGAGTATGAGTGTCCTACTTGGAACAAGGAGTCACCTGTATGCAGAGCTTGATGAGGAGGAGGAGATGCTTTTAATGGCTTATGTGGAGAAACATCAAGCAAGAAGAGAAGATGCTTGGTTTCTTGATTCAGGGTGTTCTAACCACATGAGTGGTTATGAAGACATGTTCGATGATCTCAACAATGAATTTCGGCATTCGTGAAGTTGGGAATAACACAAGGATGAATGTGATGGGTAAGGGAGTGTGAAGGTAGTGTTGTGCGGAATTTCACATGTTATTGCTTGAGGTATATTTTGTTCCCGATTTAAGAAATAATCTTCTAAGTGTTGGCCGATTACAGAGAGAGGGTTAGACATTTTATTCAAAGGTGGAACATGCAAAATTTTTCATCCAAGACGGGGACTAATCATTCAAACCACAATAAGCATAAATCGAATGTTCATTCTATCGCTCGATGCTCAGTCTCCAAGACAACAAAGCTGCTCAATGTTTCCATACAGACACACAAAATTTGTGCCATCTTTGGCATAGAAGATACTGGTCACCTAAGCTACAAAGGTTTAAAAACCTTATCACACAAAAACATGGTGCGTGGTCTTCCACAAATTTCAAACTCGGATGTTACTCTGACTGATTGTTTGAAAGGGAAGCAGCACCGTGACCCCATTCCAAGGAAGAGCAACTGGAGAGCATCTCGAAACTGGAGCTCATTCACTCGACATTTGCGGGCCAATTACTCCTACATCAAATAGCAACAAGAGGTATATCCTGTTATTTACCGATGACTATAGTAGGAAAACATGGGTATATTTTTGGTAGAAAAGTCGAGGCCTTTGAGTCATTTAAATGCTTTAAATCCATGGTTGAAAAACAAGTAGACTTGCTCGTGAAATGCCTTCATGACCGACAGAGGAGGGAATTCGTTTCCAACGAGTTCAATGACTACTGCAAACAACACGGCATCAAACGACAAATGACAACGACCTATACCCCGCAATGAATGGCATCTCGGAGAGGAAGAACAAGACTGTGATGAACATGGTTCGGTCCATGTTGTGTGACAAAAACATGCCCAAATTCTTCAGGCGAGGTCGTGAACTCAGGCTGTTTATGTTACGAGCAGTGCCCCACTTTAGCGATTCGGGATGTTACGCGGAGGAGGCCCAGAGTGAGATGAAGCCGTCGGTGGACCATTTTAGAGTTTTAGTTGCTTAGCCCATGCTCATGTTCCCAAAGAGAGAAGATCAAAACTTGACCACGAAGCATTACTTGTGTATTATTGGGGTTAGCAAGGAATCCAAAGGTGCAGACTATTCGACCCAGTTGCAAGGAAAATTATCGTGAGCGAGGACGTAATTTTTGAGGAAGAGAAGCTGTGGAAATGGGGTGAGAGCTGTGACCAACAAATTGATGATTTGCGGTGGGGTGATGAAGATGATGACGAAGGAGAGAAGGAGAGGAACAGTGAAGATGATGAAATTGAAAGAGATGGAGAAATTGCAACTGAAACAACGATGAAAGCCACGAAGAAGGAGATGACGATGAAGAAATTTGTGAAAATGAGAGAGTAAGGAACAGTGTGACTTTGCCGACAATTGAAGAAGAAAGGGAAAGTGGTGGTGAGTTGCGTAGCGATCAGCCCGCCACGTGGCGAACCAATGATGGCGACTCAAGAGGATTGCGTGGCGAGCGACCTCCCACGTGGATGGTGACTATGTAAGTGGTGGTGAGTTGTTTGAAGATGAAACAAATTGGGTTGTTGAGGTGTTAGACGATCCTGCCGTGTATGAGGAAGTCGTGAAGAGCACTCGAATGGAGGATGGCCATGGACGAGTGAAATTGAGTCCATAGAGAAAAATAAAACATGGACACTTACTTGCATTACCAGTAGGATCAAAAAGATAGGGGTGAAATGGGTTTATAAAACCAAATATGATGAGAATGGGAAAGTTGATAAATACAAGGTGCGTTTGGTGGCGAAAGGGTATGCTCAAAAATATGGGGTGGATTATACGTAGTGTTTGCCCCGGTAGCAAGAATGGATACAATGACGGATGATCATCGCGTTAGCCGCACACAAAATTGGATGATTTCTCACTGGACGTCAAATCGGCTTTTCTTCATGGCGAATTGAGTGAAGATGTTTATGTAGAGCAGTGAGAGGATATGAAAAGAAGGGAGTGAGCACTGGTTTACAAACCGCATAAGGCATCAGTATGGATTAAAACAAGCTCCACGAGCTTGGTTTAGTCGAATTGAAGCACATTTCACTCGGTGAGGGATTTCGGAGATGTGAAAGTGAGCGGACTTTATTCACAAAAAGAACCCAACAAGGAGGAATCATCATTGTGAGTATTTATGTCGATGATTTGATTTTTACGGGTAATGATGAAGTAATGCTATCTGATTTTAAAAACTCTATGCTAAGGGAGTTTGATATGACTGACTTGGGAAAAATGAGGTTTTTCCTTGGAATTGAAGTATTACAAAAATCCGATGGGATTTATATTTGTCAAAGGAGATATGCTTTGGAAGTGTTGAAAAGATTTGGTATGATGGAGAGTAATTCGGTAGGGAGTCCGATAGTTCCAGGATTCAAGATAAGTAGAAATGAAGATGGAAATACAGATAGATGAAACCTATTACAAACAGTTAGTGGGGAGTTTGATGTATCTTACTGCTACAAGACCCGATATGATGTTTGTTGTTTGTCTGATAAGCGGTATATGACAAGGCCTATGGAAATTCATCTGCAAGCGACTAAGAGAGCACTTCGGTATCTAAAAAAGCAGTGAACTATGGGATTCATTATAAAAGAGGAGGAGAAGGAGAGCTGTTAGCATTTACGGATAGTGATTATGCTTGGCGACATGGAAGATAGGAAAAGTACCTCTGGGTATGTGTTCTTGATGGGTTCAACGCTGTCTCATGGTGTTCGAAAAACAGCCGATTGTGACTTTATCGACTACTGAAGCTGAATTTGTGGCGGCAGCAGTATGTGCTTGTCAAGGAGTATGGATGAAGAGAATTTTAGGAGAACCGGGACACTCGGATGAAAGTTGTATGATCATAATGTGCGACAATAGTTCCACTATCAAGTTGTCCAAGAATCTCGTAATGCATGGCCGCGATGAAACATATTGACGTGAGGTTTCATTTCTTAAGGAACCTTACTAAGGAAGGAACAGTTGAGTTGATTCATTGTGGGAGTGAGGATCGGATCGCGAGATATAATGACTAAGCCATTAAAGCTCGAAGCATTTGGAAGCTTCGTAAGTTACTTGGAGTATGTGAGATAAACTAATTGCTTCATAAGCATTTAGTTTAAGGGATGGAATGAAGGGTCTTTTAGAATTGTTTCAGTTATTAGAATTAGTTAGAATATTTAACACACAAAGAGAGAGCCCTGGTTTGTCGGGGCATGCATTTTTCATGTTAGCAACCTCTCTGCGGAAGTTGTTTATTTCTGCTTTTACGCTTTACGCTTTTCTGTTTCATGTACTAAATGGCTATATATGCCAGGAGCTATTGCTAATCAATACAATTTCCATTCATCCCATTTCACGTATTCTTTCTCAAAGTCTAACATTTGATCCATCCTTAAAAATATGTAAATGGTATAAATACTAGATTGTAATAGCATATATATTTTTTAATTTTAAACTAAGATTGTCATGTATCATATCTTATATCGATGGGTTATGAGAGTTTTGAATTAGATAAAAGAATGGTCAATAGACTCATAACAAGAATCCTCTCTTGGATAGTGAAGATATAAATAGATGTTTACTTAATATTGCAACTATAGACCCAAAGGTTACTCAAATACATATTAAGCTTTTTAATTTTTAGTGTTTTAAAAAAAAATATTTTACTTGAAAAAAAATCAGATAGTAAAATATATTTTACTTGAAAAATATTATTTAAAAAGAAAAAAAATGTAACGCAACATATCCCACATTGATGAGTTAAAGAATTTTAAATCGGATTAAATGAGCAATTAATAGACTTATCTCATTTTGAACATCTAGGTCAAATAAACAAGAAAAATATACTCAAGGGGTCCTGACGTGAATGGTGATGACACTCTCATCCCTTAATAGAGGTCAGAGGTTCAATCTCTCCTCTTGTATGGAGTCGGCCATTTGGGGAGCACTTTCACTCCTTCGAGCCCGCCCGTGCGAATGTGAATTAGTCTAGGCCAGCGTCTGGGACACCGCGTGGTCTATACCAAAAAAACAAGAAAAATATAATTTGAAGATTGAAAATTCTTCATCTCCCACATGAAAGAATATCCAAGAGGTTGGTTGTCAATCAAATCTAATTGTAGAAATCAAAGCCAACCCATTGTGTTTGAATTAATTATTCAAGAATAGTTGATGACCTATGCTTATAGTTTTATCGTTAAGCAAGAGCCTCACCATGCACAACTGAACTGGAAATTCTTGCACTGGCCGTAAGTAATAAGAAACTTGCTTCAAAGAAAATCTTACTTATTCTTGAGATTGCTTGAAACATCGTTCATAGACCACCAAGCCTTGCAAGAATAGGAGCCATACATAACCAAAAAAAATAATAATATATATAAATCGACTATAAAGTTAATTTTAAAGTAAGGTCTAGATTATTGGTTGAAAGGGTCAACGGAGTTAATTTTTCAAAATTTTGTATTAATGATAAAAAAAAATATTGTTTTAAATATTTTATGAAGAGAATCCAGTAAGTTTGATCGGGTTTTACCTTATCAGCTAAATCATAGATTGACCCTAATTTTTGAATTATATATTTTATTAGAAAATTGAAAATTCTAATTATTATTTTTTACTTGATAATAAAATTAGTTTTAAATTAATTTACCCATTAATCGAGAATATTTTTTTTAAAAAATAATATTAAAACGAATTATTTTTATATTAATTTGGTACAATTGAATGAAATATTGTTTTATAACTCTTTGATAAAATTGAGTTGAGTGACATTTCTGCATAGAAAGCAATGGATCCACTGATCTCCAAAATATTTGTAACAAGCCCATATTTGTTCAGCCCAATTAAGCTTTGAACTTTGTCCAAGTCAATAGTGGGCCTTCCAAGCCCAGTACCCTGCAAATTGCAACAATTAAGAGAGCAGGGGCGGTGTCTCTGGGCAATGATAGCAGTTTTTGTAAAGGGAAGATTTCCTCCCTCATCCTCTGATCATATAATTTAATCTTGACGTTAGTAGCAGGAAGAATTATTTCGTTTGCAAATATGAACAAGAGAATAACCATAATAAAAATTGCTGGGCTCAGATATAGAAAGGTGGCAATGGTGTTGACGATATTTCAAAATGATATTGGAATCTCGAGGGCACTTCCATGGTGGAAGAATTTGAAAACACAAGGAGGTCAAAAACGTATCCCAAAGGAATCCTCTCCCTCGTGTCCCAGAAAATGCGATAATCTGCATAACAGGTTTTGAATTTAAATCAAGACATGCATGTCTTATAAAATCCTGAAATAACTAAGATTTGATTCACTAGCCTAGACCTACAAAGTATTTTTTTCCGAGGATGCGGTCTCGGAAGAATAAAAAAAAGAGCTTCTCCCTCACATTCTTACTTGGGTTTGAAAAGAGGAGGGATTCGAGCTTTGGTATTAGAGAGATCACAAGGGTTAAGGTCTACAGGTGCAGCCATAACCCTCCATCCAAATGCTTGGCTCGAGCTTGGTGTTTCTTAGGAGCTCACCCCCATGTGTTCTCCTTTATTCAAGTAATAATTTTTCTACATCTATATAAATTGGCTGAACCAGTGTATTCGGGACGAACAGCGGTGCGTTTAGCAGTTTTTCCTCAACGCCAAGAAGTTCCACAGTTTGTACTTTCTAGACGGGGAAAGGGCTGGTTTTATTCTTCGAAAAGATAGGGGGTTAATAACATTCATTGATTCAAGAGAAAAAATAAAGAAAAAAAATAAAAAATTCCACAAAACAAAAACCCAAAATCCAAATCAAAAAGTCAAATACAAAACCAAAAAAGATAACATTTTAATGTTAGAGAATAAAAATAAAAAAAATCGATGTCCAAAAAACAATGATGTTTTCCAAAGCAAAAAGAGAGAAAAAAAATATAATATTGGAGTCAAATCATCCATGGAAACACAAAATGTGTCACCTCATTTGAAAGAGAATGACATGATTTGTTTCAATGATTATCTGTTTACGAGTGTGGTTGCGGTAGCTTTTTAAAGTGCTTATTGTGCTGAAATATATCAAAATGATGTTTTTTTATTTTTTTAAAATCAACACATCAAAATAATCTAAAATACATTAAAACATATTCATTTAAAATAAAAAAAAATTAAATTTCAACCAAAAACTAATAGGATCACCATGACAAACCAACACATTGTAAAGAAGCAATTTCCTCTATCTAAATTATTTGCACGAGTCACTAGAAGCGTGTAAAATAATTAAACATGCTGGTACGTGTTGGACAAAGTAAAGGCTATCTAAAAGGATCTAAAAAATCAAAGTATTGAATCTAAACAAAAAATTAAATATATAATGACCAAAATGAATGATAAAATATATAATACCTTTTCTTTTGTCCAAAAATTATTTTCATTATCTGCTTCTTCTGTAAAATAATTATTTTCATTGTTTATGTTCAAACACAATAACAACAATAAGAATAGTAACCTAAGTAATTCACACAATAATTGTATTACTTAAGTACTTCGAAATTGTATTTATTAAGTAATTCACATAACAAATTATTGTTACAATTTTTGCTTATTTTTTTATTAAGAACAATTTAATAATTTTCATTATTTAAACAAAAATATCAAGGATAATGATGATAGCAATTTTATTATGATTATAGTGTTTACGATATTAATATTTATGGCTATAATACTAATAATAGCAATAGCTCATAAAATAATATTGAGAATATCAATGATATTAGCTCATTAAATAATAAAATTTATTATGGCTATGATGTTTATGGTTAATGTGCTAATACTAATAATAAACTAATTAAATAATATTCAGAATATCAATAATAACAAATTTTATTATAATCCAAAACAATTAGAATAATTATATTCATAGTGATAATAATACTATTTTTTCTCTTTCAATTTTTAATTTTAATTTTTTCATATATTTTTCAGATTAAATAATGTTTTTTAATGCTGCTAATACTCCTTTTGGTTTCAACTTCAATCATAGTAATAAAGAAGAGTAATAGCTCAAGTAATTTATCATTTGATGTGATATTTATTAAGAATTAAGTTTTATAATTTCTCTAAAATACTCTCACCGGATATACAAAATTTTATTTTATCCAAGGGTATAATAATTATTGTACTATTCATTGACAGGCCAAAAACAAAAATTCCCTTGCTCACTTAACATTGTTTTGTCTCATCGTAGGGGTAAAACCATAATTTAACTGTGCAAAATTGATAAAAGATGCAAATACCCCAAACAATCAAAAATACCAACAAGTCCCATGGAAGAGTCTAAATACCCGAGCCCAAGAGTTATTTTTAACATGCTGGGTGGTCAAATGATAATTATACTATTACAATCTATAATAATATGTGTGACTCGCTATAGTTTTTTAAAATTATATTTGTACTATAGAGCCATGTAAATGAGTTTTTGGGAAAGGAAAAATAGTAATTATATTATTCCCGTCAACACAGTGTTTGTGAGCACAGTGAGTTCTCCATGTCTTTTTCTTCTTCTTCTATTTGTTGTATTATTTTCTTTTCCCTATATTATTTGTATGCTCTTCATATTGCAAAGAACAGTCCAATGGGACTATCTAATAAGCCCGCCTGTACTTTTAATTTAGGGTTTAATGGCGCATTTTGCTCCTAAGAAACTGCAATCTAGAGATTTCAAAAAATGTAATTAGGTCTTTAAATTTAACTATATAATCATAAAAAGCGATTGTGAAATTGTGATGCGCTTTAGGTATGGTGATAACATTGATCCTTTCATTTAACTGTTGATTTAAAACTTTAAATCTGAATTAAAGTGATTAGGAAGACATGTATCTAAAATTTATATATAAAAACTAGTGTGTGTGTGTATTTGTTTTATTTTTGACATTACAGTATCAAAACAATTCAAAAACAAAAAAAAAAAATTAAAACTAAAGAAATTAAAAAACTTGAAAAGCATGACAGTATCACACAAATAAACACTGCATTCTAATTTAGTATTATTAACATTAATGTAAACATATAAAATTAAATGGTGCTGTATTGCTGTAAAGTAATACGACACTATTTATTTGTTGTCCATCTATCTTCTGATCTCGATATGGCCACAAAATCGTCACAACCTTCATGTGGAGGGGCATGTTATTTAGATTGTTGCCGTGCTAATAAATCATTTTTCTTAATTTTTAGATGTTTTTTTTTGGATGCCATGAATTCCTATATCCTGAAAAATGCATTTTGTGGGTTCAAATGAGCGAGTAAAACTTTGATTATTCTATATTCTAAATAGAATGCACGCTTTGACTTGAACTCAAGACTTGCTATGCAAATTGCAAATCTTGTCATCAAGTCACGCACCTTGAGGATTTATATTTATTTAGTACAATGTTTTTCTTAAATACTAGAGGGATTGACCTGTTACATTTAGCAGGTTAGTAAATAATCTAAATAATTAGTAAAAACACAATTTGATTGAGAGAAACTCAAGATAATATTTTCTATACATATATAAATATTGAGATAGTAATAAATTATATTGATCTATATTAACTTGTTAAATTAATGATTTGAGTCCTAAGATTATAATAAATTTATTGAAAACAAAATCAAAATAACTTATAAAGCTAAATCCACCTAATATTGAAGGATGGAATTGAAAAAAATCAATTAAAAATAAAAAACCAAGTCAACTCAGATTAACTCGCAAAACCTATTACCGAATTATGAGACTGAAATAACCCTATAAAAACAAATCAAAATAAATACTAATATTCAATTCTCAACTAACCTAGTTTTAAGGAATATATTTTTTTAAAAATATTAATCAATTTGGATTAATTTATTAAATTAACTCGAACTTCACACCAAAATATTTTATAAAAAGCAAAATGCATATAAAATATAGTATCATAGAGAGGTTATTATGAATTATAATAATGAATATTCCCTACATCAAATGAACATATTCTTTGAGATAAAATAACCTTCGATATGATCCATTTACTATTACTAAAGAAACTAAAACAGATCGCTCTATCCCTGTACATATACACTCATATACACTATTCACTTGGATATTTGATCCAGATTGCCGTGAGTGCATGTGCTCCTTTTCTTTTCTTTTTTTCAATCTAAAACAGATCCATGACGCGTGCTCCTCCACAGTCAAAGCAAACATTTTCTCCATGAATCAAGGTGGGTTGTCACGTCTGCTAGGTGCCCAGGTGTGTGGAAAATGGTGGCTGATACAATACTATTAAAAATCATTATTGATACGTGCATTGCATATACAGCATATGGATTTTTATTGCGCTAGACACGTGGAGAGATTTAAATGCGGTTTGATTGTTATTTACTTTATTTGAATTATTTTTATGATTGGATTTTTTTATGATTTCACCCATCTTTGTTTTTTGATCCTCATTTTTTATTGTTTTTTTACTTTAGCATTTTTTTAAAATCACATTTTTTTTACAATTTCATTGTAAAGTATTGAATTGAATTAGAATTTATTATAAGCTAAAACAAAATGGTTTTTTCAACAGTGTTCAGAATTGTTCATCTCCACTCAGATACACTGTGGATTGGAATAATTAAATTTCAAAATAATATTAGTACAATTTGAAGAGAAAAAAATTATATCATTGCTATGAAATATTTTTAATATAATAATACGAGGAATAAATCTTATAAAATAAAAAAATTAATATAATTTTTTTCTCTAACAATAATTATGGTCTCATCAGTTTTTATTATTTCCAATGTTATTAAGGTTATTTTTTTAATTTTTAGATTTTAATTTGTGTTGGCGATCGTTTGAAAATTGGTATTTATTAGTTTTTTCTCTTTGTTTTTTAAAATTATTATTTATTCTTCTACTCGAATAACTTTTTAAAGCCAATAATATTTATTTATTTATTTTGTTATTTATTGAGTTTTTTTTAACTTTTTTTTAATATTGTCAGGTCTTGAAATTTTCAAGCATTCAAAATAATAAAAATGCTTATTTGTAATTTTTTTCTTATAAATATATGAGACTGGTTATATATTTTTATATTTATTTAATATTAGCACCTTTATATATATATATAATGACCTATTTATTGTTTTGTAAAAATAATAATTTACAATCAATATTCTAAAATATGTTTAATATAAAAATATCTGGAATAAATCTTAAAAAATAATAAAAACATTTCATACAATAATTACGCTGTAATCGATAGTATGACAAATAATAATTAGAATATTAATTATGTATAATAATATTTATAATGACAACTATAATAATTATGATGAAATATTCATTGGTCAATGTTATTTTTGTAAAAATAACTTCAACATTTTTTTTATGCATGACATTTCAGATCATATTACAAAAAAAAATATGCAAAACCACACATAGACAAGACAAGAAGAAAAATTATGTCAATCATCTATAATAATAAAATAAAAAATTGCCCTGCATTTCGCCACAGTTTACACCAAAGTTTTTAAAATGTAACAATTTTTTAACAGTCCTAATTATTTTTTTTGGACTTTTTCCTTCAAAAAATAGGAGAGACTAATTATATATTGTGATATTTTTTCATATTAACATTTGATATATATATATATATATATATATATATAATTGATCTAACTTTTCTTTAAAAAATATCTCATTAATTTAATCTCAATGTTCTAATTTTTTTTAATATAATAATATGAAGAAAAAATCTGAAAAATAATCTTTGACAAATATTAGCAATTGTATTTTTGTTATCTATCAAATAAATTATTCAACACATAGTTAAGTCATGTCCAACAAACAATTAATATGTTGCAGGTAAAAAATAATATATTTTTAGTCAATTTAATCAATTGTAATTTTGGTATCTACCAAATAAATTATTACCAATGTAGTTAAAATAAAATCATTAATCAAATTATTTGCTACATAAAACAAATTACTCATCCGTGATACAATTCAACGATTGTAATTTTACTATTTTCTAATGAAAGAATTCATAAAACAAATAATCAATTAGTATGTTACACAAAGCATGTGAATCGTTTTAACATAATTTCTTTGATTAAAATTGTATAATTTACCGATTAAATAATTATCAAAACAGTTTTAACAGTAGCAACATTCAATGACTTTTAGATAAAAAAACTGTTTCTAACAGATTCTATCAATTATAATTTTACTAATTAAATATTAAAATAATAAATTATAACATGTATAAAATCAATCAATTTTTCACATAAATAAAAACCCAGCACAACGCGCGGGCAATTTCACTCGTTTTCACTATAATGGGGTACAAAAATCTTTCGCTTTTTTCTTGGAACAACCATATACCTTCACCGCACTAACAATAAAAAAATAATAATCAAATAATCGTTTACTAGAAGGTTTTCATGATTTTTTATTTTTAGTATAGTAAATTTACTAACTTGTCCTTGGTATTAAAATATTTAATTTAGGATATTTGTAGATCTTTCATGTTATAAGAAGATTAGTAGAGAAGTAAATTGATAATTTGCAGCAATTAAAAACTACTAAATCTTGGAATATGGCAAACGCGTGCCATTCACGAGTGAGCAAATTATCAATTTGCCTTTGGCTCTCTTGATAACACAGGTGTTGGAGATACTTACTTTTTTATTTTTATTTTTATTTTTATTTTTATTTTTATTTTTAATCTTTTTATAAATTTTTGTTTTCAATTTTATCATTCAATCTAAACTTTTTGTTTTTTCAAACTTAGATCTTGAATTTCCCCCTTCATTCTTCATAAAGTCTCAATTGTTTTTCAATCTAACATTCTTTTTAAAGGATTTCCTGCTCATGGACAGGCTTGCTACTATTACTTGGATTCATCCGGTGGCATGCGAATCAGTTCATTATTCAAAATGATATGATAGATATAGGAGCTGTCAACTTCAAAATGTATTATTTTAGTAGGTGAAATAAATATCCGTGTGTACTATTAAGAGATGAAAACATTAGGAGGTGACCATGGTCTCGCCGCCTACTATTAATGTTTTGAAAACATATGTATTATTTTATATTTTATTTAACCAAATATATATTCATCCATTCTTTCCTAGAACGCTGCAATCTAACAAGATATGTTCCCTCGTATGTCCAAGTGCTGGTTAGGGATTAGTTGTAATAAAAATCTTATTCTTAGGTTTTTAATTTTTTTAAAAAGCTGATTGAAGAAAGGAACTCCGTTGACTTGTCAGATGATGTTTGTCTCCCATATTTTGTGCTAAAAGCAGAATGACGTCCCAGACTACAAGAAAAATCAAACTGTGAAATCTTGCATTTCATAACATATAGAAATTGTATTCATGTCGAATTACCAAGAACGCATAAACGATAAAACGGAAGCGTACCTGAATCCATAACCGGAAATCGTATGGATGGCCTTCTAGATTAACAAGTTTTTTCTTTTGAGAGCCCTTTGATCTCTCAACCTTAGCCTTAGTATTCTCTCTACAATGGATGTAAGAGTGAAAATGATGAACTTGTAATCTAAGGATCATGACCCCATATTTATAGGCAACCAAGTGCCTTTGTGGTATTTATATTTTAACCCATCACTAAAATAGAAATAACCCCGTAATCTCTACACATTAAAGGTCCACACCCTATTAGATACATCAAAACTTAATTGCCTAAAATACTTAATAGATCATTTTAATTAGGCTTTACCTTATTTGACAGTCCACAAACACATAATTATTTTCATATAAGCCCAACGTTGGATTAATGATCCAACAATCTCCCACTTGGGCTATATGTATAACATTATAATTATGTTTTGCAAAAAATAAACAAATGAGCTAAATCTTTCTTTGTCGTTAACGAGATGTATCTATAACCAATCTGGTCCAGTAATCATACCAACATAGGATCTAAGCGGTTTTCATTACAATTATCGTAACTCAACCTATCAAAGGTCACGTATGCCAATACAATTAAATGACATGGATCATGATGTGGATGTGTAGCATGGAAATTTCATGCAATATGATCTTAATATGTCTATTTCCAACTGGTCCACCCTTAAACCTTAGTGAGATCAAATCATACTAAAATCAAAGTGTAAATTAAACCAAAACTTTATTTCTGCAGAAAATAACCTCATAAATATCCATAAACTGAAAAAATGTCTATATTATAAAAGCATCTGAAATTACAAACTCCATTTAAAACTGAATACTATCAATTGCCAAAATACCCATACGAGCAGTATGCTCATAAAATATTTTGGGTGGCAATCCCTTAGTAAGCGGATCCGCAACCATGGAGTTTGTACCGATATGCTCTATAGACAACTGTCCACTCTGAACTCTTTCCTTAACAACTAGGAACTTAATGTCGATGTGTTTTGACTTCGACAAACTCCTATTGTTATTGGAATATAAAACTGCCGACTTATTGTCACAAAATAATTTTAGTAGTATTTCAATATCATCATCCACTATGCACAGCCCCGTGACAAAATTCTGCAACCATACTCCATGATTGGATGCCTCATAACATGCTATGAACTCAGTTGTTATCGTAAAAGAGGCTATAAGTGATTGTTTAGCACTCTTCCAGGAAACAACACCTTCAGCTAACATGTAAATATACCCTGATGTAGATTTCATGGTATCTTGGCATCCAGCAAAATTGGAGTCGCTATACCCAATGATCTCCAGATTAGCCAAACTCCAATATGTGAGCATGTAGTCTTTTGTTCTTTGTTAGTACTGTAAGACCCGTTTAGCTGCTTTCCAATGGTCTATTCCTGGATTGCTTAAATATCTGCCTAGTATCCCAGTAATGTACGCAATATCCAGACGCGTACAAACTTGAGCATACATTAGACTCCCTACTACTGAAGCATAAAGAATCTTTTGTATTTTTTTTTCTCAAAATCATTCTTAGGGCACTGATTGAGATTAAATTTGTCTCCCTTAACCATAGGGTGTCTCTTGGTTTACAGTCTTGCATGCCATATCTTTTAAGAACCTTTTCGATATAGCTCTTTTATGGCAATCCAAGAATACCTCTAGAGCGATCTCGGTGTATCTAAATGCCTAATACAAAGGAGGCTTCGCCAAGATCTTTCATCTCAAAATTCTTAGCTAGAAATTTCTTGGTTTCGTTCAATAAGCCTATATTTCCCTGTTGGCAAGCAAGATGTCATCGACATACAAAACCAGGAAAATATATTTACTCCCACGGAACTTATGGTGTATACAATCATCGACCAAATTCATCTCAAAACCAAACGAGATGATCACTTGATGAAACTTGAAATGCCATTGTCGAGATGTTTGTTTGAGTCCATAGATGGATTTCTTAAGTGTGCAAACTATATTCTTTGGGTCTCCAAACACAAAGTTTTCTGGTTGCAACATATAGATCGTCTCATCAATGTTACCATTGAGAAACGTTGTCTTTACATCCATCTAATGTAACTCAAGATTGAAATGTGCCACCAATGTCATTATAATTCTGAAATAGTCTTTCGAAGATACCGGAGAGAAAGTCTCTTTATAATCAATATCTTATTTCTGTGTAAAGCCCTTTGCAACAAGACGTGCCTTGTACTTCTCCACATCACCTTTTGAATCCCTTTTGGTCTTAAAAATCCATTTGCAACCAATGGGTTTCACACCTTCAGGTAATGGGACAAGATCCCACACGTTGTTGTCTCTCATTGACTTAATCTCCTCATTCATGGCATAAATCCACTTTTGAGAGTTAGAACTTTTAATGGCTTGATGGAAGTTGATAGGATCATCTTCCATCACTCCAATATCTACCTCATGTTCTTGGAGAAATACAATATAATCGTCTAATATTGCACTTCTCTTCTCTCTAGTGGATCTTCTTAATGGAGAGGTGCTCGAGGTTGTTCTTCTGGAACAATTTCTTGAATAGGAGGTGCTTCAACATTGTCTTTATTCGTTGTGTCTTCAACATTATCAAAATTAGAATCCTGACCAATGTTAATGACACCTGTGGAAATATCAATATATTCCTCTTCAAAGACAAAGTTTTTATCTTTATCACCTCCCGCAAACTCGACATCCTCAAAGAATCGGGCATTTCCCGTCTCGAAAATCGACCTAGTTGTGGGATCATAAAATTTATACCCCCTGGATCTTTCCGAGTATCCAATAAAATAACAACTTACCGTCCTAGAGTCCAGTTTCTTTTCATTAGGCCTATAAGGCCTTGCCTCAGCTGGACATCCCCAAACATGCAAATGTTTTAGACTAGGTTTCTTACCTGTCCAAAGCTCATAAGGGGTTTTGGTAGTTGCTTTAGTGGGTACTCGATTAAGGATATATGTTGCAGTCTTAAGTGCTTTCCCCAGAGTGATTCTGGTAAGGTAGAATGACTAATCATATTCCTTACCATATCCTTAAGCGTTCTGTTTCGTCTTTCAGCAACACCATTCATAGTGAGTGAACCCGGCATAGTGTATTGTGGAACGATGCCACATTCATCTAGGAATTTAGCACATGGTCCTGGACGTTGTTCTCTTGAACCATCATATCTACCATAGTACTCACCACCACGGTCAGATCTGACGCTTTTGATCTTTTTACTGAGTTGATTTTCAACTTCAGCTTTATAACTTTTGAACACATCCAGTGACTGTGATTTTTCACTTATGAGATATACATAGCCATATCTGGAAAAATCATCTATGAACGTTATAAAATATTGTTGACCATTCCAAGCGACCGTAGGAAATGGCCCACAAATATCTGTATGTATTAGTTCTAAGATGTCCATAGTCTTGTTGGCTACAAATCTCCTTGTATTGGTTTGTTTTCCCTTAATACAATTAACACAAATATCAAAATTTGTAAAATCTAAGGGATCGAGAATTTCATCTGACACAAGTCTCTCTATTCTCTTTTTAGAGATATGACCTAATCGTTTGTGCCATAATATACCTGAATTCTCGGTAGTTAATTTTCTCTTGGTACCTCGTGTACTTAATTGCAGGGATTCATTAAATGAAACAATTGTATCAATCGAATATAGATTATCATAACCAGATAAAGAACCTGAACCAGATAATTTGGAATCATAAAACAAACTAAATTTTCCATTTCCGAATGAACAGGAATAACCAGATTTGTCCAAAGCAGAAATAGAAATCAAATTCTGTCTAAAAGACGGTACAACAAAAGTTTCATTAAGATCCAAATAAAGTCCGGTCTTTAACAATAATCTAAATTTTCCAATTGCCACAACTTCAACTGTCTTGCCATCGCCTACATAGATATATCTTTCAACATCATTTGGCTTTCGGCAACTCACGCAACCTTGCATAGACACACTGATGTGAGTTGTTGCACCAGAATCTAACCACCACGTGTGTCTAGGTACCGAAGTTAAATTAACTTCAGAACAAACCAAAGCAAGAAGCATACCTTTCTTAGCACGCCAAGCGTGATAGTTGGTGCATTGCTTCTTTTTATGCCCTTCAGCACCACAAAAGAAACAACCAGATCTTGATCGAATCATTTGATTTCGTTAATTGTTTCTTTTGAGGTACTGTACCTGCAGCTTCCTTAACATTCTTTCTTTTCCTTCCCTTACCTTTAAAGGCAGTGGCTAAGTGAGCACTCTCTGTCCTATCTTGCTTAAGCCTTTCCTCTTCCTGAACACAGTGTGAGATGAGCTCATTCAGAGACCAAGTCTCTTTCTGACAATTGTAGCTCACCTTAAACTGGTTAAATTGTGCAGGAAGAGATATTAAAACCAGATGCACTAGCAAGTCCTCAGAGAGTTCAAGCTGAAGTGCTTTGAGCTTGGAAGCAAGATGCGACATCTCCAAAATGTACTCCCTTACATTGCCTTTGCCTTTATACTTCATTGAAATGAGACTTGTCAAGAGTGTACCGATTTCAGCCTTTTCATTCTTGACGAATCTCTTTTCAATATTGGCAAGGAATTCCTTAGCTGTTGTGATTTGATCAGACATTGTGCCCCTGAATGCTTCTGGAATGGCCCTTTTCATGATCATCATACACATGCGATTTGATTTCTCCCACCTTTCCATATCCCTCTTTTCATCAGAGGTACTCTCATTCGTAAGTGGTAAGGGAGAATCAATCCTTAACGCAAGGTCAAGATCCATAACTCCAAGAACAATCAAAAGATTGTCTTTCCAAGACTTGAAGTTAGAGCCATTAAGCATAGAAATTGAGTTTATACTGGCAGTTATATTTGCAGGATTAATCGCTGAAAAAGAACAACAACAATTGAAACATGCTCATAAACAAAACTTATCTTAAAAGCAAAATAAATTAATTCAAATAAAGGTAAAACCCATCTTAAGATATCGAGCACTCCATTAATATTTTATCTTTGGATAAAAGATTAATTTATAAGTGATATCTTAATGTAGTAATCAAACATTGATAATAAGAACATGTCAAAAAATAAATCAGCCTTTGGGTCGATTACCTTAAATATTGACCTTCCTTTAGGTGATCAATAAGAACATAAATCGCATACACATAACCATTTATATTTCAAAATGAAATTAATCTCCACAAAAGAGGTCACTTTGGTGACATATTATTTTAATTAATTCATTGTAAAATATATATATCACCATACCAATATTTGAAAAATAAATTTGTATTATTTTTTTATTTACAAAGTCAACTGTTGACTTTGATCTTGCGACTGGTCGGGTTGAGCCAACTGGGATCGTAAACCAGCCTACTTAATACATATTTTATTATGGGCTAAAATTTTCTACGGGCTAAAGCCCATAATTTAAAATATTTTATATGGGTCTAAAGCTCATACTTGCTATGAGTTGAAGCCCACAGACCATAAAATTATATGGGTCTAAAATCCATAATTTATTTGCTATGGGCTGAAGCCCAAATACCATAAAAATTATATGGGTCTAAAGTCCATAAGTTATTTGCTATGGGTTGAAGCCCAAAGACCATAAAAATTATATGGGTCTAAAGCCCATAAGTTATTTGCTTTGGCCCATAATATATATATCCCTTAATCTATTTGGCACAAGCCCATAAGTTATTTGTTTTGGCCCATAATATATATATATATATATCCCTTAATCTATTTGGCACAATAATGAATTAATAATAATAAACAAATTTAAATGCTTGCACCATTATTGTGCACTTACTCATCCTTAAGCATTAACTAAATTAAATGCTTCCACCATTATAGTGCACTAACTCATCCTTGAGCACTAACTAATTTTAATGCTTGCACCATTATTGTGCACTAACTCATCCTTTTTTTTTTTATTGGCCTTCCTTGTCTTTCAATTCATGCAATTTTCTCTGGCGACCGTTGGTCGCCAGTTTAATCCTTATCTGGCGACCAACGGTCGCCAGTCCTCATCACTGGCCTGGCTGCAAGCCAGCTGGTTATACTATATATTTATCCTTCATTGGCGACCGTAGGTTGCCAGTTTTACCATTATATATATATATATATATATATATATATATATATATATATATATATATATATATGTGTATAACACCTATTTCACATCTTCATGATCGGCGACCTTGGTCGCCGGTTTGATCATTTTCAAGTTTGCTTCACTTGGCGACCACGGGATGCCGGTTAATTTCCATATATTTTCACTGGCGACTTACGCTGCCGGTTTTCCATTTTCTCGCCGGTACGCCATGGCGACCCTGGTCAAGAAAATAGACCAAACGATGTAATCTATATATACATATGGCATACAACATCTGTATATTTTGATAAACTCTAACTACCATATATTCTCAATAATTCAACATGAAGTAGGCTCTGATACCACTTGTTAAATCTTGCATTTCATAACATATAGAAATTGTATTCATGTCGAATTACCAAGAACGCATAAATGATAAAACGGAAGCGTACCTGAATCCATAACCGGAAATCGTATGGATAGCCTTCTAGATTAACAAGTTCTTCCTTATTTGAGAGCCCTTTGATCTCTCAACCTTAGCCTTAGTATTCTCTCTACAATGGGTGTAAGAGTGAAAATGATGAACTTGTAATCTAGGGACCATGACCACATATTTATAGGCAACCAAGTGCCTTTGTGGTATTTTTATTTTAGCCCATCACTAAAATAGAAATAACCACCGTAATCTCTACACATTAAAGGTCCACACCCTATTAGATACATCAAAACTTAATTGCCTAAAATACTTAATAGATCATTTTAATTAGGCTTTACCTTATTTGACAGTCCACAAACGCATAATTATTTTCATATAAGCCCAACGTTGGATTAATGATCCAACACAAACTTGTCTTGGAAATAGAAGTTGTCCATTTCAAAATCTTAATAGAATCTTGTAGTATCAATCAATTACACTATAATATAATTATATTATGAGTATCGAGATGGTTTCTTAACATGGTATTATAGCTGTTTTGATCCAAAGGTCATGAGTTCGAATTTCACCATCCATATTCTATTTGATAAAAAAATCAAGCACAAAACAATATGGATCCGTGCAAGTTTCAAGCTCAAAGTGCTTTCACTTGAGAGGGTATTAGAGTATAATATAATCATATTATGGAACTTCATCTACAAGTTTAAGCTTTTAGGTGAGATAGTTCCTTAACAAGCTCGATCTCTTAGTTTAACAAAATGAAATCGAGTCATCGAAAACCCTGGTATTTTTTTTGTTTTTTTAAAAATCCTTCCTTAAAATATCTTGAGTTAATCAAGGTTATTTTATTTTATTTTATTAAGACTATAATACCTAGAGCACTAACAGCTCAAAATGATATTGGTGGATGAATTTTAAAGCATTAGTTTGCCACCAGTCTCCCAAAGGCAGCCGCGTTCAACGTTGTCAATTTTTTTACTTGCATGATACGGAATGAATGCATGTGGCCAAGGGCAAACTTGAATTCCAAGCACAGGGGGTTATAAATTAGAAAAACAAGAAGGCAAACACCCATCTTGCTTTTGATATTGATATTTACATAGATGAAGGGAGAGATGGAGATGATGGAGGATGTGGTGATCGTCGGAGCAGGCATTGCAGGGTTGGCAACAGCAGTGGCTCTGAAAAGAGTTGGGGTTCGAGCTTTGGTGTTGGAGAGAGCGCAAGGGATACGAGCCACAGGTGCAGCCTTGACCCTGTTTCCCAATGCTTGGCTAGCCCTTGATGCTCTTGGTGTTTCTCACAAGCTCACCCGCAGTTACGATCCTTTATTCAAGTAATAAATTGATTCACTGTATCCATTAATTCTCTTCTTTTCTTTATTTTGAATTCCAAGACAATATGTACTTTGTACGATTGATTAATCTCTGGTCTACATTTTTTGTCATAATTTAGGGGATCTGTAACCAATATAAATACCGGAGATGTTCAACAAGTCCTCTTCTCTGAGCAAGGAATCAGGCCAGTTCACCGAAAAGCTTTGTTAGAGGCACTGGCAGAGGAATTGCCAACCAACACAATTCGATTCTCGTCCAAGCTAGCTGCCATTGAAAGCCAAGAACAGGGAGGTGGTGCGTCCATTGCTGTTGTTTATTTGGAAGACGGGACTACAATCAAATCTAAGGTTCTGATAGGCTGCGATGGGGTGAACTCGGTAGTAGCACGTTGGTTAGGACTGGCAGAACCAGTCCATTCAGGGCGATCAGCGGTGCGATCTTTGGCAGTTTTTCCTCAAGGCCACAGATTTAAGCATGAAGTTCAGCAGTTTGTGGACCAGCAGGGCAAAAGGGCTGCTGTCATTCCTCTAAATGATAGGGAATTTTACTGGTTTTTAACCTGCAAAGGTCAGCACTCTTAAGCCTTTTTTTTCTTTCTCACTCTAGCTAGCTCGCTCGAATTTCAGGTTAGGCAAGATCATTTCAGGGGAAAACTTATAAACTAATGCCCATTTCAGAGGAAAATATGACCGGAGAGCCGGAGCAAATACAAAGAGAAGTACTTGAAAATTACGCAGAGAATTTTCCCTCGATATACCTGGACGTGGTCAGACATGCCGATCTTTCGACAATATCATGGGCACCGTTGATGTATAGGCATCCATGGCGGATCATATTCGGAAATCTTAACAAGGGAAATATCACAGTAGCGGGAGATGCGATGCACCCCATGACGCCTGAACTAGGACAAGGTGGTGGTTCATCACTAGAAGATGCTGTGGTACTGGGCAGACACATTGGGAATTCAATTATAAAAAATGGAGGGCTGTTTGTTGAAGGAGACATGGCTAAAGCCATTGATGATTATGTCAAGGAAAGGAGGTGGCGTGCCGCTTTGCTGGTCACAGGCTCGTATTTATCAGGGTGGATACAGCTAGGCGGAGCAAAATGGTGGGAGACGTTTTTGAGGGATAGATTATTTTTGAAGTATATTTTTGGTTGGCTTGGTGGACTTGCGCAATATAATTGTGGAAATCTTCCTGCTGCCTCCTCCTCTAGTAAGGAGGATTAATGGGTGTTTGTCAAAAATAATTTTTAAAAAATAAAAATATATCATTGTAATATATTTATATATATATAAAAAATTAAATAACAATCTGAAAACACTATTCCAAACACACTAAATCTCGACTTCTAATAAGAGTGAGCAACCTTGTTCTTTCCCAGCTATAGTTGACACTCAGCAGTGGTATTATATATTAGTGAAAGTAATTTTTTTTATTATTATTATTATGTTTTTGTTTTCTTTTGTCGTTTTTTTATCCATTGGTTAAAATTCCAAACACACCTCCGCTTTTCCTTCTTGTAATAGCAAACTTGAGTGAGCAATATCAATTTATCAATGGATTTAAATCCAAACCCAAAATTAAATGAATAAAGACCAAAATGAAAATAAATATTTGATTAGTTTCAATTAAGGACTACATTAAAACAAATCAAAACTTATATAGAAGAAATTAGGACGAAAAAAAAATTCAAAAGACCAGAGACTAGAATGATAAATCCTTAAACCAAGAAAACTTCCATGTAAGTTAGCCTACATAAAGAGAGAGAAAAATGAAAAAAAAGATCAACTAGCCATCGGTACATCTTCGACCTTCATGAGACCATATGGAAGGGGACACGACGACACATCTAGTGAGACAACAGATGGACATGTTTGGCCACCACAAGACACCACATGTGACGCCTGAAAGGTGTGGATGGAAGAGAATTGGCGACGCCTTCACGAGACACGCCTACAACTTTTCATTCAAAAAAGAATAAAATGAATGTAAAACTACATATATACCCCAGGGCTAATTCTTCCTTTTTTTTGTTTTAGAAGGTACATCTGTAGTTTTGTTGTGCATCAAACGATAAAAAACCTAAAGTATCTTTACCTGATATTCTAAAATTTTATCTTATCCAATGGTATAACAATTATTGTATTGTTTATTGACACACAAAAAAACTGATAATACTCTTGCCCACTCAACACTATTTTTTTCTGATATTAGAGGCAAAACCGTAGTTTTACTGTGCAAAATTTAGTAAAAGATGCAAATATCCCCAAACAATTAGAAAATACAAATAGGCTCTATGGAAGAGTCTAAAAACCTCTGAGGCCAAAAGTTATTTTTAACACACCTGGAGAAAAAAATAATATTATTACAATCTACATTAATTTGTATCTCCTCCTACTCTTACAATATTTATTTCACAAGCTATAATTTTTTTTTAATTATATTTGTACTCTAGAGCCAATGTAAATGAGTTTTCTGGGGAAGGAAAAAATAGTAATTATCCCGTCAACACAGAGTTTTGTGTACACAGTGAGTTCTCCATGTTTTTTTCTTTTTTCTTTGGTATTATTTTTTATTTGTTGTATTTTTTTTCTTTTTCCTTTATTATTTGTGTGCTCTTGATATTGTAAAGAACAGTCCAATGGACTATCTAATAAGCTTAATGGCGCATTTTGCTCCTAAGAAACTGTAATTTCGATATTTCAAAATAATCTAAATAACTAGTAAAAGCACAATTTGATTGAGAAAAACTCAAGCTAATACTTTTTATAAATATATAAAAATGAGATAGTAATAAATTAGATAGACCTTCATTAGCTTGTCAATTTAATGACTTGAGTCGTAAGATTATAATAAATTTATTAAAAAAAATTATAAAGCTCAATCTATCTAATATTGAATGATGAAATTGAAATAAAAAAATAAGTAAACTCAGGTTAATCTTCTAAACCTATTACCAAAATTATAAAACTAAAATAACCCTATAAAAACAAATCAAAATAAATATTAATATTTGATTCTCAACCAACCTAATTTAAAAAAATATAATTTAATAAAAAAATATAAATCAATCTGGATTAACCTTTTAAATTAACTCACGACTTGAAACTTCAAACCAAAATAATTTTATAAAATGTATATAAAATTAGTATCATAGAGTGGTTATTATGAATTATAATAATGAATATTCCCTACCAGAAATCAACTTATCCTTGGAATAATTAATTTAGGTTTGTTTTGGGATATTTCTAGATTTTTCATGTTATAATAAGATTGATAGAGGAGTAAATTGATAATTTGCACCAATTAAAAACTACTAAATCTTGGAATATGTAAAACGCGTGCCATTCACGAGTGAGTGCGTGAAAGAGTTTGGCCACTCTTTGATGGCATGTCCAACGTCCTCGAGAGGTGAAGATTATCATTAGATTCCACTCTAAAAAGTTCCTTCTTTCGTAGAATACTGCAATCTAAAAAGATATGTTCCCTCGTATGTCCAAGTGCTGCTTAACGATTGGTTGTAATAAAAATCATATTCTTAGGTTTTTAATTTTTTTCAAAAACTGATTGAAGAAGGGAACTCTGTTGTCTTATCGGATGGTGTTTCTCTCCCTGATATTGTGTTCAAAGCAGTCTGACGTCCCAGAGGCATATCTGGAGCATATCCTTAAGAATTTAATATTTTTCTGGAGCACTAACAGCTAAAAATGATGTTGGTGAATGAATTTTAAAACATTAGTTTGCGACCAGTCTCCCAAAGGCAGCCGCGTTCAACGTTGTTGTGAATTTAATTACTTGCGTGATACGGAATGGATGCATGTGGGCAAACTTGCATGCCACGCACAAGGGGTTATAAATTAGAAAAACAAGAAGACAAGCAACCATCTTGCTGTGCATATTTACATCGATGAAGAGAGAGATGGAGATGATGGAGGATGTGGTGATCGTTGGAGCAG
Organism: Salix exigua; assembly: GCA_032356905.1. NCBI lineage: Eukaryota > Viridiplantae > Streptophyta > Magnoliopsida > Malpighiales > Salicaceae > Salix > Salix exigua. The sequence continues at coordinate 21,983,488 of CM063603.1, read as the reverse complement.
GCATTGCAGGGTTGGCAACAGCAGTGGCTCTGAAAAGAGTCGGGGTTCGAGCTTTGGTGTTGGAGAGAGCGCAAGGGATACGAGCCACAGGTGCAGCCTTGACCCTGTTTCCCAATGCTTGGCTAGCCCTTGATGCTCTTGGTGTTTCTCACAAGCTCACCCGCAGTTACGATCCCTTATTCAAGTAATAAATTGATTCAACGTATCCATTAATTCTCCTCTCTTATTGATTTTGAATGTTAAGAAAATATATTCAAAGATTAATCTGTGGTCTGCATTTTTTCTCATAATTTAGGGGATCTGTAACCAATATAAATACTGGAGATGTTGAACAAGTCCTCTTTTCTGAGCAAGGAATTAGGACAGTTCACCGAAAAGCATTGTTAGAGGCACTGGCAGAGGAATTGCCAACTGACTCAATTCGATTCTCGTCTAAGCTAGCTGCCATTGAAAGCCAAGAACAGGGAGGTGGTGCTTCCATTGCTGTTGTTCATTTGGAAGACGGGACTGCAATCAAATCTAAGGTTCTGATAGGCTGCGATGGGGTGCACTCGGTAGTAGCACGGTGGTTAGGACTGGCAGCGCCAGTCCATTCAGGGCGATCAGCGGTGCGATCTTTGGCAGTTTTTCCTCAAGGCCACGGATTTAAGCATGAAGTTCAGATGTTTGTGGACCAGGAGGGCAAAAGGGCTGCTTTCATTCCTCTAAATGATAGCGAATTTTACTGGTTTTTAACCTGCAAAGGTCAGCACTCTTGAGCCTTTTTTTTTCTTTCTCATTCTAGCTAGCAAGCTCGAATTTCGGGTTAGGCAAGATCATTTCAGGGGAAAACTTATGAACTAATACCCATTTCAGGGGAAAATATGACCAGAGAGCCGGAGCAAATACAAAGAGAAGTACTTGAAAAATACGCAGAAAAGTTTCCCTCGACATACCTAGACGTGGTCAGACATGCCGATCTTTCGACAATATCATGGGCACCGTTGATGTATAGGCATCCATGGCGGATCATATTTGGAAATCTTAACAAGGGAAATATCACAGTTGCGGGTGATGCCATGCACCCCATGACGCCTGAACTAGGACAAGGTGGTGGTTCATCACTAGAAGATGCTGTGGTACTGGGCAGACACGTTGGGAATTCAATTATAAAAAATGGAGGGCTGTTTGTTGAAGGAGACATGGCTAAAGCCATTGATGATTATGTCAAGGAAAGGAGGTGGCGTGCCGCTTTGCTGGTCACATGCTCGTATTTATCAGGGTGGATACAGCACGGTGGAGCAAAATGGTGGGAGAAGTTTTTTAGGGATAGATTATTTTTTAAGTATATTTTTAGTTTTCTCGCTGGACTTGCGCATTATAATTGTGGAAATCTTCCTGCTGTATCCTATGGTAAGGAGGACTAATGGGGTGTGCATTATAATCGTGGAAATCTTCCTGCTGTATCCTATGGTAAGGAGGACTAATGGGGTGTTTGTTGTGTGTGTGTGTGTGTGTTTTGTTTTAGATTATTTTTATGTATTAATATTAAAAATAATTTAAAAATAATAAAAAAAATATATCATTTTAATATATGTAATAAAAAATAATTAAAAAAACAACTGAAAATACAATTCTAAACACTTACTAAATCTCGACTTCTAATAAGAGTGAGCAACCTTATTCTCTCCTGGCTACAGTTGACACTCAGCAGTGGTATTATTATATTAGTGAATAACTTTTTTTATTATTATGTTTTTGTTCTCTTTTGTAGTTTTTTATCCATTGTTTAAAAGTCCATACACTTCTCCTTGAGAGTGTGAAATAGAAAGATTAAGGTTAAGTTTGGTATAATGTTTTGTAGTCTTTAAAAGTTCATCAAGTTTGATCCATGAACCAAAGGATCTCTATAATTAAATAAAATAAAATAAAATAAAATAATTAGGTGTGGGTCTAATTAAATTTATTGGGTTTGAACCCAAATTAAATTAAAAATCCAATCCAAATACATTTTATGATTTTTACTTTAATATCCTTTAGGTTAAGGTATTTTTAGTAATTTTTAAAAGACATTTGAGATAAATTGTACTTGGCTTTCTATAAATAAACAACGAAACTATCAAGTAAAAAACAACAATAACTTGTACACAAGCCCACAACAACAACAAGAAGTAAAAGAACAACAGCAAACATATACTAAAGTCCATGCATAAATACTCAGGAGTTTTCTTAAAGAAAAAAAAATCAAAGTCATTTTATTCATTGAATCAAGCCAATGAAACAAATGATCAAAATCTTTTTCTTTATCAAATCAAGTTAAAGATATCATACGGTTAAAACTTTTAGCTTGCATGAATAATCTTCATGAAATCAAGTCAAGTCATTCACCAAATCAAATCAAGTTAAAATTTAACAAAGTTAAAACTTTCAGGCTCGTATAAACATCTTATCATCAAATACAATATTGAAATCTGATAATTAAATAGAGAATTTATACACACAAAGAACACTTCAAGAGAGTTTCTACTTTTTTTTAATCAAATCTATTACAATAATCTTGACATAATATTTTTTCCATTGTATTTATTTATCACAAAAATTTGTGTGTGCATTTGTAAAAATAAATTATGTATTATAAAAAAGTTTTAATTAAAATTAAATTGTGTCAAAACTAAGTTAAAATTTTGATTTAATCAAAAATGAAAATTTTAATATAATTATTAACTTGTGAATTATTACTTAGTATATTTTTTTTCTTCAAAAAAGGTGATCCAAGTCCTTTTTTACCCAACTTGTTTCTATATTACCTCATTTTTTTAATGTATTATTTATGAAAAACAAATATTTTTTTATTTCAAAAGTAAATTAGTTTCTGCAAATTTTAGGCTGTTACCTGTATTATTATTGACTTAAACATTAACCCTAAATTGACAAACCAAATATATATTAATGTTTAAGTCAATAATAATACATATATATATATATTTGGTTTGTCGATTTAGGGTTAATGTTTAAGTCAATAATAATACATATATATATATACATATATTCATTCGTTCTTTCCTAGATGCCGCCATCTAAAAAGATATGTTCCCTCGTATGTCCAAGTGCTGGTTAAGGATTAGTTGTAATAAAAATCATAGAAAGGAACTTTGTTGACTTGTCAGATCATGTTTGTCTCCCTGATTTTGTGTTAAAAGAAGTATGACGTGATAGATGACGTCCCAGACTACAAGAGAATTCAAACTTGTCTTGGAAATAGAAGTAAACGAAATCGAGTCATCGAAAACCTTTGTATTTTTTTGTTTTTTTTTTAAATCCTTCCTTAAAATATCTTGAGTTAATCAAGGTTATTTTATTTTATTAAAACTATAATATCTGGAGCACTAACAACTCAAAATGATATTGGTGGATGATTTTTAAAGAATTAGTTTCCCACCAGTCTCCCAAAGGCAGCCGCGTTGAACGTTGTCAATTATTAATTACTTGCATGGTACGGAATGAATGCATGTGGCCAAGCCGCCAAGGGCAAAGTTGAATTCCAACCACAGGGGGTTATAAATTAGAAAAACAAGAAGGCAAACACCCATCTTGCTTTTGATATTTACATAGATGAAGGGAGAGATGGAGATGATGGAGGATGTGGTGATCGTCGGAGCAGGCATTGCAGGGTTGGCAACAGCAGTGGCTCTGAAAAGAGTCGGGGTTCGAGCTTTGGTATTGGAGAAAGCGCAAGGGATACGAGCCACAGGTGCAGCCTTGTCCCTGTTTCCAAATGCTTGGCTAGCCCTTGATGCTCTTGGTGTTTCTCACAAGCTCACCCGCAGTTACGATCCTTTACTCAAGTAATAAATTGTTTCACTCTATACATTAATTCTCCTCTCTTCTAGATTTTGAATTGCAAGACAATATATACATAGATTAATCTCTAGTCTACATTTTTTGTCATAATTTAGGGCATCTGTAACCAATGTAAATACTGGAGATGTTCAACAAGTCCTCCTCCCTGGAAAAGGAATTAGGACAGTTCACCGAAAAGCATTGTTAGAGGCACTGGCAGAGGAATTGCCAACCGACACAATTCGATTCTCGTCCAAGCTAGCTGCCATTGAAAGCCAAGAACAGGGAGGCGGTGCTTCCATTGCTGTTGTTCATTTGGAAGACGGGACTACAATCAAATCGAAGGTTCTGATAGGCTGCGATGGGGTGCACTCGGTAGTAGCACGGTGGTTAGGACTGGCAGAGCCAGTCCATTCAGGGCGATCAGCGGTGCGATCTTTGTCAGTTTTCCCGCAAGGCCACGGATTTGAGCATGAAGTTCAGCAGTTTGTGGACCACCAGGACAAAAGGGCTGGTTTCGTTCCTCTAAATGATAGGGAATTTTACTGGTTTATAACCTGCAAAGGTCAGCACTCCTAAACCTTTTTTTCTTTCTCATTCTAGCCAGCTCGCTCGAATTTCGGGTTAGGCAAGATCATTTCAGGGGAAAACTTATAAACTAATGCCCATTTCAGAGGAAAATATGACCGGAGAGCCGGAGCGAATACAAAGAGAAGTACTTGAAAACTATGCAGAAAATTTTCCCTCGACATACCTAGACGTGGTCAAACACGCCGATCTTTCGACAATAACATGGGCACCGTTGATGTATAGGCATCCATGGCGCATCATATTTGGAAATCTTAACAAGGGAAATATCACAGTAGCGGGTGATGCCATGCACCCGATGACGCCTGACCTAGGACAAGGTGGTGGCTCATCACTAGAAGATGCTGTGGTACTGGGCAGACACATTGGGAATTCAATTATAAAAAATGGAGGGCAGTTTGTTGAAGGAGACATGGCTAAAGCCATTGATGATTATGTCAAGGAAAGGAGGTGGCGTGGCGCTTTTCTGGTCACAGGATCGTATTTATCAGGGTGGATACAGCAGAGTGGAGCAAAATGGTGGGAGAAGTTTTTGAGGGATAGATTATTTTTCAAGTATATTTTTGGTTTGCTCGCTGGAGTTGCGTATTATAATTGTGGAAACCTTCCTGCTGTGTCCTCTGGCAAGGAGGACTAAATCTCGACTTCTAATAAGAGTGAGCAACCTTGACAATCAGCAGTTGTATTATGTAATAGTGAAAGTAATTTCTTATCCTGTATCTTGGGATTTATTGTTTATTTTGGTACAACCCTGTCTGAATTATAGGTTAGGTTTGGTTTGGTTTGATTTGGCTCTAGATGCTGGGTACCAAGATGTGGAGATAGAGTGTGATTTTAGTTCTTGTTACTCTCTTTAACTTGTTTTACCGTTCTAGCTCATCCTCTTTACATCATTTTCTTTTATAAAATAAAAATTCATGATTTTTAGGGTTGTACAATTAAGCAAATTTATCATGAATAAAATATATACTAAAAGTGATAATCTTGATTTTAGCCTCCAAAGTTTATGACGCTATGATGTTGCGGATGCTAGGGGCGCTATGAGACCCTATTCTATTATTTTGTAGGTTTTTGTTTTGGGTTTTCAGCACTATTCTTACTAAAAGAAAATAACTTTTATTATTATTATTATTATTATGTTTTTTTGTTTTCTTTTTTTCAATTTTTTATCCATTAGTTAAAAGTCCAAACACACCTCCCCTTCTCCTTCTTGTAATAGCAAAATAAAGGAGATTTTGAATGTATAGAAACTTGAGTGAGCAATATCAAATTATCAATAAGTTACACTGGATCAAATAAACACGAGACAAAATCTATTGATTTATATTAGATTAATATAGCTATTTGGAGTGTCGAAGGATGTATTGGTGAAGGTTCATGCTTGAGAGTGTGCACATATGGTTTTTGATTTTCATTGACACTGAAAATAGAAAGATTAAGGTTAAGTTTGTAATAATATTTTGTAGACATTAAAATTTGAACAAGTTTTACCCATGACCCAAGGATCTCTATAATTACAAATAAAATAAAATAAGATAAAATAAAATTATTAGGTGTGAGTCTAATTAAATTTATTAGGTTTGGACCCAAATTAACTTAAAAACTCAATTAAAATATATTTTATGATTTTTACTTTAATATCCTTTAGGTTAAGGGTATTTTAATAATTTTTAAATGACATTTGAGATCAATGCACTTGACTTCCTATTAATAGACAACAAAGCTACCAAATGAAAAACATCAAGAACATTGTATACAAGCCCAAAAACAAAGTAGAAGAAAAACAACAAACATACACTTAAGTCCATGCATAATTGTCCATGGATAATTGCTTAATAGTTCTCTCAAAGAAAAAAAAAATTCAAAATCATTTTGTTCTTCAAATCAAGCCAATGAAATAAATGATCAAAATCTTTTTCTTTATCAAATCAAATCAAGTTAAGGTATGACACAATTAAAACTTTATGCTCGTGTGAATAATCTTCTCATCAAATCAAAATAAAGTTTTACATGGTTAAAGCTTTCACGCTCCTAAAAACATCTTATCATCCAAAACAAGATTTAAATATGATCATTAATTAGAAAATTTATACATAGAGAGAGCACTTAAAAAGAGTTTCAATTTTTCTCGTAATCAAATTTATTACTATAATCTTGACATAGTTTTTTATTGTATTTATTTATTACAAATATTTGCGTGTGCATTTGTAAGAGTAAATTAAGTATTATAAATAAGTTTTATTTAAAATTATAATTGTGTCAAACTAAGTGAAAATTTTGATTTAATCAAAAATAAAATTTTTAATATAATTTTTAACATGGGAATTATAACTTAGTACATTGTTTTCTCCAAAAACGTTGATCATAGTCTTTTTTACCAGACGTTGTTCTATATTAACTCATTTTTTTCATGTATTATTTATGAAAAACAACTATTTTATATTTCAAAGTTAATTAGTTTGTGCAAATTTATGTTGTTGCCTATATTATTATTCACTTAATCAAAGCTCAGAAAAATAAACAAAATATATTTTTGATGCTATATTGTTTTCACATTACATACAATGAAAGATAGCTTTTTCCCATTACATAATAACTATGAAAACAAAAATCATTAATATTTGAACCTTCACAAAAAAATCAAATAAATAATCACTAAACTATACATATTTATGTCTTGACATATTGAATCTTGTACTCCATATGCTCATGCAAGCAAAAACATATAGTTCTGTCATGTAGTTTTTTTCTTTTTTTAAGATTTGTGAAACCCTATTTATTTATTTATTAATACATTTTACATACTTGGATTAAATGAGTAAAATCTGGTTGTCCCAGATTCTTACAAAGTAACTTCAAACTCAAGACATATAAAACAAATCTTCAACCATTTGCTATCACTTAACCATCTAGTTTTATCATGAAATTTTTTGAATATTGCATATGATACTAATTTACAATTTATGCTAAGTTTTAAGTTAAATTATATTAAATTATTTTAACATAACTCAATCAACTTGTCAATTAAAAAATATTTCAAATAATAAATAAAAATATATTTTGATTTTAAAAAAAATTCAAGATAATTTTTTTAAAAATATTAAAACAATAACATATTAAATTGATTTACACTTGACGACTTAATCTATCAAACCCAGTATCCTAGTCATGAACTCCATCTGGTTTAATATATATATTTAAAAAAATTGTTTTATACTTAATTATAAAATAAAAATAAATAAAATACCAATCAAATGCCATATTTTTAATGGATAAAAAAAAAACTTCAGATGATAAATTTTAAAAGAAAAACAAACAAAAAAAAAACAGACCAGTGCCGAGGGCATGGGTGACTAATTAAAAAGAAAAAAATCCAGTGGATAATTTTTCTCTCTCGTCAAATCTGTTGATACAAGAATTACAAGTTTCCTCGTCAAAAATTGCCCAAACCTTTTCAGGTTGACTTTATTTCTCAAAGGTAGAAATTGAAAAACAAACTAAGTCAGCTCTTAAACTAAAAAACAATTTATAGAGAAAATAAATTTACACATTTTATTTACAATCTTTTAATTTGATATATTTACCATAATTTAAAAATCAATTTCTATCTAATTAGAAAACAGAGATAAAAATATTACTTCTAAAGTTAAAAAAACTTGAATCGTTGAGGCACTAAAATATCCGGATTAACCTGCGAATAAAAACACGTTGTATGAAACACAGCTCTCCTGTTTGCCTTGAAATATAGAAAACTAAACGAAAGGATCTCTCCCCGAGGTTCTCTCCCTTCACACTTTCTCCTCCCATCACGGGATGACTCAACATCAATGCTATGGAAGAATCTTCCTGCAAATTTTAAAGCTCGACTTGCCTAAAGAAACCAACGTCATAGCACAATTGTACAGCTACAAAAGCAAGAACAGAAAGGGAGGGAGGGTGTGGAAATTTTGTATTTCTTAGAGCAAAACAAAAATGAAACGTCCAGTTCCTGAACCCTTCAACCTAGGAGAATCAATCCCATTTCAGTATGTAACTTAAAATCTCAATACAAGACATATTTGACCTGAGTGAAGACAGAGGAAAAGAAGAAGCAATAAAAGTTGTCAAAATGTTTTTCATCGGCACCCAGTACTAAAAAAAGGATCCCTCCTGCTCTCAATTCCAGCATCCTCTCCTTTCTCTAGAAATCGTGTTCCTTGTTGTTTCAAGTGACCAAATACCTCCGCGGTACCACGAAAGAATGATAAGCGCTCAGTGTTTTTGAAATAACATGGGGTTCCATCTTTTGTGCTTAAGACAATGGAAAGAATGGAATGGAGAGGAAGGATGAACAAAGGTATACAGATCTCACACTCAAGGGAATTTCTCCACACTGAAAACCTATAGTAGAACTGTCAAGACTGCACAGCTAACCTCTGAAGATGCTCAAAGAAAACTTGAAGGCTCACATCATCTGTGAATATTATATCTGACCCAGCAGCCATCTCGTTGGCATTATTGTATGTAGCTGATGGGTTCAATTTTGCCAATAAGAACCTTGCCTATTCAGTGTTACATGAGAAAAGGAAGAGAGTGAGTTTTATGAAATAACAACCAAATGCAGCAGTTCTATCCAATATGAAATTACAACTACATATCAAGGTATTTTATTGTTCTTTGGGAAATGGGATTAGTTTTTGAAGAGGGAGATCAAGAAAAAGCTAACCTGGGATCCGTGCTGATCACATACAACCAATCTAGGAACAGGGAATCGATCATGAATGATCATTTGGGCATCTTCTTTGGGTGCTTGCAATAGTTGTGCAAATGCCTGCAGAGAAAGGAAGTGATACAGTTACAAAGAGGTTACCAAAAGAAGGAACCGAAGACATTCCCAAATCTGCACAGTACCTCCCACAGAATTGGCTTTAAGGCACTACTCAAGGAAAGAATAGCTAAAACTAGAGTATCAGTACTTCATAATTCTACTAAAAACCTGGGGGCAAAAATAAATAAAAATACATTAAGAAAATCCATACAAAATGCCACTTGTAACTCAAACATTTCTTGATTTCTTTAATTCAACAGTTCTGTATCTCAAAATTCAGGACCTCCTTGCTAGGCACCAAGAAGACTGAAGGTCCACTGATAAAATTCTAGCCATATTGAAATTGAACAATCCAATTTGATCAAAACAGTTTTTGAAAAAATAAAACTAGCCAAGAAATTTAAAGGAAAAATCAACATGATTCCATCAGAGTTCACTACCCATGCACTCATAGAACACATCTTGACATTTTCTCCTAGCTTTGCAAATGATAATATGATGCCAAACAAAAGATAATTTATATCAAAAAGTAAATTTATGGAGGGATTCATATCCCAGCATCTTCTATACATCTAGTTAGTTTTAATTTAATAACATCCTCTCTGAGATGGGAGGTTAAGTATAAACAGGGAGCATGATTCACATCTGAGAGATCCTCAAGCAATGAACACTCTTATAACCATCAATGTCACTCCTAAGGACTTAAAATCCCATTAGAGCTAACAGGTAATCAAAATACCTGATATACGGCCTACATGCCATTGCAGAATAGATAGCTAAGTGTTCTAAGTCCATCTCGAATTTAGGCCACTGTGAAGGTACCACAAAGCAACAAGCATGCATACCTGGTGCTCAGGCTGGTTCTGGTAACCCAAGTTGCGCCACTGAGCTATTGTCATTCCATGAAATATGACAACACTGAAGTATGAATCCAGTAAGAGAATACGATCAGCGCCAATAGAAGCGACATCCAATAATGCAGGTTGAGGCAGTGAATTGAATGAATATGATATGAGTGATGGTTGAATCATGACAGCAGCGTTAGTAATGTTTTCACGGTTTAATGACATGCGGAAATAAGCTGTTTCATCTGGGCTGTTATTGAAAACCTGATGCAATCAAATAAAGGAACATATAATAACCTTTAAAATACACATGTGAAAACACTTCAATTAAGCATAAAACAAAAATGATAATCAGAATAGCAGATGTACTCAATGTCTATTAGTTACCTGTACAAATTGCGATCTTCGCAGATTAAACATAAACTGAGGGAAGAAAGAGAAAAATGAGTTCAATGTAAAGGATGTTGGATCATCCTTCCGATATTCACCAAATCTGGAACAGAAACGAATGAGATTTCGGTCTAACCACCTAGTGGCATCAAATCCTTCCTGTCAGAGAAACACCAGCAATAGAGAGTTAGAAAATGATACATTAGGAGCTATGTAGCAAAGGAATCAGCAATGAATTGCTGCCTTTACAAAGTAGGACACAATTAGACCAAGAAAACTGTAAATAAAGGATGATAGCAAAGATGGCATTACAAGAAAACATCTGCTAAAATTAGGGCATATAAATATCTAAACAGCATGTAATCCTTGGGAAAAAATTCAAAATACACCTCTTTTTTTTGCACAATTTATATGGATTAAAAAGGGGGAACTGCACAAAAGAGGCCTGATATCCGCAAGAGGGAACCAGGAAAAAAGGCCAACATGGCCTAAAAAGAAAATCAACTAAAACGAAAAGAACCCCCATGAGCAACTGGGGGCCCTCGACTCAACCTTCCTACCAAAGGGCCGAAGCCCTGAATCCCTGCACTGAGATCCTGGGCGCAAACAAAGCCCAGGTCTCTGCGAGGGAAAAGGCCTATGGCCTTGCAAAAAACCCAGCCCCGATTGGCTTGGGAGAAGCCAGCCCAGCAAACAAAAAAACAGGCACAAAAAACTGACAACAAACAGGATAAACAAAATTACAGTGGCCAATTGGATATTTAAGAAAAAGAAAAGTTATGGCAAGAACATCATTTGCAGTAAATGAAAAACCAAAAAAAAATTAAATGTAAAACAAAAAAAATCTGGAAGTACCTCTGCCTCCATTTTCAGGGATGTTAATCTAGCCATTACCACAGCTGCAGTCTCTTGGTCAAAACCTTGAACTAATTCCTGCAAGCGTGGAAAATTCCATCCAAATCATCACGAATTCTTCAATTGATATTTTCAATAAACAGTGCATACATGAAGAAACATGGCATTTGAGAGATCAGACACTAAACATCTAAAGATACAGGCTATTGACCAAGGGAAACATTTTACAAATTCTAAAGGACTCAAAGGACTACATAATTAAAGTTTGCATCTGCATTACGTGGTTCTATAGGGCAAATCTAGCTAAAGCACAGAAGCTGACAGATTGTATATCCTAAACATGACAACAGAATGGTACTATTATTACTTTGAATCAAGCAAAAAAGGAGCACCTCAACAACTGCACATAACCTCACACAACAAATATGCCATGTCTATGGAACATAACCAACCTCAGAGTTCGCAGCACCATCTACCCAACTTCTAGTGATGGTTGTAACCCTGAGCAACATAAGACCCTCGGGATTTTGATAACTGCAATAAACAAAAATGTCTACAGAATGTGATTACCCGATGGATGCTGTCAAAAAAAGAAGTGGACATAGCACAGAGAAAAAGAGAAAGGAGGAGGACACTCCACCACATACGTTGTGAGAAACTGCAAATATAACTGTGGATTCACAGCTCCAGGATTACTGGACTTGTCACTTGATGAAAGATCAAAGAAGACAGTCAGAGAAGTACTCTTATCAAGACCACACATCTTCCAAGCCGTTGTATTCCCTTCACCAATGACTGTATCAGCAACACTAGGTCCTTTCTACAAGGCACTAGTAATAATTAGTATCAAAACCAATCTAGCTTTAATTTAATTGACAGAAATGAACAAAATCACTTCTTTTTTTGCCTGAATAAGATCCAAAAACAAAATAAAGCAAAAAAAATAATCTCAATGGCTATAGATGGTCCAACCTTCTCCATAGAGGTGCATGGTCCAATAATCCCCTGAATTTTGATGTCCTTTGAACAGTTAATCTCAAGTGTTCCACTGCAAATATACAAGAGAAATCATATCGCAGCCTAAACATAGTCCAAGAAATGAAAGAGTATTAGCAGAAGCTGACTGACTAAGGGGGGAAAAGCACCATATGCATCTATCTGTTCAGACTTCAGAGTAAGCAAGATCAGATAGCAATTCAGTTACAACAATTTGTTTTACAATGATGACTCACTTAAAACAGAGGCCAAGAGAATGTTCTCCATTTTCAAATACACGCTTGAAGGAGTCCTTAAACACAGAATGTCCAAAACTTTCTGAGAGCACAACAAGACCACCAGTTCTCTCTACCGCAACTTTCATTTCAGCAACCCCAACCTAAGAAATGCAGAAGTCACAGGACAAAATGATAAGTAAAGACACTGCCATTCAATCTTTTCTTTTTAAAAAAATTAAAAAGCTTGTAGCTTCTTCATTTCAACAAATCTTGCTTTGCATTTAATGTAAGCAGAGATGGATTCATTAAGATAATACTTGAATGAATGGGGAAAATGGGGGAAAACAAAATTTGTTGTTTATCAATCGTTCTGATAAGCACTCTCTTCCAATTGTTGTATTTTTCTTCCACTGTAGGTTAGTGGGCCAGCTTTACAATAACGAGGCAAGGAATTATAGATTTTTTTTTTATGAGATTTAAAGCATGAAGAAGAAATACCTGATCCAAAGCAGATGCAAAAAGGTCCAAAACATGACCCTGGCTGACAAGCTGCTTTGCAAGACTCTCATAAAATTTGACTGCTTTCTTAAAATACGGTGCTGCATCCTTATCAAGATCCTTGTGGGAACGTACAGGATCAGACAAGTCTTTTGATATGATCTGCAGAACTTCAAAATGATCAGCATCTTCATAATCACCAAGAAATGAAGAAACAAAAACTAGCAAATTTCAATTTTAAAATAAAACCACATCTCAATATGCTATTCTCACTTTAATCAAGAGATAACACAGCATAGAAATGGATTGAGGCCAAATACAGGGGCACAGAACCTAAAATGGCTTATTAGCCATGCAGTTTAGAATGTTATGAGGAACATGGATTGTTCTTCCACGTGTAACAAAATCAATATGAAGGATAGTAAGTATAACAACCACTAAATGTTGATCCAAAATAGCATCCATAAGAGGTTTTAACTTTAGACCCTACAATAGTCATGAACACTGGGGAATGTGGGGGCAAGTCAGAGAAAGAGAGAGCTAAGCATCTTTCTTAGACATTAGACAATAGATTTGATGTTAATAAGGAGCTCCTTTTCCACACGATAAGAAAACAATAGAAAGCCATAACTCAATCTGAAAACATATCACCAATAAATAATGCGAAGCCATTAGGCAATGAGTGATGCACATTGATATTTGATTAACATACAATGATCAGATTTAAGAATACATTGAAAGCAATCAACTCAATGAAAATAATAAAAAAATGAAGGGAGGAGATCTGCATGGCCAATGCATAATTACATTACAAACAAGCCAAATACAAACTAGATTACATTAAGAAGAAAAAAACAAACGAAGATCAAAAGATCTAGATCAAGTTCAAAAGGCATTACCGTGCCTGGCCCTTCAGTGCAAGGACCACCAACTAAAGCTACAATTCTAGCTCCAGTACCAGGCAAACAAGCTCCAAGCAATCCAGCCGCAACACTCAATGCTACTCCAGTACATCTTGAAGCCCGAGTTCCTGGTGCCACCGGCCATTGATCCGTTTGCAACTCATCCAAGAGCTAAAGATGACCAAAAACACCATTTTTTCCCTCAATTAACAACACAAAATCTACATCTCATCTAAAAACCAGACAGAAAAAAAAATCCCAATTTTCGTCAACCACCAAGCAATAAAATTCCCAATTTTCATTGATCAACAAAAAACTCACATCCCAAATCGTAACCAAACGAATATCAAGCCCCAATTTTCCTAAAACTACAAACAATCTACTTATCAAATTAAAAAAACACTGTCATAACGCACCGAATTGAGGGTAAATTCACAGTCAGATGCCGGCAACAAAAATCGTGTCACACCTGAATTCTGCATATGCATCCCCTTCTGCTGCTGATACCCGCCAACACCAGCACCAGGAACATTCCTCCTGCCAGCAACACCAATACCTAACTGCTCCATAACCTGATCTTTACTAATCTCTTTAGTCCCTCTAAAAACATAAACTTTCGACATATCACTGAACCCCAATTCATGAACTTGCACTTGTGTTCCAAAAGACACAAAACCCACCATTGCATTTTCCGGTAACAACCCGATTGCCCTCTTAAACTCCGATTTCACATACTCAAATTCTTCCTCAATCATACAAGTATCCAAAACAAACACAAACGCAGACTTAGCATCAAATTCCCCAGCTGGGTTATGATTCTTGTCACCTAAAGTATACTCTATCGTCGTATACTGGCTGTACAACTCAGCTGGGAGATTGGTCTCGGAGATCATTGAATAATGGGGAGGAAAATGGTTGCGTTGGTAGCAGAAAGGACAGATCCAGATCTTAGCGGTGAAATCGACGCGCGAGAAGCAATTCATGATGGATGTGCAGGTTTTGCAACGGAGTGGAGGGTATTGGAGAGTAGGGATTTCTGAGTGTGGACGTATAGGGGAGATTGATGCGGCTAGAGGGATAACGCATTTGGATGCTTCGACTTTGGTTCTGGGCCAGTTGTTCCATGTCATACGGACTGAATCTATGCCTTCTTGATCTGTGTTTGGGATTTCTGACATGGTTGATGATGAGATTTGAGGGGGCAGAGTTCTTGGGGGGTAAGAATTTTGGGTGGCGACCCCGGTTGCGGAGGAGGACGGGGGTCACCGGAGCGAGAGAAAGGGAGAGGGAGGTTTCGGGGAGAGGGAGAGTGGTTTGGCTTTTGTTTGTTTGGCGTTTTTCTGGTGTGTTTTATTTTTGGGGAAATTTTAAAGAGTGTAAAATGTAAAATAGAATAGAATTAATTTTGATAGATTGTTAGTTTATTACACCATAAATTAAGAAAATGTAAATATGTTAATTTTTGTTTAGATGATACATGTATGAGGTTAATTACATTCATTGACGTTTTATTGTAAAATTATGAGATGATAATAAAAAGTAATTGCTGTAAAATTATGAGATAATAATAATAATAATAATAAATGATTATAATCTGTAAGATGATATCATATATTTTTTTGTAATAAACTACCTAAAATAAATATGCACGAGCCATATGCCCACATGTTGCGCAGGGTTGCCAATATATAAAGTTAATTATTTTTTTTGATATGTTTAATTTTGCCAATGTACAATATAATGAATATTTTGCTGTCAAAATGGTCCATGTATGTAGAAAAAAACAAATAATTTTTCGTGAAACCAACAAAACAGCTATAAAAATTAAAAATTAAAGCAGAATCAACAATTAAATTGATAATTAAAATAAAAATTGAAAGCAACCACATAAAATTGTTAAATAATATTTCAAGAGTTGTAACGATAAAATAATTTGTGTCACAAAAAATAAGGAAACGAATTAAAAGGCATCAATAGTACAGTAACATTTGCAATAGGATGACCAACCAGAACATAAATGGAAGGAAATATGGAGGTAAGGTTTTCCCAGGGAGGCCTTAATTCTTATAAATTTTATCAGCTGGCATCCATAAATTAATTAGTGACACTATTCTTTCACCTAGTAATTGTAAGGATCTTCACATGAAACCTAGTTGAGTGCCTTGAGCAAACGCAAATCATGAGTAATTAGTGAAAGGCTGCAATGAAATAGGTTTGAATCAAGATTCTTAACAACATTAACACTGAAATTTAGGACTTTTTTAGTTAATTTAAAACATTAATAAACATATGATTATCCTCCAACGATGTGGTAATTGTAAAAACAAAATTAACTATATATATATATATAATTTAATTTGATGAGCTGATGTATAAAAGATCCATGCTAGATAAAGACAAAACTTATATCGGAGTAACAAAACTTGTATATCCCATTACACAACAATGTAACGTTAATATGGACAACGATACTGCCAATGAAATGATGGCCAAGCATATTGAGTCATGCAAGGCAAACAAACCATGTAAGATAAACATGAAGCAATAGAAGGCAAAGAAAGAACTGACCGTCAATGGAGGAATCAAACGCTAAGGAATTTATACCATCACACATCAATGCAAGCTGAACATGGACAATGACATTGTTAACGAAATATGGCCAAGCATATTGAGTGATGGAAGCCAAAAAATTATGCAAGCTGAACATGCAAGAACATAGGAAAAAACTAAGAACTTACTGTAAATTGATTAATGGAAGCCCGAGGACTGTGACGGAAGACGTTCCAGTGACAGAGAAATTAACAAATAACGAAACAAATGCGAAAAAGAAAGTGGAACGAAGGAAAGGGAGAAATGCAATGAACGAGAATTCAAACAAAAAATGGAAGAATTAACAGTGTCATGAACAGGAATTTAGAAGCTGACGTTGAATTTAGAAAGAGTTTTGCAGAAGGTGGCATAAAAATCTATGAGGTGGCGTGAAGCGCAACTTGTGAAGGATTTTAGGCGCAGTTAGCGACAAAATATATTAATTAGTTTAAGGGTGAGTTGTTCCTTTTTTTGCTCGACTGCATAATTAATAATGAGATGCATTAAATGCTTCTGTGGCAAAGTTAATGCCCATTTGAAATTTGTAACGGGTAAACTTTGCAATGAAATTGAAGAAGTCGTGCATATGCTGGCGTGTGTGCAAACTGAGAAGAGTTTAATTCTGGCTCAATGAACACAACTCATTTGTCAAATTTGGGTGTGAAGTCCCGCGTGAAGTAAGCCGCGTGTGTGCAAACTGAGAAGAGTTTAATTCTGGCTCAATGAACGCAGCTCCTCTGTCAAATTTGGGTGTGAAGTCCCGCGTGAAGTAAGCTGCGCATGTGCTTGCGTGCGTGCAAACTGAGAAGAGTTTAATTCTGACTCAATGAACGCAGCTCCTTTGTCAAATTTGGGTGTGAAGTCCCGCGTGAAGTGTCGCGTTTAGTTGCTCAATTGCAGAAACAACACTGTATATGTCCTTCAAATGTGTAAATCTAAAAACGCACTGCATGGGCCGAAATTGTGTATGACGCAGCTTTTCTCTCTCTTATTTTGACAGTGTAACTCACGCAGCTTGCATGATTTTTTTCTTCTCTCTGAGGTATTTAATGTGCAGAAATAGTGCGGCTCACCTTGTTTCAATCAACACCGCCTGTATGAAATCTGAAGTACAACTCCTCGATTGCACAAACATCACAGCATATCTACGTCAAAGTAGAAATTGTAAAACGCATGGCATGCAATAAAATTGAATGTGACGCAGCTGATTTTTCCTCTTCTTTTTACAGTGCAATCCACGCAGGGTGAATCTCGGCTGACAGAAACCAAAGAGCGTAATGCAACAAGCATGGATCATCCGCAGCCATATGTTTACAGCTTGATCACATAAAAAATATATATAAACAGGAAAAACAAATAGGAAAACATGTTAAAAAAATGAATCCAGGGATTATTCGCGACGCGCTCAGTTGGCTAAGGAAAAAAATATATCTGGGCAAAAAAAATTGTGGCTCGCGTAAGCTGACAAAGACATTCGGGTCATGGGGAAAAAATAATTTGAAACAAAAGAATGGAAAAAAATGGATCTGAATATTAGTTATGGCACGCGTAAACTGTTATTGATACCCTTGTTTAAAATAATAATAAGAATAATAATTCAAAAAAGGGAAAGCAAATTTTCCAGCGAGTCATTTTCAAAATCATGATTGTAAAAGAAAAAAACAAAAACACGGCATTTAAAAAAAATGATTCAAAGATTAGTCATGGCACGCATAAATTGTCATTGATACCTTAGTTTGATTACAAAAGCAAAAAAACACGGCAGTTTGGAAAAAATGAATCTGAATATTAGTCATGGCATGTGTAAACTGCTATTGACACCCCTTGTTCAAAATCATGATTGTAAAAGAAAAAAAAACATGACAGTTTTTTTAAAAAATGATCTGAAGATTAGTCATAATACGCGTAAACAGTCACTGATACCCTAGTTTGTTTATAGAAGCAAAAAAAAACACAACAGTTTAAAAAAAATGGATCTAAAAACTTAGTCATGATGCGCGTAATAATAATGGTGGCATGAAAAATAATAATAATGGTGGCATGGATCTAAAAACTGTCATTGATACCCTAGTTTTAAAAAAATAATAATAATGGTGGCATGAAAATGTATGAGGTCGTCTCAAGCGCCAGTTGTGAAGGATTTGAGGCGTCGTCAATGCAGTTAGCGATAAAATATATTAATTAGTTTCAGGATGTTCTATTATTTTCTTTGCCCGAATCCAAAATTAATAATGAGATGCATTAAATATTCTTGTCGTGAAGTTAATCACCCAAAGAGCTAATAAGAATAATTAAAAAAAAGGAAAACAGCTTCAAAGGAAAAAACAGCAGTTTCAAAACAAATAATAATAATAATAATAATAATAATAATAATAAATTTAAAGAAGAAAAAACAAGAAAGCTTGAAAAAAAAAGAATTAAAAAAAAGAAAGCAAAAAAGGAAAGCAAACTCTGCGCTTCAAAAACACGCCAGCTTGGAAAAAAAAAAGAATAATAATAAGAAGAAAAAAGCAACTTGAAAGTAAAAAACGACAGCCTGTAAACAAATAATCATAAAAATAATAATAAATCAAAAAAGGAAAAACAAGTCAGCTTGGAAAAAATAATAATAAGAGTAATAAGAAAAAAAAAGCAACTTGAAAGTAAAAAAGGAAGCCTGTAAACAAATAATCATTATAATAATAATAAATAAAAAAAAGGAAAAACACGACAACTTGAAAGAAAGAAAAAGGAAAAAGGAAAGCTAACCCCTGCGCCGAGGGATTCAAACCCCTGCGCGCTGAATTTTTCAGCGCGCGGCGAACCTCTCGGCCACAGCCACTCATATGTCTATTTCCACCATACAAAATACAAATATAAGCTCTGTAAAAAAAAAAAAAAGAGCACAAACTCGCGCGAAGCAGGGAGACAAATATCCAGTGCACAGTAAATTTAGTATGTGTGAACAGTACGATGCCGAGTTGTTTTAGCTCTTTAGTTAATATCAAATATTAAAATTAATTCCGATTTTTATTCAATTTTATTTTACAATAAAAACTTTTTATATTAAATTAATGAATCAAATATGGAACCTTTTTCTTTTCTTATTTCAACCAAATCCCATGAAAATAATAAATATTATTACAAAACATATCTAACCCAAATGAATTTTCCATCATTCAATATTCACAAAAAAAAAGAGGAAAGAATTTTTTTTATTAATATTGATGTTTGAATCAACTAATTTTGTAAATTCTAAAATTAAATATTATATAATGATCGAAAATGATTGGCTTCTCGAGTGCCTTTGCCTTCTATTCAGAAGCACAGGACGAAGTACTGTTGATGTAATGCTGGCCATCAATGATGGAGATTGATTGTCACCTTCAATTGATCCTGACGAGAGAAAAAGCAGCCTCAGGCACCGGAAAAAACTCCAAACAAGAACCGCCGCCCTCTCTTTCTCATCAATAATCCAATTGGCTGTGAGAAAATCTAGCTACTTGCGTGATAGAGATATCTTCCACTCCTGCACAGTCTCTCCCTTTCGAAACCAGAAGTTGCATGGAATCTCAGAAATCCTCCACAACTTCCTCCACATCTGGCGGATCCACCAGTTGTCTCTTTACATTCAGCTATCTTCATCGGCTCATGTAAACAGCACGAGGAACTACCACAGTTTTCAGAAGAAGAAAATTTGACAGTGGAGATCCTTGACGCTTCCATGACTCGGAGAAGGGCAGGGAAAATCTCTTCTCCCCTCTCGAGCTCATTATCAATGAAAGTATAGATTCCCTTGATGTACAGAACCTGATATAGATGGCTAGTAAAAAGTATAGCCTATGAAACTCAAGAAAAAACATCATATTTCCAGAAATTAGTTGAAGGGGAAGAAGAAGCCAATGGAATCTGATTGTTTGTTTTTGAACTGTTGTATTATTCAATTTAAGTAATGTAGCTCAATCAAATAAAAAAATATTAATCAGATCATTAATACCCATATGTCAATCTCTTTGATACAAGCAACTATAGCAACTACTAGCTTAACATCCTTATATGGATGGGATCCATATGACCTACACTATAAGTGTCATAAAAATTAAATAGCCATAACTTGTTGAAATTAAGTTGGTGTACTAGACAAATGGTTTGACAATAAAAATACATGGATAGTATATTACATATGTAGCCCACTACAATAAAATGACATCATAAATGTTTAAATACTTTTCAAGCACACTGCATAACATTACTAATATATCAACTTAATTGATTTTTAAATGTACAAGTAAATAATATAAATGCAAACAAAAAAAATATTACATTTAATGCATCCTAATGGGAAATGAATCTCATGAGTGACAATTAGAGAATCGAAAACCAGTCCACTTGAAGATGTTATGAGGACTATAATTGTTATTAAATAAAAACAAGTTATTTTTCTCATGTTAATTAACAAATAGTTGAAACATAAATAGTTATTCTAAACTCTTTCATTAATAAATGTAAATGTAGCAAATGGGTCTTGAGTTGTTTAATGCCCTTTATGCATGCAAGATATAGATATTTGCTCAGGCATTTCAAGACAAAACAATAGATGATTAATTATAAATGGGAATCATGTCAAAACCCTCTAGAAGCATTAGATAAATCAAATGCATATATTTTTCTCATGAGATGTATGAATAATACACTACCAAATAAATATAATATATATTATTTAATATACCTACATAACATATCCAAATGATTAAAATAATGAACACATTCAAATCATAATTTCATTCATACATCTACAAGACCTCATCGTTAGCATCATTTAGTGATGTGGTAAATATCTTCTTAATCTATTTAAGACATATATCACCCTAAATTGACTCGCATGTCAAGTCTAAAAACTATAAGAAACACCATAAAGATCATCTCACAATAAATCAAATATTAAATAATGAAATAAAAAAATGAAATGAGATTTATAATAAATTTATTAATTTTAAAAAGTAATAAAAATATAAGCTTATTGTAATGTCCCTTATGAATACCCTTATAATAAAGCTAAATGTTTTTATTTGGTAGGGGTAACATGGTAATTTTAATATAAGCATGTGTAAAATGCTTAATTGACCTTTGTTAGATTTTTTTTTAATTAATAATTTGTCATAGAAAACCTTGAAAATCTAAAAGGAACTCAAAAAACACTTACGAAACTCAATTGTTACACGTTGTGTCAATAAATATGTTTTAGCATTGTATTGGCTTTGTATTTACACAATTCATGCATAAAAAACAAACAAATGAAAAGGTGTACTTGGGGAAATGGAGAAAATTATTACAAAGCATAAAATTAAAGACATGAGTCCCTAACGAAAATAAATATTTATTGTGTTTCTTCAAACACAAACATAGCAAAAAAAAAAAGTGTAAATTTAAAATATTTTGGGAGTTTATGTGAAGATTACTTGAAGTTTAGATGTTCTTTTTGAATTTGAATATTTGATTCAAATCTTGATTATCGCAAACCAAAAAAACCACCAAAAAAATCCATAAGAACCACCAATGAGAAATCTCATAAACCATTTTAGAAGAGAATGATTGTTATACTTTAGAGTATTATCTCTTTTTTGTGTGTGTTTTAGATGTTTACATATATTGTAATATATTCACCTTTTCATCACACCTCTCACGAGAAATAATATCGCATATATAATTTTACGTTAACCTAAGAAATTTATTCAATCAAGTCCCTACTTCATTTTTCTAGGTCTAGAATTGTAATATCTTGTATAAATTACATTTTAGTCCATAATTTCTTAGAGTTATTTGCAATCAATCAATAATTGATTATCATCTTATTTTAATTTTTAACTAATGGTTTTTATATGTGTAAACCACCAGGTTCCATAATAAGTTGGTTTGAATATAAATCAAAAACCTAATTAAAATAAAATAAATTATTCATTATCAATTGAATAATTAGTTGATTTATATTTGAAGATCAAATATAATGTCTAACAACTATAGGACCTCAAGCGCTACCAACTCTTCTAAAACCAATTGGTGATAGAAGAGGCGCATACCCTAGCCTTATACCGCATTCAGCATGCAAGCGCCTACGACATTCGATTGTGACTTGGCCCACCCGGCCTCCGCCACGGGACAATTTTTGGATGCAAGTCGACATGGACTAAACAATCTCCTCGGAAGAATTGCTCTCGCTGAATCGTAACTCGTGACCTTGGCTCGATACCAACTCATAGGACTCAGACAACTACCAACTCTTCTAAAACCAATTGGTGATAGATAGAGGCGATAGCCCTAGCACTTATAAGTCCAGCATTCAAAGCATGCAAATCGCTTCACATGAACATTCGATCAAAGACTTGGCCCAACTCCAGCCTCCATACCACGGACAATTGATGCACACATGGCCAACAACAACTTGTCATGATCCCTCAAATATTAGGAAAGTCAATAATTGTTTGACTTAACCATTTAATAACAAGTTTATTAGTGTAATTATTATCTCTCTATTAACAATGTTCTGATTTAGATATTATAGTATAAAGTGTCTATTATGTTAAATCATATTTGTTCTCAATACCATAGTTATTAAGTCATTGAATAAGTTCATTCCACCTTGTGCAAGGATTTTCAATTAATATTATTTGAGAACAAATAACATATTTTTCTTAATTCACCAAGGGTGATGAGTCATTTCTTGATTTCTTAAGTGTACTCATATAGTTCATGTTATACCCAATATTTATCTATTTGTTACCATAGATTAGAACATATAGTATGATCAAAACAAAACACTCTTTATATAAGATAACTTAGCTATTTTAATTTCACTTACACAACTATCATACTAGTCATTTTATTGACACAAGTGATATTTTCATATGGAATTCTCATGCGTGTCAGTTCAATCCACATTTCATCTTATACGAACCTATATATTAGTTTTGGGTGTCCCTCGTATTGTAGTTTATAAGAATAACTACTTTTTCATTAAAAAAAAGAGAACATAAATGTATTGGTCTAAATAACTCTGATTAATGTCCAGCCTTAATAAAACATTAACAAGGAATATTTAGGAGCAGTGATTTGATGCAATAAGAATCTCATAACTATAACAACCTTTTTTTTTTGGCTAAGTATTTTTGTCCCAAGGATTTTTATATTCATTTTGGATTCATTAAACAAGTATTTGATGAGTATTAAAGATAAATAAGTTTTTATTAATAAATTAAACACACACATATAAACAAAATCAATGTCATGTATAACCAATTAATTAGCTACAAGGTATATACACTAATAATTTGTCACTTGCACTAAAATTAATTACTCATGTATCAAATATCATATTACTCTACTTAATGATAATGAATTTTAAATTATACAATACAAACATAATCTCAAACTTAGAAACATCTTTAAAATTCTAGAATATTATGAAAGTAAATTGTTCTAAAATAAAAGAAAAATACATGCTAAAAGAGGAATCCAAAACTGAAATTATAAGTCAATCTCTTTCAAGTTTCAACTGCTACCCTTTTTTAACCTTTATAGTTGACAGGCTTAAGATTCTTAGATATGTGGACCCCCTCTTGCTTGTGCTTTGCCTTTCAATTACATGCTACACCTCCTCCACTCCCAAGTCCGAACTGTTGCACGTCGCCGTGCGGCGTCCCGGGAGAGATCCCGGCTCTCGCGATGGATTTTGAGGGTCGCCACCTTGCTGTTGAGGGTCGCTAGGAACACCTGATTTGTACCGGTCTGCTCAGAGATTCGAGGGTAAGGGACTGGTTGCGCAAAGGAAAGGTATTAGCACCCCTTCTACGCCTTACCTGAGGTAAGCTGCATTGTATACCTTGATGTGATTTTTTAAAAAAATCAAATATGTTGTATTTATTCACAATGATAAAAAAATCGATCACAACTTAGAAAAATCCTGTGAATTTTATTGATTATTATCCACCGATTTTGGATACTAACCCCTTAGATTTTATTTATCCAAACACCGAAAGTGAATAATAGTATATTATTCCCGTCGAATATTTTGGATACCGATTTGTTTATCCAAACACCGATCAGTTAATAATAGCGTATTGTTCCCCGAATATTTTAGATTTTTTAATCTTTAAGATTTATTTATCCGAATACCGATGATAATAATAAATTCTAAAAAAAATATTATATTTTTGAAACATTGGACATATGCAACGAAAACACATTTTTTAATTTTATTTTATATTTTTTTCTTAACAAAAAAAACATAAAAATAAATAAAACACACAACACACACACACTCTCTTTTTATTTCTTTTTTTCATTATATTTTTACAATAATTGAAATACAACTTACACACAACATCTTTTCATTTTTTTCATTACATTTTTTACAATAATTAAAAATACAATAAAAGTTCAATAAAACATGAACATAAAAGGAAGATTACAAAAAAAAAAAACCCTAGAACAGTTCTAGACGGTGGCAGCGCGTCTAGAGGCAATGGTGGCGCATCTGCCAACGCTCCACCGTCGGTGAACAGTGACGACGGGGCAGATCAACTTCCTCCCCTCTTTCTCTCGCCGGCGATGACTTCCACGGTGACCTGCAAACACAACCAAAGCACACAAACATCAAATAGGGTTCAAGATTCAAATTTTCGTAGATCTGTCCTTCGCTCCTTCAAATTTCGGATCTGTTTCTTCTCAAATTGTTCCTCTTCTTCTCCTTCTCACCGGAGCTCAGATTTGACAGGAGAGAGTGTTGTTGAGGCTGAGGCTGAGGCTGAGGCATGAGACCGTGGGAGGTTGGCTGACCGGAGGGAGGCAGAGAGGGCTTGCACATCAAAGACAAAACTCAACAAACGAAAACACAATAAATCGATTCTCCTCTTCTCAAAAATCTCAAATCGCTTCTTCTCCTTCTTCTTCTCGGCACGGCTAACTGGTCACAAGTGTGGAGACGCAGGGAGGCCTACTGGGGGCTGGAGCATGAGAGGAAGAGAGCAAGCTCGGGTGGCTGGTCATGGCTAGAGGCAAAGGGGACGGCCGATGAAGGTGGAGAGGAAGGCTGGCCATGGGAGCTGTGGTCGGAGGAGAGAATGAAATGGGAAGAGGCTCACGAGTGAGAAGGAGGCTGACCGGAGAGGGAGAGGGAAGGAAAATTAAAAATGGGGAAATGGTCGATTATGGGGTTGCAGCTGCCACAATTGAGGTCTCGCGGCTGCAGCCCCTTCGGAGAAAAAGAAATTAGGTTCTCTGTTTGTGGGGTTTTGGTTTGTTCTTTTCTTTTGATTTTTCGGATCCCCCCCCCCCCCCACCAATTTTTAGCTCCCATGGCTGCCATTATAAAGGATTGGCTGCCATGGTGACTTAGGCATGATGGCCAGCTTTTGGCTGAGTGGGTTTTTGTTGAATTATTGTAGGTAAAAATATACTTTGGTCCTTCCATTTGTGTTTTTTTATTTTGGTCCCTGCTTTTATTTTGTGCAATTTGACCCTCAATTGAGCATTAAATTCTCAATTGTCTTCAATTTGGCCCCCAATTTGTACAATTAGCTTGGAAAAATTCAATTGGATCTCCAAAAAATTCCAATCTTCTAAATTGAACCCGAATTAAATTCAAGAATTTGACTTTTTGTCAATTAAGCCTGTAATAAAATTAATTTGATCAATTTAAAGCATAATTAAGTCCTTGCACTTAATTAAATTCTTCAAATGGACCCTAAATTAATTATCAACCATAATAATATTTTGAATTAGCCCATGACTAAATCAACTTGGCTTATAAAAAATATAATTATGATTTTTGACTTAATGTTTACCTCTAATTTGTATTTTTCTCATTTTTAGGCACAACAGGGATACGATTAAGCTCAGCAAATATTTAAATTTTTCACCATAATTTTTCTAACAACACCAAACCACTTTTATTTTATTTTTGTCATTTTTATTTTATTTTAGGGAGTAACCCAAAAATTAGGTTACGACACGAACAATGCCAAATTACCAACTCTTCTCCCTCCAATTTGGGTTTTTTTCTTCTTTTCTTTTCTTTTTTGTTGCCTTTCCCAGAAATCGAAGCATTAATTTCCAAATCCAGAAATAAAAAAAAGCCATTTCTCCACCGAGCACAAAAAGTTTATTAGCCCCCCCTCCCCTCCCTTCTCTCTCTTCCACATTTAACTTTCCACCACCTATGTCCAAACCCTCGTCTCCCGTCTCCCGTCTCCCCTTCCAAAATAAAATCAAATAAACAAACCCTAACACAGATGCAAAGATATAATCTCGCAGACCTACCCTGAAATTTCCTTCTTTTTTGCTGAACAGGGTTGCTTGAAATAGTAACACAAGAAGTCAGGACTCATATCCAAGTGAAGCTGGGAGAGAAAACTGAAAGTTTACTCATTTTGCAGCAAAACGAACGGAATGGAACCGGGACGTTCCGACCAGAATTGGACCGAATTTTCCGGATTTAACCGGAATTCAAACCGGGACAAAAACATCGCCGTTTTGTCCTGGATTTTGAAGTGGAACGGGACGGGATTGATAACTCTGAAATAAATAACCACTAAGGTGTCAATTACTTAAATCCACTGAACAATTCTTTTTTTAAAAAAAAATTGTTGTTTATTACCATTGGTCAATAGAGAGGCTACCCCATTAAGGGCAAAGCTACTCTCCATGGGCTTCTCATGAAAGCCCTGCCAGTTTTGTGCCTCAGGATGCCATGCCATTACTATGAAAAGAAAAGAAAAACCTGCATGGCCAATTGTATCTAAGAAAAAAAAACTTTTTGTGCTTGTTATCGAAACATTACTAGGCGATCATTCATATATATTTGAAACAAAGAGAAACACAAGTCCCAGACAACAAAATACCAAACTACAAGTAGCACAGAATGTGATAAGATCTAGTGCTAGAAACCTTATTCCACTATCCGCATCGGAACAGAGATGGGAGACAGTATATCATGACTTATTTTATCTGAATCGAGGGCCTCATAGCTGAGATTGTGACAAGGAGTTGGCCACATCAATCACAAACCGGTATCTGACATCCGATTTGGCAAGCCTCTCCATGGCTGTGTTAATTTGATCCATTTGGATCACCTCAACATCTGCGGCAATATTGTGCTTCGCGCAGAAATCCAACATCTCTTGAGTCTCTTTCATCCCCCCAACATCACTTCCACCAACTAGCTTTCGCCCTGCAAGGAGCAGATGGTCAACGGTATAATACAGATTTTCAAGTCAATGTCATGTTTGAAAAGCTACGTTTTAGAGGTTAAATTTGTAGGTGGTTTCTTACAGTAGCCCAAATATTGCTACCTCTGTGGATTTAAAGAGTAAATTGGAAGCTCAAGTTCCATTTACTGAAAAGTATTTAATCTTAATTCAGAAAGCACGGATCAGGTTGGCTCAAAAGTATTGTTAGCTCCCTGAATTTGAGGGTCAGGAGTGAAGAAACTTACCCAAGACCAAAGGGAAGATAGGCAGCTCAAGAGGCTTCTCAGGCAAGCCCAAAGTAACAAGTTTTCCATTTGTCTTCAGCAGACTAAGAAATGGAGCCAAGGCATGAACTGCAGACACAGTATCGATGATGTAATCCATGGTGCCAAATGCAGCCTGCAAAAAAAAACAGCATCACAAATCATCAGGATCTCTGGTAAATGGTATTGCCATGCAGTCAACTTATTGGTCTAAACTTTGTGAAATTGAACTAGCCCCAATGCCATCACAAATCATCTATGAACTAGACTTGAACTCAAATTGAATACGGGCCCCAATTTGTTAAAATATGTCCATTGCAGACCAAACATCAATCAAATTCTATAACCCTTAACTGCAAAAAAAAACTACAAGGACACAGGCCATATTGATTAGTCCCGCAAAACCTTAACTTTTACTGTCTTATGTTTTGTGGTTCAATCTGTTTCTGGCTCCAGTTTTACTTATCTATGTTTCTCTAATCTGCGAGTGATAACGCATACCTTCATTTTCGCAGGGTCATTGCTCACAAGGAATGAATCAGCACCAAGTCTATCAAGTGCTTCCCTCTCCTTTCTTGATGATGAACTGATGACTGTAACTTTCAAACCAAAGGCCTTACCAATCTTCACAGCAACATGACCAAGCCCCCCCAATCCCACAATTCCCAAGTGCTTCCCCGCTTCAGTCATTCCATAATATTTCATCGGGCTGTACACTGTGATCCCAGCGCATAATAGTGGTGCACACCCATCAGAAGGCATGCTATCAGGAATACGGACCACAAAGTGCTGGTCAACCACAATTGTATTGGAATAACCACCATAAGTTCTCGTCCCATCATGGTTTTGGGCATTGTATGTAAATATCATTTTAGGGCAGTAATTCTCCAAGTCCTGGTGGCAATACTCGCATGACTTGCAGGAGTTCACCATCACTCCAACACCAACCCGATCATCCACTTTGAACTTCATCACATTACTTCCAGTCTTTGTCACAAGACCAACAATTTCATGCCTGCAGAAGAGCAATCATAAACCTAAGAATAAAAATCCATGCAGCACCCAGCAGAACAATCCTTTGACTGTATGTATTCGATTGCAGAACTAAAAATGAGGTGAAAAATGAATGCAGTTTCAGCAATTATAAATCTAGAGTAGAATAAACATGTGTTATTTCTGTGGAATTTCATTAAGACCTTCGATCCATAATACGGTAGGAGAATTTGACAACGAAAAGGATCTGGCTTTGCACTAGTGGTTTATGTGCAAATAACAGTTAGTGTGGGAAGGCATGTTCAGCAAATAACGATAAGAATAAAATAAGAATTTGACTGATATGAAGATCATACCCCGGGACCATAGGATATCTGGAAAAACCCCATTCATTCTTGGCAGCGTGCAAGTCAGAATGGCAAACTCCACAGTACAGGATTTTTATGGTCACATCTTCAACTCCATTGTCCCTGCCAAGAATACAAGCAAGAACTTGAAATAACAACAATGGAAAATTTTAGAAACAGTACAAAACAAAGCTGGTAAAGAACCAAGCATCATATATGCTGTATAGTTCAGCAGTTTCAGTAAAACAATCTGTATCTCCAAATTCAGTGAATAATTAGAAAGTTACTCGCTGGGTGGTACACCATAATACAATCTAACAAAAAAGATATATTAATTGATTAGAATATACACGATGTTCAATATATATTATATTTGTATTGCATTACATCATTTTTTTATCAGCATCTGCAACATTATTTATTAGATTTTTCAACCAAAATCATGGAATCGCCCCTTAGAAAGATGACATGGCACGCCATGATTTGTCTTTTGCGATGAAAACAACCACCTGAAATAAGATCTCCGTCAAAGGGATCACATCAAACTTTAAAAAAGAAAAGAAAAATAAAGAAAACGTACCACTTCGAATAGATCTATCATTTACGATCACCCTTCGCAGAAAGATGTTCTTCAAAAAATATTTATTTATCACTTCCGAGAAATAATTATTTTTAATTAAAACCTGAACCCTTTAAATCTCCCACTCACTCACTCAATTTATCTACTTATTTATTATTTTTACAGTTTAAATTCTCATTCCCCTAATGATGAACCAAAGCTACAAAATCTCAGTACCCTCTAAGTGCTGAATGCCATAGATTCGATCTTTTTCATCTTGACACTATCACAAAACGTTGAACATGCTTTATAAGCCATCAAAGTTACCATCTTTTTCACTCGCACATATGTACACACCATCAAGAAAACCAAGAACCAAATAAAAATTGGAGAAATAATAATAAAAACCATAAACAAAGAGAAAACAGTAACCTTCTTGAGAAATGAAAGGGAGAAAGGATCCCAGAGGTATCTTTGGCAGCCCAACCAAAAGCCTTATGTGGATGTTCTTCTTCCGGTGATTTTGCCATTCTCTACGCTTCTCACTTCCTTGATGAGTTCAAACTCAGTGCAGAACAATAACCGAGTGAGCGTGTATATATAGTCAGATAAGAGGAGGAAGCCACGTTATCGCTTTTAAGGTTCTTGTTGCGTTTTCTTAGAGATGATTGAGACGTGTATCAAGTTAGCGGACAATTTTTTTATAAAAAAAAATTAATTGATTATCTTTTTTTTTAATTTAAATTATTGTTTTTTTTCTTTTTACAACTGAGTTTTTACGTTTTAAAACCGTATTTTAAAAACCGGAATGAAATTCTTTTTATGTTCTTTTAATATCTATAATATATATACATATATATTAAATTGAATGAATAAATTATAAATAATTTTTCAAGTTTTATAAAATGAACTAAATAGTTTTTCTAGTTAATTTATAATTGAATAAAAATCTAATTTAAAATGTCTTGAAAAAGGAAACATTGTTTTGATTAAATGATTTGCATCATTACATTTCCTTAAGGAAACAATTTGAAATCTCATTGTTAATTTTTAATCTTAAATTTAATGATTTGATATAGATGAGAGAAATAATATTAAAAATCATTTTATTTTTTGCTATTATCTATCTATCTATCCATACAACTATAAGACGTCGTATTGGACATGCTCAGTCACTTTAGTTTTGCTGAAAGAGATGGTTTTAATATTATTTTTTTGGGAGGGGGAGCTTAATTTTTTTTAATATAAAGTTTTGATTAGTTTTGTGTTTTAATATTAATTTGATGATATATTGATTTAGGTGTTTTTTATCATAGATTTTTTAATATTATTTTTATATATGTTAAGAAAATCAATCTATGATTGAGCATACAATAAATAGTTGTGCACTAAATAATTATCATTTTTACCTTTGAGTGCATCATTAAACGAGAAAAAAATATATATTTTCTTAATTTGATTATAATATTAAAGTGTGCCAAATTTGTATGATGTTAATTTTAAAAAATATTTTTGATATCAGCACATGAAAATAACTTAAAAACATCAAAACAATTAATTTAAAATAAAAACAAAAAAAACTTTTAAAATACAATGTGAAAGGGTAAGGGTACGTGCTTGATATTTTACAATAGACTAGAAATAATCAACGTAAATACAGCAATTGTAATTAATAGAAATTGGACTAAATCGAAGGCTAATATGTTTTTTTGGATGACCAATTCACAATTCGAGAAATAAAGAGAAAGAAAATAAATCATTTAAATAAAAGCAAACCAGCGCCACACCAGCGTGAATCTACGTACACGAGCCACCTGTCCTGGTTGGCTCCGCCTTGAGGAAATCGAAAAACACCTTGAGTAATTACATTTATAATAAGAGAATATTTTTAAAAACAACTAGCAATAGAATTATAATAAAGTAAATAGCTATGAAAGCCGACACGTATCAGGTCACTGTTTCCTAGATTATAAATTTTGAGATGGTTGTCAATTAAAGCGCTTTTGAAAAGGAGCGGGATGGAGACGCTGGTGGGCCACTTGAACGTGGAATGGGTGCCCTTGTTAAGTTGTTATCGCAATAATTCAAAAAGGAGGTGTGCCAGTGCCACTTTAAATGTGGATTTGATGCCTTATTTATTATTGCTTCCACGTACGACTCCATCGGCCTCCACTATGAGCTCTTTAGGGGTTGTTTCATAAATCATTTGAATTTATCTTTAAAAATGTTTTTTTATTTTAAATCTATTTTTTTAAGTTATTTTCATGTGATTATGTTAAAATGATATTTAAAAATAAAAAAAATTATTTTTTTATTTTAAATCTATTTTTTTAAGTTATTTTCATGTGATTATGTTAAAATGATATTTAAAAATAAAAAAAATTATTTTAATATATTTTTAAATAAAAATTACTTTAATTTTTTTTAATCAAAATCTTAAATAATTACTTCATATTAATTTGATTAGGTTTCTAGTTGGATGTTAATGCATATTAACCTTCTTGTACATGTTTGATAGTATGGTTAAAGTTGTTTTTTAAAAAAAAATATTTATAAATAAATCAAAATGATATTTTTTTTATTTTTAAAAATCATTTTTGATATCAGCACATGAAAATGATCTAAAAACACTATTTTTTTAATTTTAAAATAAATTAAAATTAAAATTTTTCAAAAATATTTTTGAAACGTAATATCAAACACTCCTTATAGCATCACAAATTTGTTTGTACCTTTATGCTACCATGTTTTGATATCATCACTTCAAAATAATCATTTTGTTAAGAAAAAATTATTTTGACATCATCACATCAAAACAATTTAAAAACATTAAAATAATTATTTTTTAAAAAAATATTTTTAAAACATAATATCAAATATACAACTATTGCTCCAGCTTGAATATGTGTCTAGCCAAGCGCAATCTAAATTTATATTCTCAATACATTAGGAACAAAAAATATCATATTATTCAACTAAGACTTCCAAAAAAAAAAGTAAGCCCTATTAAAATGTTATTCCAATATTGCAAAAAAAAATAAACCCACGAATTACTTAAAAAAAATGTATTTTATTCCAACAAAAGTTTTGAAAAAAAAGTGTGTCTGAAAAGGAGGTGGAGGAGGAGGCAGTTGGGCAACTTAAATGTGAACTTCATTCCTTATTATAGCTTCTACCAAAATCGAACTTCACAGCTCTGTCAGCCTCCATAATTAATTGTCTTGCATTTATAGCTGGGTGTGAATTCAAATTATATATAAAATTCTTTGAATCTTTTGGATGTTCTGCTCTGCTAATTACAAACGAACTAAAAGCCATGACATTTTTACTGTGCAAAACATTGTGGATTGTGTCTAAAATCACTGTGGATTATGGCAGTGTGGGTTCGGTTCTACCCTTTTTTTCTGCCTTCTTTGCAAGAGTGGATGGGGGCTTTTTCGTGTTTTGTTATTCTGACCCTTTTTTTTTCCACTGTCATGAATAGTGTATTATCGGTTTTAACCCTGTAATAGGACAAAACAATGTTATGCGCTCAGGTTAAGGGTGTAATTTCACACGATCGGACCGGTCCGCCGCAACTTTTTTTTTTAACGGCTAAATACGGATATAGCCCCCAATGTGACAAAATTCGTTATTTAGCCAGAAGGGTAAAACGATAATTGACCATTTTTTTTATTATTTTTCTCTTAATACTGTCGGCGCGTGTAACGCACGCGTCTGACTGTATTCCGCTCACACCCTGTTAAAGTGGCGCGTGTAGGCTGATAGAGTCACCGAAAATGGGCTACCAGCGTCTCAGTCGAAGCGCCTCTGCCTGGTCTTCTTCGCAGTGCGGCGCATTGTGTCCTCCGACGACCGTGGACGCGACGGTAGCCGGTTAAAGCCGCAGAAGCCGTTTCTCTCTCTCCTAAACGTCAAAGTGCAGGAGACTCCCCCGGTTTTGTTGCTTTTGCATTTCGGCCCCTGTACTTTTGATTTTGTTTGTGGTCCTTATTTTTGTTGAATAAGTTTTGATTTAGTTAGATTGGATCCTTTCTATTGAAATTAATTTAATGTGCAATTTGCACTTCGATCCTTCTTCTTTTAATTTCTGGGTTGGTTTAAATTGATCAATAAACTCGATACAACAGTTTCAATTTTTTCAATTTTGTCCTTTGATTGAAATTGATAATAAATTTGATTTTCATTTCGGTCCTTATACTTTTAATTTTGGATTTTAATCCCTTTCAATTTGATTTTTTATACTTTTAATGGGTTTTTTTAATCCCTTGATTTCTTTTTGTGATATTAGTTTTGTTCAAGATTTTATGGTTGTTTTTAGTCTTTCATTTATTTTATTTTTTTTCATTATTAACACAATAATTATAATAATAATTTAATTGTTTTTCTTGCTTACTTTTTTGTTGGTGTTTTATAATTTTTTCTTCCTCGGGATAATTTCATAATTCTTATTGTTTTGGTAGTGATAACAACGATAGTTTTTGTTTTTGCTTTATTCTTTTATTTGATCTTTTGTTGAAGTTTTTAGGATTTTTTTTTCCTTCCATTTTTTTCCTTTCATTATTAAGACAAAAATAAAATAAATAAATAAATATAAAATAAATAAATGAAAATAATAATAATAATAATAATAATAATAATTTAATTGTTTTTCTTGCTTACTCTTTTGTTAATGTTTTTGAGGGTTTTTTTTCTCGGGATAATTTTGATATTTTTTATTGTTTTGGCGGTATTAGCAACAATATTTTTTATTTTTGTTTTATTCTTTTGTTTGATCTTTTGTTGAAGTTTTTAAGGTTTTTTTTTCTTCCATTTTTTCTCTATCATTATTAAGACAAAAATAAAACAAATACATGAAAATAATAATGATAATGATGATAATAATAATAATAATAATAATAATAATAATAATTTAATATTTTTTTCTTGCTTACTCTTTTGTTAATGTTTTTTAGGGGTTTTTTTCCCTCAGAACAATTTGATAATTTTTATTGTGTTGACAGTGATAACAATGATAATTTTTAGTTTTTATTGTATTTTTTATATCTTTTTTTTGTAGTTTTTTGCAATTCTTTTAATCTTTCATTTATTTATTTATTCTTTCATGATAATAATAATAATAATAATAATAATAATAATAATATTTTAATTGTTTTTCTTGTTTGTTATTTTGTTCATGCTTTTTATTTTTTTTCTCGGTATAATTTGATAATTTTTATTATTTTGATTGTAACAACAATAATAATTTTTGATGTTAAAACTCCGATGTTGCTATTGTTATAATATTTTAAATTAATATTGTTTCCTTTTCCCCTTGATATTTTTTTATTTACTCTTTGTATTAAATGATTTTTATAATTTTACTATTTTCACAATAATGATTTTAGTTATTAATTTTTTTCTTATAAAAATATTTTGCTATTTTTTTTAATGTTAGTTTGCGTTCTTTTGTGATTTTTGAGGACGCAATACCTACATGCTAAAATATATAATCTATGCTTGCGTAACAAATTCTATTTAAAATTTTATATATTTTATCTCCTAATTTATAACTTTTACTTATTATATCATATAAATTTATCATTCTAGATTTAATTATGTTAAATTATATACACAAGACTGCCCACGGCAACACGCGAGGGCAGTTAGCTAGTATATAAAGAGAGAGTCCCAGAGGAGATAAATCCTTAATTTTCATTTTTGCTAAATAAAACTATTTTTATACCTGAAATTAATTAGCAGGCCTTTACTAATGTCTATGGTAACCAAAAGTAATGGGTATTTACATGTCTATGTTAAGAAATTGAAAGGAATGGGAAGTTGCCTCCCATGCAATCAATTGAAATGGAGACTTTGCGGTAAAAGTCGAAAAGGATGGTGGAGGGTTGTTTGGTGGTAACCACAAAATTATTATATGCTTGGCGGTGGTGTCTTCCATTTACGATTTACATAATAGGTGATAATGTATTTTAAAAATATTTAAATTTTTTAATTTTTTTAGTATTTGTAAATCATTTTTATATGATGATGTTAAAAATAATTTTTAAAAAATAAAAAAAAATATTATTTTATATTTTTTAATAAAAACTATTTTTAAAAACCAAAGCAATCACATTCTAAAAGATTGAGAATATCTATCTTTTTTTTCTCAAAGTTGTAATAAAAGATAGACTATAATAGTTTTGTAATTTGAAGCATAGTTATTTCACCGGCCAATTGGATTAATTTGAGTTGATGATTTTCTTATAAAAAATATATTAAAATTATATCTTTTTTATTTTTCTAAAAAAAATCAATGGGGTTTTTATATAAATTTTGTTTGAATAGTCCAAATCACAATAAATTAATTCTTTTTTTTTATTTTTAAACCGCTCTCGATAAAGTGCAAAATCAACTGATGAGGAATTAATTTTAAATTATTTTGATATCAAAAATATTCTTTTAAAGTACTAATAAAATATTATTTTAATATATTTTTAAATAAAAATATTTTGAAAAACAATCGTTATCACAATTTTAAACATTATAGTAGTGTTTATAAAAATGATGAAACATTTTCCCCTTTCACTTCCCTCTATTTTTCTTGAAATTTCATCTCTCTTTTTAATTCCATCTTCAATTCTTCATATTTTGTTATTAATAATCACTCAAGTTGTTTTAAGATTTACCAAATCAATTTGATCATGTCTAAAAAACTCCACTTTATACCCTTACCAAACAAGGGCTGACACTCAAACACTGACAGACTTACTTTCTAAAGTCCTTAGAAAGATCTTATACTGCAAGTTTTTTAAAAAGAGAGGCTATTGTCATAGCCGAATTTAGATTCTTCAAAACTATTTTATAAAA
This sequence comes from Salix exigua, assembly GCA_032356905.1. Classification (NCBI taxonomy): domain Eukaryota; kingdom Viridiplantae; phylum Streptophyta; class Magnoliopsida; order Malpighiales; family Salicaceae; genus Salix; species Salix exigua. The sequence goes on along the minus strand of CM063603.1, from coordinate 21,946,748 downwards.
AAAAACACTTATTTTATTAAAAAAACAAAATTCAAAGATATTTTCATGATGTAAAGAGATAAGTCATTTACTAACGATAAACCAAAATGCTGAAAAAACAACTTAGATTTGGATATTTATATAAAATAGGATGAAAAACAACTTAATAAAAACAATTGAGGCTGAAATCTAAAGTTAAAATAAAATTGGAAGAATTAATTAAGTTTAAAGACTTGATTAAACTTTTAACAAGTTTACTTAACTTAGTTAACAACTTGGAAAATTTGATACTCATAAATCATGCACATAGATCTTGAACATATAAAGCCCACAAGTGCACGTGTCACATATAGCCCACGGGGGTTTTCTCATTATGCATTCAATACAAATCAAAATTCAATTGGGAATAATGTTTTCATCAATTCGATTCTCACAACCGATGATCATCAATCATAATCAACTAAGATATGAGCCTAATTAATCTCATAAGCAATCAAAAACTCAGATTAATGAATGAAATTAAATGGTCGTTCAATTAGAGTTCATAACCCAACAAAGATCATGCCTTCCCATATGCCAACACCTCACTTTCCATTCTCGTCCAAGCTCTTGTCAACATGACAGTCAAAATCGAGATTTTGACACGGATCGGAAAGGGCTCTGAAAAATCGGATCGTAAAATCGTAGAAAGATCGTACCCGAAATGTCCGTACAAAAATCGTAACATCGTAAAATCGTGTGAGAAGAAAAATCGTAAAATCGCAAAATCGTGTGAGAAGAAAAATCGTAAAATCGTTTGTAAAATATTTCTGAATACAAAATAGCATAATTATGGACATAAAACTTAATTAGTTTAGGTTCATACATGATGTAAAATAACTTCAAAACACATTACAAAATAATTATGTCCCTAAAAGTTCATAAGTTAAAAACTAACAAATTTAAAACAAATCTTCAGCTGGCGTACAATGTAAACTAAAACCAGCTTCAGTTTCACTTTCACCCCCCTCACTATGTCCAGGAATTGCATCAATAGCATCACAATGAAAAAGATTACTAGTACTACCGGTGCCAACATTATTTAACTCTAAACTCCTTGAATGCAAAGTTTCAAAATAATCTTCAGTGGCTTCAGTACTCATCTCAACACCATTAAAATTATCTTCATCACTATCGTCTTCTGTTCCATTTTGTCTTCGTGTTGCACTATCAATAGTTTGAAGTAAATTAATGTTCGATGAACCACCATGTCCTTCTCCTTCAGTCACCCATTCATCATCAGATGGAAGATCATCTACAACGTCATCAAAATCAATGACTTGCTTTTTGTCCTTATCATTCATTTTCAAATTACACATCACAAAAACCAAGTCATTCATTTTTTTCTGCTGTAGACAATTTCTTCGTTTAGTATGAACCTATAAAAAAAATTCACAATTGATAAAATATAAGATTCTTATAAAAAATGAAAACAATATTTGTTTTTTTTTAAAAAAAACTTACCATCTCAAACGCACTCCAGTTACGCTCACATCCAGATGAACTGCAAGTCAAGCTTAGAACTCGAATTGCAAGATTTTGTAGCTCTGGACATTCATCTCCATAAGAATCCCACCATCTAGTCGAGTCAGGCGGTCTCTACTTCATCAGGCACCATCCGAAGTCGAGCGAGTCATACATTCCATATTTAATATTTTTGTCTTGTTTATAATCAGTAATATAATGATAATGAGGATTCAACCAATAAGCAAATGCATGCAAAGGTCTGTGAAGTTGAAGCTCCCATCTTGCATCAATAATATCCAATACCGGTATATATCTACAAAAGAAAATAAAAATTAGGATATTAACATCAACATTAAATAACATAAGATAAAACAATAGTTATATTAAATAAACAATTGACATAATAGATAATTTGCACCTTTTTGCACATTTCCAAAATTCACTTTTATCTTCTCTTTCGCTTCCTGCATGGCTTTATATATAAAACCCATGGCCGGTATCTCATCTGAATCAACTAATCGAAGAACTTTTATAAGAGGAAATGCTGCCTTGATGCATTCAGAGACATCATGCCAAAAGTTGCAGTCCAAAACACAATTTTGAATTTGCCGCCCTTCTTCACTTTTTGAATACCGACTTGACCTCCATTGGACGGAAGTGAACATTGACATCAGTGTAATCTTACAATTGTTCAAACATCCAAGAGTCAAGTATGCAGTGGCAAATCGAGTGGCACCAGGCCTGATCAAATCTTGTCCTTTTGTGAACTTTCTCAGCATGGAAATAAGGAGAGATCTTGAATAAATATAAGTGGTGATTCTCCTCCCCTTACCAATGGTTAAGGCATGCAGCTCTAGTTTCTTCTCAAAATCTTCCAAAATCAAATCAATACAATGAGCAGAGCATGGTGTCCAATACAAGGTTTTTCTTTTTTCCATCAACAAATGCCTGGTTGCCTTATAGTTCGCAGCATTATCAGTAATGACCTGCACCACATTTGCCTCTCCAATCTTTTCAACAATAGCATCTAACATCTCAAATACTTTAAAAGTTGTTTGACAAGTTGTCAAGCTCCTTTTCGATCGAGAGAGGCTCATTTGAACTTGGGCTCTGATTAAAGTTGTAGCTATAGACGTGTACCTGAATTTTGATTTTTAATCAATCAATTTGGAATCAAAATGCTCAAGGCTTTGGCTTCAAGTAAAACAACTTATGGTTTTGGTTTCTTATAAAAAGTGTACTTCTAGATTTTTGTAAGAAATAAAGATGAATTCTTGGGTTGTTTCTTTTACCTTGTATATATATATATACTAGATAATACCCCCGCGCCTCGCCGCGGGCGGAACAATATTCTTTTCAACGTAAAAATATTAATTGTGTGTATTATTTTTATTATAATATAAATTTATTGTCAAGTGCAAATTTTCTATAAAATATATGAATTTTAAATCGAAATAAATTTATCTGTTTAGTATTTTCAAACGAAATAACCAGCATAAATATATCACCGTCATTAAAAAAGGCAAGAAAACTCGGATATCTGAATTCTTGAGTTAATTGTATTAATATTAGTTCATTTTATAATCCAATTTAAATTAAACAAAGTAAAAAAAATATATAACATGTGAAAACACCTAAATAATAAAATAAAAAAAAGTAGTTTATTTTCTATAAACAAATAGATGAAAACATATATTAAAAATCCATCATGACGTTATTGTCATTATCACTGCTATAAAAGCTAAAATTATTACTAACATTACTGTTAAAACAATTAAAATAACTAAATTTCCATGAAAAATAACAAAAAAAAAAGCAAAAGATTTTTTAGAAGAACAATAAAAAACCAATCACTAAAATTATCATTATTATTGCAAAAATAATAAAATCATAAAAATCATTTAATGTAAAGAACAAATAAAAATATAAGAAAACAAAAAAAAATGAATAAAGGGAAAAATAGAGTAATATTAATTTTAAAATGATAATCGATATAAATTTAAATTTCAAGAAAATATTTTAAAAAAATGAAAATATTTATATATAAAATTAAAAAAACTAATCACTAAATTATCATTATGATTGCGTAAATAATAAAATTATAAAAATCATCTAATCCAAAGAACAAATAAAAATAACAGAAAACACAAAAAAACGAATAAAGAGAAAAAGGGAGCAATATTAATTTTAAAATGATTACAAACATGAATTAAAAATCCAGGATTTAACTGATTAAAAATAAAACCTCAAGAAAAAGAGAAAAAAACTAAAGTCAAAAACTAAAAGCATAAACACATAAAAACTAATAAAAAATAAACATTGTCAAAGAATAAAAAAAACCAAATGAATTAATATCCAATAAAAAATTCAAAGAATAAGGACCGAAATAAAAAATGAAATATATAATTAATTTCAATTGAAGGATAAAATTGAAACAAATAAAAACTCTATGACCAAAATAAATCATGGAATAATAATGATAATTGTTGTGTAATTTAATAAAAAAAATTGAAAGAAGGAGGACTGAAATGAAAAGTAGCATATTAACCAATTTCAATTTGAGGACAAAATTAGAACAAATAAAAACTTCCGTACCAAAACAAAAAATTTTATTTCAGGAAGAAATATTAATTTTTAAATGACAACCAATTTAGATTGAAATCTGAGGATTGAATTGGAAAACAAAATCCCAACAAAAAAAACTATAAAAAAACTAAAAGTATAGATGTATAAATACGCATAAAAAATAAACATTGTCTAAGAATTAAAAAAAAACTAAATGAATTAATATAAAAAAAACCTCCAATAATCAAATAACAAAAATAAATTGTTAATTTTCTAATCCTTATGTTATTATCATTGTCATTACTATAATAGTTAAAATTATTATCAATATTACTGTTAAAAATATTTCAATAATTAAATTGCCATGAGAAATCACTAAAAGAAACGAAAAGATTTTTGTATAAAAAAAGAAAAAAAAACAACCAAACTTCTCATGATCATTGCATAAATAGTCAAATCATAAAAATTATTGAATCCAAAAACCAAAAAAGAAGAAGCAAAAAACAAAAATATATGAACAAAGAGAAAAAAAGGAGTAATATTAATAGTAAAATGATTATTATAATATTTAAAATTATTATCAATACTACTGTCATAACAAATAAAATAATTAAATTGCACTGGAAAATCATAAAAAAAAGCAAAAGATTTGTATAAAGAGCAATTAAAAAATAATCACTAATATTGTCATGATTGTTGCGTAAAGAGCAAAATTATGAAAATAATTTAATCAAAGAACAAATAAAAATAAAAAACAAATAAAGGGAAAAAATGGGCAATATTAATTTAAAAATAATTATCAACACAAATTTAAATTTCAGGATTGAATAGATTAAGAATAAAACCTTAAAAAAGAGGACAAAAACTAAAAGCATAGATGCATAAGTACCAATAAAAAATAAACATTAAAAAAAGAACATATGAATTAATATCAAATAGAAAATTAAAAGAATAAGGACCAAAATAAAAATTGACATATATAAAATTAATTCCAATTGAAGGATAAAATTGAAAAAAATAAAATAATTGGAGGACCAAAAATAAATAATGATAAATGTTGTCATTCTATAAAAAAATTAGAAGTAGAGGGACTGAAATCAAACTTTGTATATATTACCAATTTCAATTAGAGGACCAAATTCAAGAAAGCAAAACTTCCGTACCGGAAAAATTGAAGGAATCAAAAATAAATCAAAAATTCAAAGTATAATGACTGAATTAAAAGCTGCTTATATAATCAATTTTACTTGAAGGGCACAATTGAAAACAATAAAACCTTAATTTAAATAAATCAGTAATAAAAAAACGAAATCAAAACCTAAGGGACCCAAATGAACTTACTACAAACATGAGGGACTAGAGCTGACTTTGCGTCGGCAGGAGAGAGAAAAGCGACAACGGACAAAACACCGTTCGCCGCCGCTTACATGGACATTTATGACCGAAACGCACGTGAAAAAAAGAAGCCAAAACCGAAAATACCCCAGAAAAAAAACAAAACACGCTGGATGATGAAGCCCAAAATCGTCTCTACACTATCGCAAGTTGTTAATTTCACTCAATTGTTGATGATAGAACTAACCTTTATATATATATACACTAGCCAATAACCCGCACCTAGTCGCAGGCGGCACCATATTTTTAAAATAAAAAATTTTTAATGTGTTTTTGTTATAATATAAATTTAGTCAAAGTAATAAATCCGTGTAGAATTACAAGTGAAGTGCAAGTTTTTTATAAAATATATGAATTTTAAATTAATATAAAATTATCTGTTTAGTAGGTTTTAATAAAATTATCATCATCAATAAAAAGCAAGAAGATTTGGATATTTGAATTTTTAAATTCATTGTATTAAGATTAATTTAGTTAATAATTCAATTTAAATCACATTTAAAAATAACATATAAATTGTGAGAAGACCTGCAATAATCAAATAAAAAATAAGTAGTTAATTTTCTATCCATAAAAAATAAAAACATAAATTGAAAATTCATCCCTATGTTATTGTCATTTTCATTATTATAACAATTGAAATTATTATCAACATTACTGCTCAAATAACTAAAACCATTAAATTACCTCAAAAAATCAAAACATTTTAACAAAAAAATAATAAAAAATAATCACTAAAATTATCATTATTATTGCACAAACAATAAAATCATAAAATTATCTAATCAAAAAAAATATAAAATAACAGAAAACAACAAAAAAAGAACAAACGAAAATAAGAGCAATATTAATTTTAAAATTATCACCAACATAAATGAAAATTTCAGAATGGAACCTGGTAAAAATAAAACTCTAACAAAAATGAATCAAAAAAATAATAATCTAAAAGCATAAATGTATAAATACGGTAGAAAACAAATATTTTTCACACATTGTATTTCTTAAAATTTTAGATTATTTTCACGTGTCGATGTTAAAATTTAAAAAAACAATTATAATTTTCATATATTTCAAAACAATTGTTTTTTTTAAAAAATCAATCACATTTCCAAGAAAAATAAAAAAAAATTGCATGAAAAACAAATGAAAAAAAAACTAATCAGGAAAAAAAACAAAAAAAATGCTATAAAAAAATTGAATTTGATGATTAATTGTGGTGTACTTAAGTTAATCCAGACACCCTAATTATATAAAAAAATTAATATATATATATATATATATATATATATATATATATATATAAATGGAAAAAAATATAACTAGAAAACAAAAAATTCCCCACAAAAATGAAAATAATAATAATTAGAAAAAAACTTAGTAAAAAAGAAAAAAAAGGAAATAAACGACAAAAATAAACAAATTAATATATATATATATATGGAAAAAAATAACCATAAAATAAAAAAAATCCCCATAAAAAATGAAAAAAAAGTAATAAAAAGAACAAAAAAATGCAATAAACAAAAAGGTATACTGGCGAAACAGGGATTCGAACCCGATTCCTCTTCCATAGAGGCGCATGCTGTGGACCATCTATGCTACCTAAACATTTTGATAATGGTTGACGACAGTTTGAAGTTATAGGATATTGTTTTCGGGAAAAATAAAAACATGCTGAGAGTGGGATTCGAAGTTTTGAACCCACGCCCTCTTGGAAGAGGCCAATTCCATCGTGCTCATGACCAACTCCACTGAATCAATATTGTATTCCTTTTCCCAACAATATATATTAATAATAAATGTATACTGTGGATTACTGGGACGCGTTTTATATTATAAGTAATATATATATATATATCGGACACACTGCTGATGCTATCCATGTTACATATTTTATTCAAATTTCAATGAAACAAGTGATTTTATTTTCATATACTAGTAAAAAATTCATAAAAATATAACCCAATTAAGGACTAGTATTTTCAAAGCTTAATTAAAACCAGTGAATTTCTAACAAGGGCTGGGCGCCTCATAAAAAAAGTACCTCAATTTATTTGATGCTTTGTAGATCATGTTGACTCTTGACTATTACCTGCAAAAAAAACCTCTTTTAGTGGTGGGGGACTCTCTTCAATGATTAAATGAGTATCTTTTTAGAGAAAGAAAATACAAAAATATTCTAAAGAGAGATGTTTTATACAGTATGTAAGGAAAAGCATTTGTTATGAATATCTTATGGTGTATTTATAGCCCATAAATTTTGTTATTTTATGGAGAAAAATGATTGGGGGCAAGTTTCTTTTTGTGATGTTTTTTTTATGAGATTGTGAGATGTGATAACTTTGAAATTAAAAGTGTTTTTAGATATTTTTGTACTACTACTACTACTACTAATTTTGTATTGTATTTAAATTTGAATTTTTATTTTATTTTATTTTTAAAATCACAGTACTATACCATTATAATAAATGTTTAAAAAATTCTACCAAGTGCTAGTTTTAAAATTCAGATTTAAGAAGTCAAAAGAAGAAACAAGATTTTTCAACCACCAAACATATAAATTAGGATGACTTGATTAACTGTCCATGTGCCTCTGTATTCAATTTATGATTTAACTAGTTTACAGACACAGCTATGAGATTCGAGTTTTAATATAATAAAAAATATTAAGTCTTAGAAAATTATTTGATATTTTTTTTAAATGGTTTAATGGATTAACCTTGTAATTTTCTAATTTGCTTTCTTACATGCCCGAAATCAATTTGGTTTTATTCAAGTAAAAAAATCTTGGATAAAGTTAAAAAATAAAATTCAGCAGGTACATGTCAGGACCCCATTCCGGCCATTTTGATCGAGAAAAATCGTTTGACAAGGGACCAGTTAAAAGCGTGGTTGTTTTGTGCTTATTCATGAGCTGTCGGTTGATGATTCGGTGCTGACTGTGAGTGTTTTGTAGTTGTTTTTGAAGTTGTTTTTTATTTAGAAATGTATCAAAATAAATTTTTTATTTATTATTTTTAAAAATATTTTTGATATAAAAAATGATCTAAAAACACCAAAAATATTTAATCTAAAATAAAAGATAAAAATAAAAAATTCTCAATTTTTTTTAAAAAAACTTTTAAAACACAGTGACAGACACCTCTTAATGTCCGCTTCCAGCGCATGTGTCTGGGAATGAAAGGGCATGAATCACGATTTGATTTTTTCAAGGTTCAATTGAATTTATTAAGGGCTTAATTACAAGAAAAAATGTTTTTTAAAGTTAATTTAGGTTTTAATTTGATGAATTAAAGTATAGGGTTGAATTGCAATTTTAAATAGTTAATTTGGTCAAATTAGGGGTTTAATTGCATAAATATTGAAGTTTGATGGGCAATTAAGGAGTTCATTGAAGAAATCCAAAAGCAATGACCAAATTGAAAAATACATGTGAATATAGGGGTTGGTATTGACTAAATTATAGGCTAAAATGAAGAAATTGAAATATTGTTTGTCAATTAAGAGTTATGATGCACAAATTCAAAAACAATGACTAAAATGGAAAACCTACTGAGCTTTTATACCGGCAATTGAATTTGATAGGGTTGCAGTCGCATAAAATTAAAAGTTGGGAGGTGATCAAGGGTGTAAGGGATTCAATTGAAATTTATCAATCCCAAAATTAAAACCCTAAATGACACGCCACTCAAATTTAACAAAGAGAAAGTGAATGACACGTGGTTGTTTGTCACTTAGGCATCCTTGTGTTTGAGAGTTTTGATTGATTGAGTTAATAACCTCAAACGAATGAACATGAAATTACATATCTTCAAATTGAGAAAGATTGTAAAGTATGCATTCCATTAATCAATTTCTAGTGGTTTCAGGGGACAATGGTGTTAGAATCATTCCGATAAAGCATTGAAAACAAGCTACCCAATCAATCTCGATAGTAAAATCATTGTGCAAAAACTGACTTGCAAACCCGCCATGGCAGGCCAATAGAGATATAAATAGACATCATTAGACCATACCAAATAAATAAAAATACAATCTACTTCAGGTAAGATATACCAGGAGTGCTAAAATCTTCTCTTCACGCGACTACCTAGAGTTTCTAATAATCGTGATACTAGGGGTGACAGAAATGAAGAAACATAGATTGATAAAATTGAAATTCTCCTGGCCTAATTTCTTACTTAAACAGGATAAAACTAAATCAAGTGCGAGTTTAAATATTCATGTCTGACGGGTGACGAACTGCACTGAGTAGACTGGCAGATGAACTAGCATGGGGAATTTAGATATTTATGCAGAAAAAAACTGTGGGCTGGAAGAACACGACAGTAATTCCAAGTTCACATATTAGACGCATTTATATCATAGCTTGTACCATGAAGAAGAAAAAGGAGGTAACGAATAGACTAAAGACAAAGCTGATGTTACTGGTGAGCAGAAATTGGTACGTGAAGGGCATGCGCCATCAATGGAGGAGTATTTCAGCTGTGCATTAACATGTGATTCATGCCGTTTCGTTCGACAAATTAATTACTCTATTATGTTACTAGAAAGAAAACAAAACGTTTGGTAAAATTATTTTACAGCATGTCGTTGTAGCTTCTCTCACAGTTTTCGAGTAATTTTTATTTATTTCTTGGTAATAAGATTTTGTTTTCTTTCATTTGATTCTTTGTCGTCAAATTGATGATCAATTATTGCATTTAGTTTGTAAAGGAAGGGTAGGATCTCAAAGAATAGGATCAAAGTGAAAACATGGGAAAACTTGGTGGCAATTTAAAATTTAGCAATTATTGATTCATGGATGGATTTATTTAGATCTATAGGATGTTCTTGTTTTAAGAATGGGTTAAAAAAATGAATTATTTTGTATTCAATTTTTTAATAGAAAAAAAAACATGACGATAGCAATTATACTAGAAGAAAAGAAAAACACGTGAAGAGAAATTATACTAGAAAATTATTTAATTTCAATGAAATATTATTAATTGGTATTCTTACAAAAAAAGAAAATTTAAGGGTTCGGATGAAATATTTTAATTTGTATTTATCACTCAACTTTTCAACTCAGTTTTTAGTTATCATTAATAACTCTTTACTTCTAATTAATGCCTCTAATCTTTCATTTATTTTATTAAATGGACGTATAAATGTTTAAAATTTTTCATTATGATACAAACACGTTGGTAATCACTAAATTTTTTTATATTCTTCCAAGCTAATATACCAGTAAAAGTTAAATCACATGCAGTCGGGATGTTTTTATTAGCCTGTAATCGGCTCCTTGAAGAACCTGCAGACTGCACCAAATATCGATCAGCAACACACACAGCAGACTCGGCCCGTAACAAACAATCTGGATCGCAATTGATAGCAGAGTGTACTTGCTAGTGTACTACTGTAATTAGATAAGGATCTTCATAATGAAAGTTGTTAATCAATCGTGTATATATCTGAAGCAAAATGAATACAAAAGCAGATTTGATTTTTACAATCTCTTATGGTATCGAGCTCTAATTTTTTTCATCGTCTCCCTCTCTCTCTTTTTTCCACGGCCTCCATGGCCTCGAGGCGCACACTCTGCCACCATTTTACACACCAATGAAACCCGACCATCCCTCATCGAGCATCAATGTTCTCTGCTCAGGCTCCTCTTAAACTCAACTCCACAAACTATATCTCCTGGAAACTTCAGTTCCAGACGTTGTTCATAGGTCATGATCTTGTTGGGTATATCGATGGTTCCAAACCATGCCCACCAGCTATTCAAGAAAATACCACTACTCCCAATCCTCTTCACAGATTCTGGATTCGACGAGATCAATTGATCCTCAATGCAATTATAGCATCCATCTCACCAACAATCATACCATTTATTGCTCAAGCCACCACCTCCAGGCAAGCCTGGTCTATTTTAGCCAACACCTATGCAAAGCCATCTCGTGGCCGCATCAAGCAACTCAAACACCAGCTCAAACAAATCACTATCGGCAACCTTGGCATTTCTGAATTTATGCAGATTATCAAAACACGGGCTGATGACCTAGCTCTTCTTGGGACTCCCATGGATGAAGAAGAAATCACGGACAAGATACTAGATGGTCTTGGTGAGGAGTACCGAGAACTAGTTCGAGCTGTTCAAGCGCGCGACACCTCCATTACCTTTGAAGAGCTTCATGAAAAGCTTCTCAATTTTGAAGCCTCTCTGCAAACTCAATCTCATTCCCCTGCTTCCCCTTATTTTCCAGCCACTGCCAATCCAACCCATCGCACTCCTAATCGAAGTTGGCGCCCACCAATCACCCGTTCCAGCAACACTGGCCCCTGGCGCCCTTCCTATCATCCCTCAAATCGCTCCACACCACCACCTCCCCACAAACCCACTTCCTCTCCATCTCTCAGACATTCCCCAAGACCCTATTTGGGCTATTGCCAGATCTGCCGCATTCAAGGCCACACTGCAAATCGGTGCCCTTCCTTTCGTCTTGTCCCCATTCATTCTGCGCCCAGCCATCAAGGAAACCCTTGGCAGCCTCAAGCTCTTTTAGCAACTCACCCACCCAACACACCTTCGTGGCTCCTGGACAGTGGGGCATCCCATCATGTGACCTCAGATCTTCACAATCTCTCCCTTCATGCTCCTTACAGTGGCTCCGATGACATCATGATCGGCGACGGCACAACACTTCCCATCTCTCACACTGGTTCCACTCTTCTCAAAACCCCCACTCGTAATCTTTCTTTGGATAATGTTCTCTGTGTTCCTTCCATGAAAAAGAATTTAATCTCTATCTCTCAATTTTGCATTTCCAACAATATCTCAATCGAATTCTTACCCTATGTTTTCCTTGTTAAGGACCTCCTCACAGGGACAATCCTCCTTCGGGGACAGACTAGGGATGGCGTCTACGAATGGCCATCGTCCTTCCGTTTACGGCCTTTTCAATTGTCAAACCCACTTGCCTTGAGTGGCATCATCGCCTAGGTCATCCTGCGTTTTCAATTTTAAAATACATTGTGTCGACTATAAACTCAATGTATCTTCCCCTTTATCTGCCAATCAATCATGTAATGCGTGTCTTTGCAATAAAAGTCACAAGTTGCCTTTTTCCACATCAACAATAGTTTCCCACAGACCTCTCGAAATAATATTTTCCGATGTGTGGACATCCCCGGTCATCTCTTACAATGGTTTCAAATATTATGTTATATTTGTTGACCATTTTACAAAGTATATCTTGTTTTATCCCATCAAATACAAATCGGATGTCAAAGAAGTATTTTTACGCTTCAAGGCCATTGTTGAAAAATATTTTGACACTTCCATTCACACTCTTTACATCGACAATGGAGGTGAATATATTTCACTCGCCTGACTCTCTGTCCAAACATGGCATCTCTCACTGACTACTCCTCCACACACACAGAACACAATGGCTACTCCGAGCAGCGCCATCGCCATATAGTCGAAACCGGTCTTGCTTTACTCACTCATTCCTCGATACCTCTGTCTTATTGGAATCATGCTTTTGCAACTGCCGTTTACCTCATAAATCGATTACCCACACCCACACTAAATTTCTCGTCGCCCTACCAAAAATATTTTCCAAACCCCCAATTACTCTAAACTCCGAGTCTTTGGTCTGCTGTGCTACCCATGGCTTCGACCTACTCAGCCCACAAACTTGACTCACGGTCCAAACCGTGTGTATTCCTTGGCTATTCACTCACACAAAGTGCTTATCTCTGTCTCGATCCCTCCGACTCAAAAATATTTGTTTCTCGTCACGTTAAGTTTGTTGAAAATCAATTCCCTTTTCCACTCGAAGACTAGTTCCTCCACGTCACCCCACCCTTATCTATATCTACCGGACACCTACATCACCCTTTCATCACAATCCCATCTCTACACCACCTCCGGATATTTTTCCTCTACCCATTCAATCCCGACCACGTAACCTCCCTTCACCTTCACCCTCTGCTCCCTTATCATCCTCTTCCTTAATCCCCATCCAGCCTACATGCCCAAACCCGTCTCCTCCCACCCCTACTTCACTCTTTGTTCCCATCCCACCGTGCCCAACACCAGCATTCCAGCACCCCATCCGTCCCTACATTCTCACACTATTCCCACACATCCCATGACCACCAGAGCCAAAAACAACATCCATAAACCCATAACCAAGCTTAATCTTCATACCCAACTCAACACACACAGTGACCTTGAACCAGCCACAGTGACCAAAGCTCTTCTTGACCCACGATGGCGTCACGCCATGTCTGAAGAATTTGATGCCTTAGTCCGCAATGGAACATGGGATCTTGTCCCCCCTGATCCTGCCCAAAATATAGTTGGATGTAAATGGATTTTTCGAGTTAAACGTAACAGTGATGGTTCTCTTAACAGGTTCAAAGCACGCCTTGTCGCCAAGGGGTTTCATCAACGCCCAGGGGTTGATTATTTGGACACTTTCAGTCCAGTTGTGAAGCCTGCAACTATTCGGGTGGTTCTTGGTCTTGCAGTCTCTCAAGGATGGTCTCTACGTCAACTGGACATTAACAACGCCTTTCTTCAAGGCCATCTCTCGGAGATCGTCCACATGCAACAGCCACAAGGCTTCATTGATCAAGATCGTCCCTCTTATGTGTGTCAACTTCGCAAGGCGATTTATGGCCTTAAACAGGCTCCTCGAGCATGGTATCAAGAACTTCGGTCATTCCTGCTTCACTCTGGCTTCAGGAACTCTCATGCCGATGCTTCCTTATTCATTCTTCAAACTGACAAACACAAATTGTTCATACTTGTTTATGTGGACGACTTAATAATCACGGGTGACAACCCTACCTTGATTGAAACTTTTGTGAATTCTCTTGCCCACAGGTTTTCTCTCAAAGATCTCGGTCCACTCTCCTACTTCCTGGGTGTAGAGGTTGTCCATAATCATCTTGGCATTCAGTTATCTCAAAGGCGTTACATTCAAGACATTCTCACCCGACACAAGATGGCAGATGCCAAGCCAGTGTCCACCCCACTTCCACCAAATCCATCATTGATGAAGACGGGCACTGTCTTAACTGATCCCACTCCATACCGCACCATTGTGGGTAGTCTCCAATATTTGTTGATTACAAGACCTGATTTGGCATTTGCTGTTAACAAGCTCTCCCAATACATGCACATGCCTACGATTGATCACTGGAATTATGTTAAACGTCTGCTACGTTATCTTTGTGGCACGAAAAATGATTGTCTTCAACTCCACCGTAGCTCACCCCTGTCACTCCATGCCTATTCAGACGCAGATTGGGCAGGGGACAAGGATGATTTTTCATCCACCAGTGCTTATGTAATCTACCTTGGCCGAAATCCCATTTCCTGGAGCTCTAAAAAGCAAAAGACCATTGCTCGTTCATCAACCGAAGCTGAATATCGATCCGTCGCTAATGCTACAACCGAGCTCAACTGGCTTTGTTTTCTACTCACTGATCTTGGGATACATCTTCAATCATGTCGATTCTATATTGTGATAATGTAGGTGCCACTCGACTCTGTTCTAATCCCGTTTTTCACTCCCGCATGAAGCATGTTGCCATTGACTATCATTTTATTCGGGATCAAGTACAAAGTGGTGCTTTACGGGTTGCTCATGTTTCGTCTGCGGATCAACTTGCCGATGCACTGACCAAACCTCTCCAGCGCATACGCTTTCTGGACCTTAAATCCAAGATTGGACTCACATCCCGTGCTCCATCTTGAGGGGGCATATTAGCCTGTAACGGCTCCTTGAAGAACCTGCAGACCTGCACCAAATATCAGACTGCAACACACACAGCAGACCTGGCCCGTAACAAACAATCTGGACTGCAATTGATAGCGAGTGTACTTGCTAGTGTACTACTGTAATTAGATAAGGATCTTCATAACGAAAGTTGTTAATCAATCGTGTATATATACTGAAGCAAAATGAATACAAAACAGATTTGATTTTACAATCTCTTAGTTTTCCAAGGTGATCGACTCAAATGGTTCCTCTATAAATAACCCCGATGCGTAGTGTTGAATCCTCGCATACAACTGTTTTTCTCTTGCATCCTCGTCACTATCCATCAATGGCGATGCAAGCACATTTCACTTCAAATACCCTGCAACTTTTCTCCCCATTCTCCTCGTCTCTTTCCTCTTCTATGACTCAAATCTCCCGTCTGCTTCATTTCGATCTGCTCCTCCGAAAACGAGGAGGACAACGCTGCGAGCCCATGCAGCACCAGCCAGTCAGCCGGAAGACACTTCCCGACCATTGGCCAACTTTCCCCTTAGCGTGTGGGGTGATCGCTTCGTTAACATGCCACTAGATGACTCGGTAACTATACCTCTATATATAGCAATTTCATTGATTAATTAACCTTCAGTCAGATATCGAAGCCCTGTGTGTGCAGATATTCAAATCGAATTCTATAAAAGTTGAAGCAATGAAAGAAGACGTGAGAAAATTGTTGGTGGCTGAAGCCGATGATTCAGTCGAGAAAATTGATTTCATCAACACACTATGCCGCCTAGGAGTTTCATATCATTTTGAGAGTGATATTGAAGAACAAATACATAAGATTTTTGTTACCGAACCCGATCTCCTTGACAAAAATGACTATGATCTCCATACTGTTGCGCTTGTATTTCGAGTTTTCAGACAGCATGGTTATAAGATATGTTGCGGTGAGTATCCCTAACACTGCACAAGTATATAAAATGTTCACTCAAGTTGTTATCGATCATATATATAGTAGAGATCTTGAAACATAGCATATAATTATTAATTACGAACAGTTCAACACTATATTTAATAACATACAACAGTTATAATAAAGGCTTTGGTGGACGTAATTAACCGGTCTATAAATAGTAGAACACTATATTTTTTGTAAGAAAAATCGGTAATTGTTAATAACAAACAAACAAAAACTCATTAGTCAGGATCACGTTACGTTATGGCTCTTGAATGTTCAGATGTATTTGACAAGTTCAAGGAAAACGACCGTAAGTTCAAGGAGTCTCTGGATGCGAAGGGCTTGTTAAGCCTATATGAGGCTGCCTACCTTAGTACACCAGGAGAGGACGTTTTAGACGAAGCCCTTGCTTTCACAAAGGTTCAGCTGGAGCAATCCCTGGCAGCTGAATCGATGAGCAGTCATCTTCACAAGCAGATAGTCAATGCCCTGAAACAGTGTTTGCACAGAGGAATACCAAGAATAGAAGCAAGGAAATACATTGATATCTACGAGGGAGAAGAATATCGAAATGAAATGCTACTGGAGTTTGCTAAGCTTGATTACAATAGAGTGCAATTCATATATCAACGCGAGCTAAAAGACATCTCAAAGTAAACCTACTGAGTACACTTTTCTTTTTTGAATGAGAGTATATATATAAAACGCCCATTACTTTATGGATATTATCAGTAATTCATATATTAATTAATGCAGGTGGTGGAAAGACACAAATCTTGAAAAGGAATATACTTATGCAAGAAGCAGAATAGTGGAGGCTTATGTTTGGCAAGTTATATTCCATTTTGAGCCTCATTATGCACGAGCACGGATGATGCATGGAAAAGTTGTAGCATTGTTAGCAATCATCGATGATACATATGACGCATATGGCACGAAGGAGGAGCACCGGTGTTTTACCGACGCAATCGACAGGTGATCCTTCGATATATACCTAGCCAGCGAAAACTTTTTGCCCATTTCATATATTGTTATGTTGCACAATATCATACAGTTGTTCTTAGGAACGTTCTAATCGACAGCGAGGTGAGGTTTTTGATGCCATTGTAGAGCACCATTATAGGTTATTGCTCAACGGGAGAATCAGGTTTGTGGTCAATATTTGGGGAGAGGCAAATTTGGAAGATTTTCTTTATTCAGCTTTTGATGTTCTACAGTCAGTTGTGCCTGCCATTTGTTGGTCAAATGAAAAGTTCATAGACTAGTAATTCTTTGGTTGGCTCCATTTTCAGGCAGGCTGATTTGGAATTCATATGGATCGATTGCCAGATCCTGCAGCGTAGGTTAATATTCTATAGGCGCCCCTAATATTTCTGTCGATATATAATCTCTCCTTTTCTGGGGTGATTTGTCAGGAAAAATCAGGAAGCATGGAGGAACTCAAATCCTTCTATCATATCATATTTTGATGTATTTTTTCTGCGTTTAGATATTTATAGTTTCAGCTTGTTGGGTCAGATCTTTAGCTGTTATAGCTTTTCGAGATATCTCAGTCATTAGATGCTGTTTCGTGCTTGCCTAGGGTATTTTTGGGCTCTTCATTGTTTTGTATTTCATGAGTTCTTCCTGCTGCTTCTAATCTTTCCAGCTTGCTTCATTCCGCCCTTCACCACTTTTTCTTCGAATTTGGTTATTTAATAATATAATCTGGTTTCTCTTTTTCTCTTAAAAGGAAAGTAATGTAGCAGTCTCGGCACTACGAGTGTCAGGACATTGATATTTATTTATTTTCATTTTCTCTTAATTCACAGGTGGAACTATGGTGCCCTTGATCAGTTACCAAATTACTTGAAGAAATTGTATAAAGTATTGTTAGATACTTTCTCTTTATTTGAGAATGATCTCGCTCCCGAAGGAAGATCCTATAGTGTTCACTATGTGAAGGAGGAGGTAACAATATTTATCTTTCTTTTACACTAACTAAAAATTTATCTAAATTCAAAAGTTTTGGATTAAGTTACTTGGTTAGGTTTTAAAACTGGTTATGATCAACAATCTTCTTATACTTCTTGGTGATAAACAACCAGGTGAAAGAAATTGTGAGAGGCTACCACAACGAGCAGAATTGGTTACATGAAGGCTATGTTCCATCAATGGAGGAGTATTTCAGCTATGCACTAACTACATGTGGCGTAAATGTATCTGCTTCAGTAAGTTTCATGGGGATGGGACAAATTGCAAAGATCCAAGACTTTGAATGGATACAAAAAAAACCCAGAATTGTAAGAGCTGCAAATATAATTGTTCGACTCACAGATGACCTTGTGACTCACAAGGTAGATTGCAGCGTAAAAATTAATTTTCTAATGCAAATTATTACAGTAGTATTTAATTAGTGCTTACATCTTGCTGATCGAATATAAAATCTGAAGGATGAGCAAACTAGGGCACACGTGGCTTCAAGCGTGAAGTGTTACATGAAGGAACATGGAGTTTCTGAAAGGAAGGCAGCCGTAGAGCTGCGGAAAAAGATAGAAAATGCGTGGAAGGAGATGAATCAGGAATGTATGAAGCCAACACAAGTGCCTCTGAATCTTCTCACCCGCATGCTTAACATTGTACGCCTTCTAAATGTCCTCTACAAAGATGTGGATACATTCACAAATTCAGAGCACTTGAAAACCTTCGTCACTCAATTGTTCATCGACCCCATTCCACTTTAAATTCCAAGAAATGTTGTCTCTAATAAGTGGCTATTTTTATCTTTGTATTTTTGTTGTAGATGCTGGAGAACAGGTCCAGTACCCAAATATAGGGTTATGTTTCGTTGATATCTATATTTTAGTAATGTTTCGTTGAAAGAATCATTTCTCTAGTGTGCTCGTTGTTAGATCATTTGGATGTAATGATATCAAAAATAATTTATAAAAAAAATATATATTATTTTGATGTAATTTCTAACAAAAATTATTTTAAAAAAACAACTTCTATATCGTTTCTAAATAATTCTTTATTTCATGAAGTGATTATAGTTTTAAAGATGAAGTGCATGCCAAGGAATAGAAGTCATAACATTTATCTGTATGTTACCCTATTATCTACCGTCCATAAATTTTAAAATATCACACCATTACCATTTGTAAAAAGTTTATTTGCATTTGTAAAGGAATTTAAATGTTTGTGGTAGAGATGGTTTATGAATGTATTTTTGTGTTTAGAAAATACATTAAAATATTATATTTTTTAATATTATTTTTGACATCAAAACCATATGAAAGCAAAACAAAATAACTTGAAACTAAGAAAATAATAATATTTTTTTTAAAAAATAAACGATAAAAATCTACTGTCATAGTTCATTCTTCAAACAACTACGAGCGCCATGAATTGATAATAAATATGGGCTGACACTCAGATGCCATATCTATCGTATCATAAATTTATTTGATAAAATCATCTATGATATTTTCAAATCATTGTTATTTTCAATTGTCGTATATGAATCCTTGCTATGCTCTTTAGTTAAATATTTTTACTAAATAAAATAATTAGTATATTTTCTTTTAAAAATCCATACTAATTAAGAGTTTAAATATGATATGCATAAATATTTTTTTCAAAATTCTTATTAATGTGTGAATGAAATTTGTGAAGAACGGATCTAAGCCCAAAATATAGCCATTAATCTTCCATTCTAACAATTTCATGGTAATAATAAATGTTGATCATCGTCCTATTTGTAAGAGATTTTTTAACCATTTAAGAATTTTCCATTGACAAAATTAGAATTATTATTATTATTACAAATAAAGTATGAAAAACGGTATCAATGGATGAGAAGCTGGCAATGATTTTAAAGCAAGGAATGGAAAGGAAATTAGTACTGTGAAGATTCAATGGACTTGGATATTGATTCATGCCGTTTTGTTTGACCAAAAACAAAACTTGAATTTCTCAAGGAATGGAAAGGAAATTAGTACTGTGAAGATTCAATGGACTTGGATATTGATTCATGCCGTTTTGTTTGACCAAAAACAAAACTTCGAGCAGTTATATTACTAATCGATACAAACTGTACTCGAATTTCTCAATTTACCAATCAATTAATCAAATCCACTTTAAATTGGTTAATTTAGATTATCAAGCACTTTCACTTAGCCACAATTAATCGATCATTAACAATGGTAATTAGTGCATCGTACGCTAATTTATACAAACAAATCACTAATTGATCACGTAAAATTCTTTAAATTCTCTCTTCAGAATGTCTCCCCTAGGAACCCCACATCTTTTTGAAGCAATTTTTTTCAGGCTCATAATGTGTTGCTGCTGCTGCTGCTACTGTTATTGCTACTGCTTGGAGTCTAGCGCAATTGATAGCTGGGATCAATTGGAATCATAGATAGTTATCTTGTCTGTTGTGTTTCAGTAGAAACAGACCAAATATTTTATCTTAATTAAAAAATAATATAAAATAAAATTAATTGTATCTTTTAATTTGATTATTTGGTGTAGATAAAATTTTACTAGAAGTCTCTAGAAATATATATATATATATATATATATATATATATTATGACAAAAATTTCGAATAATCAAAGAATGTAATGACCTTACGAGATTGATGATGACATTATCGTAATATTATACATGTTCATAATTTTTTCAGAAAATTATTTTATTGTATTTTTTAGATCAAATTGATATATTTAATTATATATAAACATAAACGAGTACAATCTCGAAATGACGTATCGAAATGCTTTGAAACCGAAACATTCTTTCCAATTAAAAAAACAAAACATCAACCAAAGCGGTATTGACATCTTTGATTGAAATGCGAATTTCTTAACCGCTTCTAAAACACTTATGTGCGATCAACCTTGTTGCACATTGAAGTTCTTTTGGGTTCGTCATCTAGTTGTTCAATTTAAAGTTACTATAAACTCTGAATGTACTTGTTTAATCAGATATTCATGAGCAAGAAATTAGTTGTATAACAAAATAAGTATTAGTATTCCTAATATATTTTACTTAAGATAAGCCGCATTATATTTTTTTATATGATATATTGGTTTTGATTTATATAATTTATTCATGGAAGGTGAAAGAGTTTTTTGTGATTCATGCGCCATGAAAACAATTTTTCTAATTAATAATTGGTTAAAACTCAACATAATTTTGTGTTTTTTTAAAAAATATTTAAATATCAGTATACCTGTAGGTACAATATTTACATGAGTGTTTTAAACCATTAATTCTCCTGCATTGTTAATTATTCAGATTCTCAATGATTTAAAAAACTAGTTATTAAATTTTGAAACACATGCAAACACGTATTTCTATTTGTATTTTTTTTTAGTTTTGTCCGTATGCAATTAATTTTTTTTATTAAAGTTTTATTATATATAGATATATATTTTATGAAACAAAATAAATAAATAAAAATGCAAAGCACACACATTATTTTTATTATATTCTTACTTTTACACCTACAAATTAAGCAACATTTACAAGACAACAAAAACACACAAAAAAAATTACACAATTAAGAGTTACAAAATTGACATTTGTTACAGAATTTAAACGGTATCACTCTGTCTTCAAGTGCCGTTTTGGTTTTTTTTTTAAAAAAGAATGAAAGTGAAAAGTGAAAAGCTTTTGCACCTGTTTGGCATTGAGTTTGTACCGGTGGTATGAAAAAAAGCAGATAAAATACCGTTTGGTTAAGTGTAAAAAAATATGGGGTCCACCTTTTTTTTTCCTATGCGAACCACGTTCCACGGAAAGCAGCAAAATGTTGGGGTATGCGTTGCAGTTTGCAACTTGGGGTAGCTAAATATATATGTGGGGTGGGGGCTGGCGTGTGTATATATATAATCTAAAAATTAATTACAATAAATAAATATATTAGAAAAATATCACTATATAATTTTTATCTTGTAATCATTTTCTGCTTCAGAATAATATTGATGTGCAAGAATAAAAAATATAAATAATACAATAATCAAGGACTAGAATATAATTAATAAAGAGAATATAATTCTAGTCCTTGAATAATCAAGTAGAGACTTGATTGGTTATTCCTAAAAGTATCTTTAAATAATATATGTATATTATTTAAGGGTCAAATACATATTTCCCTATTTATATGATTTTTTTACTTTTCATACAACTTGTTTTTCAAAAAAAAATCACATGTCATAGTTTTATCTTAGATCAATTTAGAGAATTCGTATTTTAATTTTCTCTTGCATTCATGTATTTTTCACACGTTTATATTAAAACTTAATTGAATCTGACTTCAAACAAACAAGTTGTTATTTAAAGTATTCACACTAATAGAAATTGTTATTTATTTTTAAATTTATTTGTAGAAGTTACATACATATATATATATATGTATGTATGTATGTATGTATAAATATGTGTGTATATTTTCATGTCCTTTTAAGTAATTTTACTAAGTTAAAAGCAGTTTGTAAAGTTTGAAACCAAACACCTAAAACTGCTTTTTCAACCTTCAACTCAACCACGATTTTACCAAACACTTAACTGCTTATTTTAAACCACAATAAAAACATTTTTTTAAATTACTTTTTCAACCTCAACTATAAGCAGCAATCGCACAAATCCCTAACTTCTCTTACTCAGTTCTCAGTCATAGACTGCCAGGACCCCTCACCCCCTAAAAGGGTTCATGGCTTCATAATTCGAAGGACATTTACGAATTAATTAGAAGGACATGGTACGTGCCAGGTGGCACATCATCCTGCAAGTCGTCGGAACAACTGGTCATGCCCTCTATTATTACAGTGATGAGTCATTGTCATGGACATTGCCGACAGATGGTTTCGAGTATACTGTCTTTCTAGTCGTCATCAGCGAACGTAGGGCTTACGTCACGACTTGTGGGTTGTTGAGCTTTCTTCTTGTGGGGCACTCTGTCAGCTTGATTGTAAGTTTCGAAGAAGGTTACTGAAGCCAAGGGATCATCATATTATTATTCCTTTATTTACTTGTAATTTTATCCAATCCTTTGTCTGCGTAGGGATATAATTATTCTTCTTGGGTGTGGCAATTTGAAGTTTATGCTCAGACCTGCATGTAGTCTGGACTGGAGTCAAATCTTGTTCAAAATTATCCCTTACTGTATCTCTTCCGGTGAAAATTCTAAACTTATTAAAATAATTAAGAATAATAAAATCTTGCCCGATTATACAAGTTTCATAAATATCTTTATTCTATAAATTTTTTATGATATTTCAAATATAATTTTTTTATGAAATTTCAAACAATGATTGAAACAATTAGCACTTCACAATTTCAAATGGAATACCAAATCATGCGTTCAATTATTAAGCACAGACGAGCATTAAGCATAGAATAAAACACTCAATAAGTATTGGATTAATTCAATCAAAGAAATTTGTTCATATATTTATAGCTAGGTTATATAAGAAAATATAATTCTCAACCATACCTAAAACTCTAGATGATTTGCTAAAAATTCACAAAATTCTCTAAATTAGAGCAGAAATGACTAAAATATGTATAAAATAAATTTCCTTATCACGTATCCTTAACAGTGAACGTGGTGGTCGTCGCAATGGCGGCAGTGACACTCGCGATGATGTTTTTTCGCATGGTGCGTTTGCAAGGTTTTATCACCATTAAATTTTTGTTAGTTTCCCTTCTTTTTTTCCTGTGAGGGTCTGTTTATATTTTGTAGAATCAATGCATTCTTTACTTGGATATTTCTGAAAGATGCCAAACAGAAGCCTTAGTTTGCTCTGGGTGTCTATATATATATAGGAATTAGGGCCTGGGAAATTGTCTTCTTGGTTTGTTTTTCTTAGTAACCAAACAGTTTATGACTCTGAAAACTAGTTGGAAAAGTGGGCCATTCAGATTCTGTACTTCAATAAACAAAAAGAGATGAATGCGTCATGTTTTTTCAATATTAGCGGTAATTTTTCGTTGGAAAATTATTTGCATTATAACATATAAAAAAGGAAACATGGAAACAAGGAATCAAAATCAAATTACTGTTCGGGTCATGTTATTTAATTTCTGAGAATTCTCGGTAGAGGCTTCAAGTGTTGTTGGGAAAAAAGATGGGGTCTGGTGGTGGAGAAGATGAATGGGCAGTGGCATCGCAGTAGCCGAGCAGGATATCACCTTCTTGAACGGTGAAACCAAGGGAGTCAAGCATGGAAGGCCAGCAATGGTGTCCGATGATGCGAATGGCGTGGCAGCAGCTATGGCTGAGATAAGTCTCGCCGTTTAGGAAGAAGAGAACGACATTGGAGATGCAGGATTGGAGGTGGAGTAAGGAGCCCCAGCAGCCGGATTCTTCGTTGTCTAACCGGAGACGGGTAGCAAGACTTGTGTGGGTGGAGACTTGAGGATGTGCCATCAAGGGCACGGAGGGTACTGTGGAGCATGCGAGGAAGAAAGTGAGCAACAGCTTGAAGGAGTAATCCATTGCAGAAAGAGATGAATGGAAAGGATGTTGTGCGGAGGAGATGGAGTTTGTAGCTTGATTTTATAGACGACAAGATTGAATTGTTTATGATTATGGGGAGCTTAAGAGCCTGAAAATTGAAAATTGTAAATGAGAGATTTATTGAGGATTTCGGGAGACTAGGAACTCTAGTAACTGCTGCTAATAATACAGCAGATTAAAGGGTTTAGCTGTTTTGCAAGTTATTGAAGATGATGTTTTCAGGTAGCTAGATTTCAATGCCCGTTAATGATCACTGGGTATATTAAAAGTCCATCATCCTGTACGTTCAGTTTGGTAGGACATGTAGAAATTAATTTTACATTTAGAAAAATATTAAAATAATATATTTTTTTAATTATTAAAAAAAATTTGACACCAGTTAACAAAAAAAATTCTAAAAACACTATTTTTTTTTTAATTTAAATACAAAAAATAACCTGAGTATGTCGAAGGGCGATGCCAGGAAAATTGTCCTGGGGACCGAGGATGAGGACAGTTTTTATAGCGGGGAAAACTTAAATTTTAATAGTTTTGGTCCTAAAATTAAATTTTTTTCTTTAAACGGGGCATAAATTAATGGGTTTATTTTTTATTTTTTATTTTCAAAGTGCCAACCCCTGCCTCCACCCCGAGTGTCTCCTACCATCGTTTTGCTGGCTGCTCTATGAGAAGGTAGTCTAGCTAGCTTCAAGCGCCATCAACTCTTAACTCCTCTACAATCTCTTGCATGAAAAACCCAATCAATATTTAACGTAGCGCAATTTCAATCTGACCTTAGGCCGTAAGAAGAATCTGCTGTGACAGGGATGATGAACATGACAACACTGTTAGCATCGTCTCCAACTTGGAAACAACTTTGCATCTCAAAATAAGCAAAACTAGTGAATTGGTGAAGAAATATTGTAGGGGGGGGAAGGGTGGCTTGGCAATTTTTAACTTAGCATCATCCAACCTGGAAACAACGTTGTTGTCAAATGTTTTGTGAAGGTACGTTAATATCGGACCTGTGATGCAAATCTGGTTGTTCAGTGACAAAGTTTTGGCAAGATTGCTTAAAGAGAATGCTATTTTTTTGTACTGCAAGATGGAAATAATGTTGCAGGTTGCTAAGTTTTCAAAATTTCACATCAACAGTCAACTCTTGTGTAGACATAGATTAGAAAATTAAGAGAATGAAAATGTAAAGTCTTAAATCAATTTCATTGATCAAGATCGAAAGATAGGATGCGATTTTCTGATCCCTGATGTATATTTTGTGGCTGTCCATCCCTTGATTCTTGTTCATTGAATGATATGAATGATATGGAATCTGTTAATATTTTATATAATTGAATGCTAAATTTATATAGTAATGGAAAATTAGATTATAAATATCTCTAATTATTTTTTCTCAAATTCTGAAAATAAATTTCAATGCAGCAACAACAAATAGATTTAATTTTGAAAAAAATCTTCTGATATATATCTACTAGTAACCATAAATGGAGTATAAGTAGATGAGGATCCTTCTCATTAATTTATTAGTTAATTTTCTCCTCCCATCAAAAAAAAATTAGACAATTGATCCCATGATCTATCTCCATAATCATGAGTTTGAATAAACAATAACTTGTATCATAAAATGCATAATAATAATTTCTAACAAAATCAACCAGGGATATGACCAGACTATAGATCATGATCGACCAGGGATATTATCATTAGCAGAGAGAGAACTAAAACATTAAGAATGCACTTTATTAATTTCACAAGCATATCAGCACACCGAGCTTGAACAACACTGAAGACTCAAACGTGGAAATCAAAAACAGCATAAAACAGGCAAATTCAAAAACACACAAGACCCTGGAATTGAAAGGTAGTGAAGTACACGTCATCAACTCTCTTCAAACCAGCACAGGCTAGTGTTGAGCAGGAGCGCCGGCAGAAAGAGGTGAAGGAGCGCCAGCAGGAGTGATATATATAGAAGATGAAGGAGGAGAAGCATCGCAATATCCTCGAAGTATGTTTCCTTCCTCGTTTGTGAAGCCAAGAGAAGTAAACATGGCAGGCCAGCAATTATGAGTAATAGTATGAATAGCTCGACAGCAGTCAGGGCCGATATCAGCTTCGCCATTCATGAAAAACAAAACAATCTCATTTGTGCAAGATTTGATCTCCACGAGTGCACTCCAGCACTCCACAAGGCTGCCCTCTTCTTCGAGTCTTGCCGAAAGGTTGTCGATCGAGCCTGGTTCGTTCATGAGAATGTCTCTAGCTGCTGTTGAAATTTCGGTCGAGATCAGCAATGTGAGAGACAAGAAGAGAGCGAGATTCTTGAAAGCTGCCATGGTCAAGTGCTGTTTTTTGCTTGTGTATGTGTAAGAGGAGATTAGGAGTGGAGGGAGATGCTTGGGTTTGAGAATTTGTGGGGGTATTTATAGTTTATAGAGAGTTGGAAAAGGGAGATGAGAGAGTTTTTAGAAGAAAAAAAAGGTGATTAGTGGTATAATTAATTCTTTATTAATTATCCTAATCCAAATAGTTTAAGAGGAGATGATAGGTTTCTTGAGTAGTAACTGATAAATTAATTCTTGATTAAATATCCTAATCCAATCGTTTTTTAACTTTTTAAACAAAAAAATTATAGATTTATATTAACAAAAAACAAGAAAGAAATAGGTGCGTTCCTATTTAATTTTTTTATTATTATTATTAGACAAAAACACTCTTCAACATACGCTAGCGTGGCTAAGTAAATTTTGGATTTTATTTTTATTTTCAAGAAGAATATATGAGTTTATAAAGTAATTTGGGTATTATGATTAATCAATAAAATAAATTATTTTTCTCCCACTATTCGGAATAAAAACAAATTATATAAAAAAAACTTGAAACATAAAACTGAAGATATGGCTTTTTATTAGCTACTTATTTAATAGCCTGGATTGGAATATTTTGAAACAATACTGAAGATAAAGAAATACCATCTTTTTAACTTGTGTTTTTAAAAAAAAGTTACAAAAATTAAATATTTGATCTAATAGCACTTGTCATATAATTCGTTGCGTTCAAGGAATTTGTTTAATTAAAACTATTTCTTTATATAATCAAATGATAATAAACATTTAACTAATTGAATAAAATAAAAGAGAAGTAAATATCATGTAATGTTGCACAATTTAAATTGTTTATTTATTTGAAATCATCTATATAAAACATAAAACAAATTATAGATGAATCAGAATAATACTTTTAAAATTACATGCATACAATTGTTTTTTTATATATAAAAACCTTATATTCAAAAAAGTTTAAATAAGAAAAATAAAAAACATAGAGAAGAGATATTAACTTAAATAAAAATTTAAAAATCATTTAAAAAGACATTAAAAATATTATCAATTCAAATAAAAAGAAAAATTATAATAAGAATATAATAAAAGGCAGTGATAGCCCTAAGTGATGCAAGGATATTTAAAAGGAGTAAGAAAAAACAAATGACTTAGGTTATAGCCTTTACCGAGTTTAATAAGTTGATTATATTTTAATTAGATGATAAAAAATAGATAATGATAGTAAACTGATAAAACAAATTTATTAAAATAAAAATCATGATAAAATAAAAAAAAAATAAAAACTATAAGTAAAGGTGCAAGTAAACCTAGGTAATATGCAAAACGTTTTTCCTTGGTCATGTGACCTATGTAACTTGATAGAAAAAATTGAAAAAAACTACAAAACAAATTTTTTTATGTTCTACAAAGCAAACGATGAAATTAAAACATTAAAAAAATATTGACTCGCTTTAACATTTCAAACACATGATATGATAATTTGACTAGAAACATCATATATAGAAAACTCACAAAGCTCAATTCGTAGCACGTATAAAGAATAAAATTAGGATTGAAAATCAATTTCACAAAAGGATATAAGATTATTGACTGCATCACCGTCATCCACCAGTATCTTATGGACATGGTGATTAGATGAGAGCACTCTCATGTGAAAAATCTACCTCATTCCTATCTTCTAGAGTCAAAATTAAGAGTGGTATTGATTTACCCCATTCTTGCTATAAATCTAATGTTTCCTTTTACTTCCACTCCTATCTTCCTATGGATGTTCCACTTAGGATGGATTACATTGATATATAACAAGATTTGGTTAGATTGGATAAACTCTTTTATACCTTTTTTTTAGGGTGTTTTAAGGATTTTTTGATGGTAAAGTCAACAACTTTGTAAGGAGAAACGAGTGATAAATGCACTTAAAAAGCTTTGGATTCTAAGGTTGTTTTTTTGTTTTTCTTGTGTTAAATCTATATCATTTTAATGTATGAAAAGCTTACCTTTTACTTGGTAGTTTAAGAAACCTTGTCTTATTGTTGGGTGAAGGGGTTAAAGACCAATTTTACCATGACAATATTTATAAGAGATAAATCTCTCACACAAGCATTAATGAACATTAATAGAATAAAATATTTTTTACACAAGCATTAATAAAAAAAATATTTTTCACACAAACATTAATGTGAAGAAGAAAAAAGGACTCAACAAAAGTTTTTCAGATTACAATGTAGGCCAGGACAAATCTATTAAGAGTTGAGCTTGAGTGGTTTAGCCAAATCTACAAATAAATTTTAGGGGTGCCCACTACTTAGGCTTGTATTACACCTCGAGCCTACAAAAAAGTGTCGAGTATATGATTAGGACCAAGGATTGAGTGCCTGTTTGGCATTGCGATCCCACCGGCTTTTGGTCGAAATTTAAAAAAAAATCATCTTAAATTGATATATTTTGTGTATTTTAGATCATTTTAATGTGCTGATATCAAAAATGATTTTTAAAAAATAAAAAAAATATCATTTTGATGTATTTTGGCATGAAGCACTTTGTAAAGCTACCACCACCACGCTCCCTGCCCTCTAGCCTAAGCCAAATAGAAGGTGTTGGAAGTGTCTAAGATCCAAACTTAGGTTTATGTCAAAGTCCATCATGGATGTTAGATGCGCTCATACTTGGGTTAGGGTTTCAACCCTAGTCCATCTCTTTTTCTAAGCTTTGGTGAAATTATTTGAAAATGAGTCAAAGAATTTTTGTCCCATGAACATCATGTGTTTGGTCCATACAATAAAAAAATCTTGATGTATCACTGAATCTTCTAAATCAACTTGTTAAACAAAATTAAGTTTAGCAATTATAGTTAACACTATATATTTATTAAAACTTAAAAACTAAAATTATAACTACATATTAAACAAAAAATTGAAAATAAAATTGAAAATACGCTCATAAAAAAATCACAATAAATAACTAAAATCTACCGTAAAACTTACATGTATAGTGTCATTTACTAATAATATCAAACCAAGAAATACTATATAATCTCATGGTATAACCTTTGGGCCATATTGGTTTGGGCTAAGTCTAATTTGTTGTGGGCCTATGTTTGCAAATATAAATTTAGGCCACCTGCCTCGTCCGCTGCTGCTCTCCTTTCTCCCTTCTTCAGACGACAAAGCTTTCAGCTTTTCATCCCTTCCCTTTCCCGCCCTGAAAAAACAGAAGAATCAATCAGGGGAGAGAGAGAGAGAGAGATGAGCGACGTGTCGGAACTGCCAAGCAAGGAGGCGAACGTGCTGAAAGGTCACGAAGGAGGAGTCTTAGCAGCAAGATTCAACAGTGACGGAAATTATTGCCTGAGTTGCGGCAAAGACCGCACCATTCGTCTCTGGAACCCTCACCGCGGAATCCACATCAAGACCTACAAATCTCACGGTCGCGAAGTTCGTGATGTACACGTCACCAAGTAAGATAAAATAACTTTTTTTTTCTGTTTTAATTAATTAATAATACTGGAATTGCTTTGATTCTTTTAAATCTTATTTTTTTTTTGTTTTTTTAAAAGGGATAATTCAAAATTAGTTTCATGTGGAGGAGACCGACAAGTTTTTTACTGGGATGTGGCTACTGGTCGTGTAATTCGGAAATTCCGAGGACATGGTAGTGAGGTAAAAAATTTTAAGGTTTTACGATTATTTGCAATGTATTTCTTAGATGTATTTACGGTTTTTTTTTTTGATGTAGGTGAATGCTGTGAAATTTAATGAGTATGCCTCTGTTGTGGTATCGGCAGGTTATGATCAGTCATTGCGTGCTTGGGATTGTAGATCTCATAGTACCGAGCCAATTCAGGTCTTTATGCTTCTGAATTTGTTACTATGAATTCTGAATATGTAGGTGCGGTGGCTGATCTTCGAAACTTGGTGATTTTTTTCTTACAGATCATTGACACGTTTTCAGATAGTGTAATGTCTGTGTGTTTGACGAAAACTGAAATCATTGCTGGAAGTGTTGATGGTACTGTTAGAACATTCGACATTCGTATTGGTAGGTATGTATAGGTGTTGGGATTTGATAAAGTTGGTATTGTTGGATTGTTATCATTGGATTAATGATGTTGGTATTTGCTTAGAGAAATATCTGATAACTTGGGGCAACCTGTCAACTGTATATCGATGTCAAATGATGGTAACTGCATATTAGCGGGCTGCTTGGATTCTACTTTACGCCTATTGGACAGGTGAATTCTCATGCATGTATGAACAAGTCTCATAGTTTTTGTTATCTGGTGTTTGTCTGCCTTGTCTTACTGGTTCCTGACGGCAGATCTACAGGTGAACTTTTACAAGAATATAAAGGACATATATGTAAGGTTAGTTGGCCAAACCTCTTTTTGTCAGTTGAAATCACAGTGAGAAGTTCAAAACTTGCTGTCAATGTTTCAAGTTCCATTCTCCATTGTTCTTAACTTCTAATTGTTATTATTTTTATTTTTTGTTGTTATTGTTGGGTGATTCTGCATCAGTCATACAAGTTGGATTGCTGCCTCACCAACACTGACGCCCATATTGCTGGTGGCTCAGAGGATGGCTACATTTACTTCTGGGATCTTGTGGACGCGTCTGTGTTGTCACGTTTCCGAGCTCATTCCTCAGTGGTAAAGTTGTTTGGCATATTTATTTGATAAATGCAGAAAATCTCCACCTTTTCTCACTCCTATTCTAGAAGCATTTACTTTGCTTATTGAAATAATTCAAATTACATGTCTGTGCCTAAAATTGTGAAGTTTTAGCCAGTTCTGCCATACTTCAAATCGTGGAATGATGTATACACTGTCAGTCTTTTGTAATGGTTCCAAACCATTTGTGAGCCAACTTTTAAATCGATTTATGCAATATTACCTTTTTTACTGATCAAATCTTGGATTCTTACTTTAGTGAGCTCCTGTAACTCTAACTTTCACCTTTTTAGTGGGTGATCTGTTCCTAACATCAGAAAGCTGCAACTAACTTCTCAAACCTTATATATCACATAGCTGCTGGCATGAACTGTTAGGTATTGCTAGATGGTGATCTTACAAAAAAGTTCATTTTGAATCACAAGACTGGTCTCTCTTTTTTAAACTCCTTTTTATGCTGTAATTTGTCAATAATCAAATACCATGGGCTCATCGCCGCATACTGCAACTACGATTATCAATCGTAGTAAGGAATTGATATAACGTGATGCTGATTTATAGGAATTTAGAAGGAATTCATGTGTCAGCTGATGGTGTTTGTGGCTGTGTTTGGCAGGTAACAAGTGTGAGTTACCATCCAACTGACAACTGCATGGTAAGCGCCTCTGTTGACGGCACAATTAAGGTTTGGAAAGCATGAGAAAGAAGCAAGCAAGTATTATTGATTCCAAGCTGCGATTTCATATCTTTTACATGAACATAGAGAAGAAAGAAGCTCGTCAAGGTCCAACCAAACCCTCTCCTGTAGCGAGATTCACTTGCTGCCACATCAATTCTACTTTTTTTTCCTGAGAATTTTGTACCCTGTGACAGTCCATGTAAAACATCAGTGGCATTGAGTTGCAGTTATGGTTGAGCTTGAAAAAAGCAGTTAAAAAGGATTGGAAACTTGCTTTCAAGCATCGTAATCACCATTAATAAATACTTGTTTATCCACTGCTCTTGAGCAAGTTTACTGTGCAGCAGAAAATTGTGTTTTATGTGTGTGTGTAAATATATATATATATATATATAAGATGGCAGGAGATGTCTTCAAATAAGTTCGTTCATCGATCGGACGCACTTATTCATAGTATTAAGATTTGAATTCAATAAATCAATGAAGGGAGCAAATCTTTTAATTATCAAATCATAAGACTAGAATAGTTATTTATAAAATGTTTTTCCAGTGATTGAAATTTTATTTTATTTCAATAAGAATTGTAATTTCATCTCAATTTAACACAATATAGTTCCTTCATTTAAAAACAATTATAATTTATATTTATTCGTAAATTATCATAGAAATAAAACACCACAACATCAACTAATTGGAACGGAAGGGAATTTAACCCCGCCGGATTTTCCTTGTAAGGCACAACGGCAAGAGGTGCATGTAGGGTGATTATAAGCACAATGTTATATGTTAATTATATGAAGTGAAAGTGGATGTTCACCGAGTGGCTGTAGTTTAGTGGTGAGAATTCCACGTTGTGGCCGTGGAGACCTGGGCTCGAATCCCAGCAGCCACAAATATTTCCGACCTTAGCTCAGTTGGCAGAGCGGAGGACTGTAGTTGTTGCTGTCATCCTTAGGTCGCTGGTTCGAATCCGGCAGGTCGGATTTTTCTTTTTTTATTTAACAACATAGATAAAAATGTCATGATACGTGTCATTCCCTCGCCTTTTCTGACGATCGAGCTACAGGCCTTCAACCCATAAATAGCCAACCATTTCTGCATAAACCAGCAGCTATACCATGGTTAGGTCTAATTCCCTGCTTTGTCTTTCTGTTCTTTCCATGGCTCCCTGGCTAATTAAACAGCAACTAAGAAAGTCCCGAACAAATAAGCTTGATGCCCTTGACTCTGATTAAAACACACTACAAATTCAAATATAATCAAATACAATAACTAAGTTCATCTCAAATCATCATCTTCACACACACACACAAACACACAATAATGATTTAAAAGTACTCTTTAGAACAAGTCCATGGAGAATAAGATCCTATAAAGCTGTTTGTTTCTGCTTTTCATCGGTCGCACCGTAGAAATTCGATTTTTTTTATTTTAAATGAATATATTTTGATGTTTTAGATCATTTTAATTTACTAATATCAAAAATAATTTTTTAAAAATAAAAAAAAATATTATTTTAATATATTTCAACACAAAAAATATTTTAAAAAATTACTGTAACCGTTATTCCACACAGCACCTATAAGTCCATTGAGAGCAAGTAATAATAGCCCACGAGTCTAATTTAGAACATAATACACTCAAAAGTTCAATTTAAGATTCGTCATCATCATCGTCATCTGAAGTTCAATGCTCGTGTTTTCAGAAGTGAGGATTAAGCCTTCACAATAGAATCTTATCACAAATAATCTTTTATTATTATTAAAGATAACTCGTGTTGAGTTTAGACATAATTAAAAAGGCTCGATAGGTGTATAATCACAGGGAAAAAACTCAACTTATTTTAAGGTAACAAATTCGAGTTTAAATCAAAACATGATTTTTTATTAAAAAAACTAAAACAATTAACATTTTACTCGATAAACTTAAATTAAAAAAACACTCTCGGGCATGGGATTTCCACCCATTAAAAAAAAAAGGTTTCCTACGGTGGGGGATTTAATTATTAATGAACCTCTTAAGGCTAAAAAAGGGAAAGAAAAGAAAGTATCATCACTGACAATGTCCCAACATTTCTCAGCTCATTTCCACCCCCACAAGGGCAAATGATTACTAGAGGACGAAGAGACCGAGCATGTTCCAAAAAGCAATGGACATTGAATTTTCTTTAATTAATTAATCCTTCCTGTTTGCTTGTGAAAAATAAAATTAATTAGACCGAATAGAATTAAGAAAACACCTTATCACAATGAGAAAATAAAAAATAAAAATAGAGTGGCTGAGTAGTGTAGAATGAGGAAAATTCTTGACCATACACAGAAAAGAAAAAAGAAAAACCAATTGTATTTGCTTTTCTTTTCTTCGATTAGAAAAACAAAAGACAATAGTATTGCATCGTTCTAAATCGAGCTTCTGTTATAAATATGAAGAAGCTAGCTACATGGGGGGGTGACTTAGTTTCTACACATGATCAACAAGAGTGAAAAGACAGAGAGCTAGCATGGTGGTGGAGGTGGTGGTGGTGGTGGCTGTGCTGATTCGACTCCTTTTCAATCCTCCACCGGAGATGGAGAAAATCATCGACAGAACACGGCACCCTTAGTGGACCTGAGGTGTGGTAGCCATAAACTTCATGAGCTTTCTCTAAAAGCCGCTTGAAAAGAGGGTGATACAGGTACGAAATCGGGATTACAAATCTTTGAAACCCACCATCTTCGTCCTCTAAACCAACTCGAACTGCTAGCCATCCTTTCTTGACCTTCGATTTCTTGTTGTCCTGCATGTTGCTCATCTTTTTGAGTAAGAGAAATGATGGATGTAATAGTACTGGGATATTGGTGGAGAGAGGGAGGAATTTCTTGTTCTAGTTCGGCTTTGGATCCTAGTACTTGGTGTTTTTAAATAGGTACGAGAGGGGAGGAGACTAGGAGAAAGAAAAGGGCATTTTCGGGTTAACAAATTCTTTTTTTTTTTTTGTGGTAAGAAACTATAGAAGGAGATTCTGTAGTCAAGTATTCATGTACTAGGAACATGGAAAGTTATTAATCTTAATACCATATATGACCTCAAAATATTATAATATTGCTGAACAATATATTGTTTGATTTCCTAATATTGTAGTCAATATATCAATATACATGTTATTCCATGGCATTAAGAGTGTTTTTTTTTTTAATATCATTCTTGTTTGGCATTGCGTTTCAAAGTTTCTTTTAAAAAAAAATATTTTTAGTGGTCATAGATTATTTTTATGTGCTGATGTTAAAAATAATTTAAAAAAATAAAAAAAAAACATATTATTTTGATGTTTTTCTGAATAAAAAATACTTTCAAAAGCAAACGCAATCACAATCTCAAACAAACAACATCTCACAAATTTATATTATTAAAAAAAAACACTATTTTTTTTGAAAAATAACTCGTTATAATGGGATAATTGTGATGTTGGTAACATTGTAACTCAAAAACAATTATTGTTTTAATATAGTTTTTTAAATGATTTACATAATTTTATTCTTAAAATATAACAATCCATATAATTAATTAATAATTATGAATGAAAACACTTTGTTGCAATCAATTTAAAGCTTAATAAATTATTTATGGTCAACTTAAACTTCAATGGCATTTCCTAATAGGTTAATCAACATTGCGGTGACACATATTCAACTAGTCAGTTAATAAATAATATTTTATTCATTCATCTATATCCATAAAATACGATAATTGTTACTAACAAAGCATATGATTATAAAAATATAATTAAAGTGTAGAATATGAGCGAGCGTGCGTGAGTCCCTCGTCCTTTATGTTAGAATATTTTAAAGGGTACGATAGTAATGGAATACTTTACTTTTATGAGCCGTCCCTTTACTTTGGAGGGGAAGTGGCGTGGTCCGAAGTGGACACACTGACTGAAGCTCCATGTTTTTCTCTCGAACCCCGTGGAATCTTACCTTACCTGGTTCTTATGGCACGGGACGTGGGTGGCGGGTGCAAGTATTTTTTTTATAGAATTTTATGGGCAAATTTAAACATAATCCACAAGATCATTGCATTAATATCAAATCAAGTTTAATTTATATCAAAACAAGTTTATCAATTTTTTTCCATCAATCTCGCAAGATCATTGCATTATCTTATTGTTCTAATATGATTGATATTGTAAAATTATTTATTATTTAAAAAAAACACTATTTAATCGAAACATAACAGAGAAAAAAAAACTGAACTAAAATAAAGCAGAATTTAAACTGATGTCAAAATAATATTTAACTGTTACAAAATATTTCAAATTGTCAATCTTGAACTCTGCGTCCCTTGTTCAGTTTAATCCTTTATCATCAATGTATAATTATCGCTGATAAATAATCCAATAATAACAACTAATTAATTAGAACGCAAGGTCATCATTCATGCAAAGAGAATACTCTGCATCCTGCCACTTATTTGGGAATTTTCATGCCACAGCTGGTGACGAGCTCTTTCCCAGATTATGGGTTACAGAGCAACCACACAAATGGCCATGGATGAAGGACCCCTCCCCCTTCACGGACAAATATTCATCATGATTGTGCTCTCCATCCTCACAAGCACTTTACAGCATTTCTTTCCTCGTTCATGAAGTCGTGGTTGTAGATATTTTTATAAATATATTTAGTTTAAAAATATATTTTATTTAAATTATTTTTATTATGATTTAAATATATTAAAAAATTAATTTAAAATAAAAATACAAATAAAAATTTTTCATGATAAAATAAGTGTTCGGGATAATTGATGTGCAATTTAATTAAAAAAAAATTCATTTCTTAACAGATGAATAAAAGGAGAATTTTGCTGCCCCAAACACCGAAGAAGAAATGGTCGGAGAAGTTGTTTTTTGAGGCTCAAATTAAGATGTTTTCTTAAATTGTTTTTTATTTAAGAAAATATCAATAATTTTTATCTGCTGATATTAATATATTTATAATTGAAAAACATTTATATAAATCCTTGCACTTATTTCTCTCATTGATAAGTCATCATTAGCAGTGATGTCCCATCCGTCTTCCTTGCTTGCTCTTATAAGTTTACTCTTTTTATATTCATCAAGCTGGCCTTTGAGGTAGATATGTTTTTAAAGTACTTATTTTTTATTTGGTTTGGTTTTAATTGATTAACTTCGTGGTTCATTAATTCTAGATATGATTAAGGACATACTTCAAATCAAATTTTAATATATAAGAGTTACTCTAATTGAACTTCATCTGTCTAGTAAATTATCTTCTTCTTTTTTTGTATGCGAGGAAACTCATCTTTCAGAAATTATATTTTGTAGTTTCAGGTAAGCGAGTAAAATTCTGGTTGTTTTAGGTTTTACAATAAGTGCATATCCTGACTTGAACTCGAGATTTACTATGCAGATCATAAGTCTTTTGTCATTACACCGTGTTTTTGGGAACTAATAAATTAACCCATGAATTAATTAAAATTAGATTTTGTTTTAAATAATTAAATAATATTATTTTAAATAAATCTGATTAGTCTGTCCTAACCTACCCAATTTATAATTTGAGGATTTGATCGAATTGGATTTAATAACTTTGTTTTCATTTAATTAATATATTTAAGAAAAAATCATTTATAATGGCTCTTCCTTACTTTGAATTTAGGATAACATTATTATGAGAAAAAAATTCAAAAACCATTAAAATCAATATCCAAGTATTATCTTTCTTATAAGAAGCCTTAAAAGCAGGGTTGTTAATTCTGTTCCGTTCTGGTCGGATTGTTCCATACCATTAAAAAAACCGAGATGAAACGACGTCATTTTTATCTCGGTTTTAATTCCGTCTCGTTCCGGAAATTTCAGCCGGAACATCTCGGTACCATTCCGACTCAAAATCATAATATTTTTTTTATTTTATAATATTTTACTATCATAATATTTTGGAATTTTAGAGATGTTTCTAATTTTGAGATTATATTTGTTTGACTTTGTGTTTGTATTGTGTATATGTATACATGAACAGTACAACCTCGAAACAACACGCTGAAATATTCTGAAAATAAAATGTTTTATTCCAATAAAAAAACCAGAACGACGACCGGAA
This sequence comes from Salix exigua, assembly GCA_032356905.1. Classification (NCBI taxonomy): domain Eukaryota; kingdom Viridiplantae; phylum Streptophyta; class Magnoliopsida; order Malpighiales; family Salicaceae; genus Salix; species Salix exigua. Next base: position 21,908,293 of record CM063603.1, on the reverse strand, counting down.
TGATATCAAGAAGCAATAAAGATGATATGAAATTGATATAGTTAAAAACGTCGACTGGAATGGTGTAGCATGACATTGGCTACTGTTGAGGTTAGGTTTCAAAATTCCATTCCCACTCAACGCCTGATGGAAGTGTGGTTCTGATTAGTTTTAAAAATATATATGTTTAAAAATATATTAAAATAATATTTATATTTATATTTTAAAAATTATTTATTATTATTTTTAAAGTAAAAAATTAAAAATATTTTTTATTTATTCTTAAAAATGTTTTTGAAACACAGTACTAAATAATGTCTATTTTTTTTTTAAAAAAAAGAAAAGGATCCCATGTTTTAATGAGGTGGAATTTAATCAGTGAACTATAATCGTGTCAAATAAAAAGGATGATGTATGATTTCAAGTCATCTTCGTAAACTTATTTTTAAAATATTTTTCTAAAAACCAGCTAGCTAGGAGCAAAACAGGAATATATATATTATAAATTATATTATGAGGTAAAAACCAAAGAAACAGAATGTTGACACTAGCTTGGATAATAAGATTAGTAGGTGCAATAAAGAGTGTAGTCATATAATAGGTATTTGGGAAGCATTTTCAAGAAAATTTGAAAAAAACTTTAAATGAAAATAGTTTTAATATTTTTAAATTATTTTAATATAATGATATAAAAAATAAAAAATATATTAATTTAATATATTTATATATAAAAAAAAAACTTTAAAGCTTGTCATGGTATCGAAGGAAGCAGTACCTCCCAGTATGGAGTCACCATCAAACCAAAGATTTGGAAGATTTCAAAAGGTAAAGAAAGATTAGGAGCTTTAATGGGGACCATGCTCTCAATGCCTCTGCTTCACATTCAAAGACTTGCTGACCACATGCTATTGGGCGGTGGTGGCGCCCACTCTGTCTCTAACAGGCCTATCTTCCACCACCACCACCACCACCACCACCACCACCACCTCCACCACCACCTTTACCCTACAAATATCAAAGCTGCGTAGAGATATTATCTTCCATTGTTGTACCTGCTAAGTTTCCGTAGAAAAGCTCGCTCTCTTTAACGATTCGGAGTGGCTAATTTGCTCCTTTTCCTCTTCTTTTTTCACTTTCTGCTGAAATGTCATGCTATCTAACTAAACTCAGATGCGACGAATCTCGTGAAATGATGCATGGCTGGTCCCTCTCTCTAGTATGCGGTCGGTGCCAGCCCTAGCTGTTACAACTTGGTGTAGCTTTTCGGAACAAATTCTACTCCTTGAAGCATGGATTTTTCTATCTACTTCGATTATATTTTAACATTTAAACAATCGGCCAGGAGTGATGCTGACATTTATTTGGAATAAAAGCTTATCATGACCAGAGTTGCTCGATGGTGGGGTCGTTTGAGTTGAGGGATTGCGCCTAACTTCATGGAAGAATTAGGGATTTACAGAATGGCCCCTTCCAAATCAAAGTTACAGGTTTTGAACCCTTGCTGTACCAAGTAATATAATTATGTTTTTCAGGGACGATAACTTGGAGAATTGAAGTGGAAGGATGGAGAGAGATAATGATGGGTGCTGTGGCTACTCTTCTCATTATTTGACTAAAAAAGAAACAAAATAACGAGAGTCCATCTTTCTAGATTGAAATTATTGAAAATTTCAAGGATAGAAGTCAACCCTTCCAAGTTCGAATGATTGGAAGGATCTCTCCAATCTCCCGTTGGATCATTATCCTTCTTATCAAAGAAGTAGATATGGTAATTACGACGGACAAGTTTAAGAAACTAAACGAGACAAATGTCTAAAAACAAGGGGAAACCTGAATTGATTAAACTATCAAGAACTTTTTGAATATTTGCAAAATTAAATAAATAAATATGGGGGCAACTAGCTCCTTCTTTTCCATTTAAACCCATCCATGTTTACATATACATTTAAAACTCTATAAATTAATACTTTTATAATTATGAAAAATCATTGAGTAATCAAGATATTATTTAACTGAGGTTTAAATAAAAAAAATTAATTAATTTTATTAATTTATCAAGGTTATACTGTATCATACAATATATATTTTTCCTAGAATCTCAATTCAATTCAATTCAATTTTAAATTGATGGACTTGAGGTATACAACTTGTTCAATTGCTTCAATTTTTATTTTATTTTATAAAAGATATACCGATTGTCATATTTAAGTATTTTTCTCATGATTTTAAATAAAAGAATATATATATATATATATATATATATTTGTTTACAATAAATTTTTCCCCTAAAATCATCAGATTCTGACTCGTCCAACCAAGGGAAATGATGATTTGGAAAGTCAATATCTAGTTCATTGGTAGCAAGCTATAATCATCCTAAAAAGGAATTAATTGTGTGGACAAATTGATTGGAACATGCCACGACCCGAGGTCGAAAGGGGACGGCCACCCTAGCTTAATTTTCAAAATCATGCAGTTTTTAGTGCGTGGTTAATTTTGTTTTTAAAAGTTTTTTTTAAAGAAATATAACAAAAAATATTTATTTTTAAAAACTATTTTTAATTGTCAGCACATTAAAATAATCTAAAAATTATAAAAAATATCAATTTTTTTATAAATATTTTTGAAATACAATGATAAATATTATCTTAATATTTTAGATTTGAATTTCATTACACATGGGGCCATAGCACTTTCTTACAGAACTATTGGTTGGAAATTGATCAGGATAACATCAATATCAATATTAGTGTTAGTGAGCTTTTCCTAAGTGTTCTTCACATGAACACTACTTCTCCCATGATTTTGAAAATGATTCTCCACTTGGCACTTTTGGCAGTGGAGAATCTAGAATGTGGCAGTGTATTTTGACAAGAGAAAATCTAAGATCCTTGACTTAGTAAACGTATATAGTTTTATGGCCCTTTATAGAGTTGCAACTTGCAAGGAGTCTGTATGGGTATCAACCGTTTGTAGCTGATTACAGCTTATATTGTAATTTACTATATAAATACTAGTAGAAATTCTTGTTTTTACAATATAAAATTGAAAGCTTATTAGGTTTAAATATTCAAATCATTTTTTTAAAAAAAATATATTAGTCTTTTCAACGTAGAATAGAAATCTTTTAAATAACTTTTAAAACTATATCATTTACAACAACATGAAAGATAGGAGAACCCTTTTTGTTTTTTTTTGGTAGAAAAGAAATGGATATCCTATGGCAATCCTGTCCGAGATGCATTTTACTTCTTACTCAAGGGCAGAGACAAAAGTGGCCGGGCATGTCCCGTGCAAGAAAAAGAAAAAGAAAAAGAACAAGGTGTGGCTCTCCCTTTAATAATTTAAAGTCTTAGAATTAATACTAATAAAATTAAAGATTTGACCTCCTAATTTATTTATTTATTGTTAATATTAACCCCTCAAAAGATTCTCCTATTTTCTTTTCCAAAAGCAAGTAAAATTATTTTTGGAAGTGTTTTTTTTTAAAAAAAAACATATCAAAATAATATTTTATTTTTAATTTTTATAAATTATTTTTGATATCAACACATAATAATAATCTAAAAATAAATTAATTTAAAATAAAATAAAATAAAATATATGTTTTTCAAAAACATGTTTGAAATAAAGTGTCAAACATGGAATAAGGAATTAGTATATGTGGTCTTGCTCAAGAGAAGGATTATTCCTATCCCACGAATATGCAGCGAAGAACATTTTACAGAAGCACTGGGGATGAGCCATCACATGTGACCGACCATTTTCAATGGACCACGATACGATCAATTGGACTTGTACACATCACAGCATACTTTCCGCGATTTGTTTTTCAACTGCTTGTATTTCCTTCCTATTAGATTCCTAATCATCTTATGCTAAAAAAATAATTAATTAATTTTTTAAGTATATTTGATTGTTTGGTAACAAATTCATGTTTTAATTCAATCGGCTGGCAAGGTGGAGACTAGAGTTTTGTTTGACATTATATTTCAAAAGTAATTTTGAAAAAAAAAATAATTTTTTTTATTTTAAATTAAATAATTTTGGTCCTGTTGAGAGTTAATGTTATTAATGAGACAGGAGAAAATTCTCTTTCCACAACCAAGCTTAAATGAGAATATATACAGGTGCGTTTATTTTATAATTTATAAATATTTAATTATTATTTTCTATTTTTAATTAGGTTTTGGAAAATAAATTATTCCATTAACTTGTTGGTGTGATAAGTCATTAATTACATCAATCATAAAAACCATCGTAGGTATTATTATTTATGTTATCACTTCATAGGCACAATAGTATCTGGCTAACACATACGTTCTTAGATACTTTAGTGGATGAAATAAAGAGACTGAGAACCTATTTAATATAACATTAAAATTAGATACTTAATTATGAAAATTAGATGAGTTTAGTTATTGAAATTCATTTTATCCCTTATAAATATTAAATTTCTCTTATTGTTTTCATCTATAATTTGTTTCTTATATAATATTTCATCTAAATAACTTTGAATGGCTTGTTGATTGAATATTTTATAGTGTGCTATTAGATTTTATTTTTTATAGATATTATACTACCAGTTGTTATTTAAAGTGTTTTTTATTTAAAATATATTTTATATTTAAAAAAAAACTATTTTTGACATCAACGTATCAAAATGATTCAAACAAATTAAATATAATAATGAAAAACAAATACAAATTATTTTTCTTTAAAACCATAGCACTACTAAAAAAAGGGCTCATTTGCAACGGATTTTTGCAACGGCCAAAATCCGTTGCAAAATTTGGAACGGAAAATCGCTTAGCAACGGATTTACCGTTGCAAATCCAATTTTTTTTTTAAAAAAAGAAAATTGAATTTGCAACGGCTTATCCGTTGTAAATTTATTTTTTTGCAACGGATTAGCCGTTGCAAATTTTCAATGGCAAATCCGTTGCAAATATTAATTGCAACGGATAATCCTTTGCAAACCAAACAATTTGCAACGGAATATCCGTTGCAACGTCATTGTTTTTTTTTCCTAAAAAATTAATTTGCAACGGATATTCCGTTGCAAATGATGTGTTTTGCAACGGATATTCCGTTGCAAATTCATTGTTTTTGACCCAAAAAATAAATATATATTTGTATATTTATGTCAAATTAGAGTATGTAAAACTAATATAATGTAAAAATAATTATTGAATATTATCGTCTCAAAATATATAAAGGGATAGGAGAAATGACCTAGGATTTTCTTAGGGACATAAATTGATGTCAGTATTCTTAAATACATTTAATATAATACGATGAATAAATCTTATAAAATAAAAAAATGGCTTCAAAATTAAATTTTATGCTATTCTGTTTAAGTTTGTTTCTTTAAATAAATTTGTAGTGTTTTGACTTTTTAATTATATATTTGTGTATTTATGCCAAATTAAACTATGTTTTGCAAAATCTAACCATTTGCAAGGGATTATCCGTTGCAAAATCTACCCATTTGCAAATGCAATTTTTTTTTTTGAAAAAAATTGTATTTTCAACGGCTTATCCGTTGCAAAATAATTTTTTTGCAAGGGATTAGCCGTTGCAAAATCTACCCAATTGCAAGGGATTATCCGTTGCAAAAAAAATTTAAATGTATCACACTGAAGCCACCTATACGCACCGTTTTGTTTACTACAGAACAAAACGGTGCGTTTTGTTCCCTTCGGATAAAAAACACCATCTTCTTCCCTCGATCGAGAAATCTCTCTTTTCCCTCGCTCTCTCTTCCTTCTCTCGCCTGAGCGTTCTAGAGCGTAAGTCCTCGTAAGTACGATCAAATTTCTCTTCCTCGGATCAAATTTCTCTTCCTTCTTAGAACAAGTCTCTCTTCCTCCTCGATCTTCTTCCATCTCTCGTTCTCTGTTCTTCATAGTGAGCAGTGAAAAAATAAATCGACTTCCGGATCTTGCTCTGTTCGACCTTGTCGGCGTTGAGATTGATTTAAACAAGTACACCCATCAACACTACAACGCCGATCTCCTTTCATACGGCAAGCATTTCAATTTTTATTTTCTTTGTTTTTAACAGAAATTTTTTGAGTTCGGTGTCTTCGTCTTGAAACCATTTTCACTAGTAATGCACCTTAATTTACCGCCAGGGCTGTATTTATTATCATAATTTTATCATTATTTTGGTCACCCATTTGATTTTGCCGAGAGTTGTTAGAGAAGTAATTTTTTTTAATTTGTTTGATTAGCATTATTTTGGTCACCGTGAAAACATTCTGAAAAAAAATTGCAGTTTTTTGGAGCATGCATATGCTAATTATCAACATATAGAAAAATACTCGTAGAATATATACATGTTTGGTTTGAAATCATGGAGATAAATCAATACTTGCGTAGAAATTTGATTTCCTCTGCAATGCAGATTGTATTTTCATGTCTTGGGAACACTGTTGCACTAAGTAATCCATACAAAAGTTCTCCTTCAGCATGGTGATTTCTTTCTGCGAAGGATGATAGCACCATCACACTGAAGCCAGTCCAAGTACTATTGTTTTATCCCTGTTCTTGTTTTTTCTTTATTTAGTTAACTTCGATCATTTGTTGCCAAGGAGCTAAACTTATATTATTTGATGGTAATTGAATCTCGCTGCAAATTCGAAGATGTCCCTCTTGAAATTAAGCTGTACAGTTTCTCAATTTTTTTTTTTTAATAATAATAATGTCATTCATCATCTCATCAGGATAATGGATTTTTATCCTTGGCAAAAACATTTCACCAGGCAAGCTTGTCTTGACAACTAGCAGAGTTACTGCTCTAAATATATGATGATTAATGTATGATTGTTGATCGGTGCTGGCCTGTAACATTATGCAATTTCTCATCTGTTAATTATGAATCTTAGTGAAGGAAGATTTTCGTTACTATTTTGAGTTGTGTGAGGCGCCTCTTGAAATGATTTGGTTTTGAATAAGAATATTATAGGCTAGAGAATAAGAAAGAAAAGCAACCAAATTTGGTTTTGAATTCATTAATTTCATCAAGAGTGTGGCTATATATATATATATATATATAAGGAACTAGCTAGCTAGGAGGAGTCGATTCATTTAAACCATACCACTTGGGGATTCAATAATTGATGAAATGAAGGGATTCCAATATAGCTAGCTAGCTAGGTGCAATGTTTTGCGTTTTTGCATTCAGTTTATATTATATATTCTTTTAATTTTAATTTTTTGTTATTAATTTTAATGAAGGGATTCTAATATGTATGATGTTGATGGTAATGATGAATAGTATTATGCTTGGATTTGTTATTTTGAATGAAATATTTGATGTTGATGGTAATGATGATGAGTATTATGCTTGGATTTGTTATTTTGAATGAAATATTTGATGTTGATGGTAATGATGATGAGTATTATGCTTGGATTTGTTATTTTGAATGAAATATTTGATGTTGATGGTAACGATGATGAGTATTATGCTTGGATTTGTTATTTTGAATGAAATATTTGATGTTGATGGTAACGATGATGAGTATTATGCTTGGATTTGTTATTTTGAATGAAATATTTGATGTTGATGGTAATGATGATGAGTATTATGCTTGGATTTGTTATTTTGAATGAAATATTTGATGTTGATGGTAACGATGATGAGTATTATGCTTGGATTTGTTATTTTGAATGAAATATTTGATGTTTTATGGTAATGATGTTGATGGTAATGAATGAAATTTTTCGGACAAACCGGCACATTCTGTCTATTTTATTTGTCGGGTAATTTTAACCTAGTTCCCAAATTGAAATAATGATTAACTTGATCTTATTTATAGCTTGAAAGTTTAGTTCACGCTGGAATGAGTTTCAATTATTTAGATGAATATGATGTCCAGTGGCAAAGGAAATATCTATCATCAACATGCCTAGTAACGTAAGAATAAATTGAAAACCATTTGTGCCAAAAATAGATATTTTAGGGTTTACACTAAAATATGGTGCTTTAGACTTTTAAGTAATTGTAATTGTGTTGTTAATGTGGATTTTGATATTGAAGCTAGTAGGTGAGTGAGCTGATGAAATAGAAGAAGACATTCAGTGCAAGTTCCAGGGATTTGATACGGAAAATGACGTGTAAAGTGCTGAATTTCTGATTTTGACTTAGTGTGTTTAGGTTTTGATTTGTGTTTGTGTTGTTTGCAGCAAAGGTAGAGAGACGAGCAGAAACAGAGAAAAGGTAAGTGGAATTCTTTTACTCTGCAACTTATGAATTTTTCATTAATTGCTTACAATGTGCTTGATAGAATGCCTATTTATACTGCATTATAGGCAGACTACTTTACATGCTGGTGAAAGACAACTGGTGGTGGATGATTTCCGTGGTAAGATTCATTTTGTGGTTTAGAAAGTGGTACCTTAAGTTGATTTCTAAATACTCTTAAAATTGCCTGAAAAAATAAATCTAATTGGCATCTTGTTGGAGAAGTAGATTTCTTCTTGGAGATACAGTGAATAGCAAGTATCTCCCTGTAAAAGTCTCGAGACATTGTCATGGATGCCCGATATGTTGCATAGAGTTGGTGGCGAAGACAAACTTGTGGGCACCTGGTGATTATTATGGAATTGCAATGTGGTAGAGATTCTGGAAAAATCATCAGCGTGTGGGATCTGAATTTGATGCTCGAGATTATGGAACAGCATCTGCCTTCTGTCCTTTGCCTTGCCCTGTGTATTGGGCTTTAATATGCGAAGGAGTTGGGAAAATTTCCAAGAACAAGCACAGTAACCACCTTAACTATGTATTTTTTTTTTTTGTTTCATGTTGCTAGTGATAGAACTATTTATTTCTTTGTTTTATGTTGATGTACAAATATGTATATACTTAAACAAGTAAATGTAACTGAATCTTTTTATAATTTGTATAATATTTCATTTTATGTTATTTGATATGTATTTATTTGCTTCTAAAAAATAATAATATTAATCAAAGTTTGTAAATGTAATTATGCCATAAATTAAATAAAAAATTAAATAATTTTTTTTATAATTGCCACTTCGCAACGGATATTCCGTTGCAAAATTCCAACGGATAAGCCGTTGCAAATTGCAACGGCATATCCGTTGCGACTTCGCAACGGATATGCCGTTGCAAATTGCAACGGCTTATCCGTTGGAATTTTGCAACGGAATATCCGTTGCAAATTTATTTGCAATCACCGTTTTGCAACGGAATTCATCCGTTGCAAATGCAATTTTGCAACGGCAGCCTTACTTATTTGCAACGGATGAATCCGTTGCAAACCGCCCTTTTTTTAGTAGTGTAGTTTAACCGCGACAACAAGCATTACCTTATTGCATTGGCAGAATTAGGGCGCTTTGGCTTTGCAATGATTTGTTTATTCAGCCATAAATTATGTTTTTAGCTTTAAAAATATATATAAAAAAATATTTCACCTCCTAGCTTTTTATTTTTTTTCCCATCCAAACTAAAATTAATAGCTACTCGATTTAATTCATCATCATTTGGAAAACCTTTTTTGTTAAGTAATATGTAACCATGGTAAAAAACAATTGAGCTAATTATAATAAGAAATTATTTAGTATTGTGTTAGTGATTGTTTTTTAAAATATTTTTCATTTCAAATTGAAATAATATATTTTTATTTATTTTTTCAAATTTATTTTTGATATTAGAAAATCAAAATGATATAAAATTAACCCATACAAAAATAATTTGATGCAAAGAAAAACTAAAAATTAAATTAAATTTCTTACAAGATTTTTTTGAAATGGTTTAATTCAAAATACAATATTATTTGCCACGTAATAAGTTAAAGAGATAATGCTAAAACATTGCCTATGTTATTTTTAAATGTTAATTTTGTAGTCACTGGCTTTAACAGTAGAGCATGTTTGTAGCTAAAACATTGCCTATAAAGTATATGCATGTTTTTAAAATTATCTAAAAATACTTAAAAAAAATTATTTAAAGCAAAAATAAAATTTATTTTTTCCAAATTTAAAGTTTAAAGTTCTTCTGAAACACCTCCTTGGTCCAAATTTATTGAGAGTTTTGAACAGTTCGTTCCATCTTCCATTTAAATATTCCTGAAATATTTAAAGCTATACAATACGTTATTTAAAGCTGAAATATTAATAGCAAGAACAACAAGCGAAAATGATGAAGAACAAGATGAGCCAACTCTTCATTCTTGCCAAGAAGACATATACAAGCTCTAGCTGGTAAAGCAAATAATTTCTAAGAAAGGGCCATCATCTATTTATTCTATTAGATTACCGGAAGCTGAAGAAAGTTAAGGGTATATTTGAAATTCAGATTAAAAGTATTTTTGAATTTTTATTAATTGAAATTAATTGTTTTGGTATATTTAAATTGTTTAGATTACCTTAATTTTACCACTTTTTTTAATCATTATGCTATATTTTTAAACAGGTAGCTAGGAAGTCGACTCGCAACTCTAATTAATAAGATAAGGTGGTGTTTAACATGGTATATTTAAAGTGTTTTTGAAAAAAATATTTTTTTATTAAAATATTCTAGTGTTTTTAGATCATTTTCATGTATTGATATTAAAAATAATTTTTTAAATATAAAAAAAATATCATTTTAATATATTTCTGAACAAAAAAAATATTTTAAAAGCAACAACAATCCCTCTCTACCAGCCACGTAGCCAAAATTCATGTGTTAGCCAGCTTCCTTTTTATTTATTTATCTATTCCTGATATAACCTATGATAACTTGCGGAGCTCAGAAGGTTGCGTCTCAAGTGTAACGAGATGAGGAAGAAGAGAAGGTTTAGCCAAGGTGCTGACCTAGAAAATGTTCACACTAGAAACCTTAATGGAGAATGTTGATCTTATTGAATCATATCATCTAGTAAATTTCTGTAAAATCACACGAACAAACACGAAAAGAAATGACCTAAGTACTAAACAAGATCAAAGCAGATCACATTGTGCAGGAAGGAATGATAAAGTTTCCTTCTCAAGATCATGGAGCACCACCATGTTTTGCTGCTGAACATTGCCAAAAATAGACATGCCACTTGAACTCCCCATAGCCAAGCAAGCTACTCTCATGCTCGAATCACCGATCATGTAGTTTTCGGCCGGCAATTCCAGGTCTGCTCCATCAAAGTGGAACACCATCTTGGGCACCTCCATATTCGTCGAGCCTGATGGCAACGTGAAGCAAACTTCTAGCCCTGTCGAGCCAGAGCTATCGACAGGGAGATCGATCTGAGAGGTGAATTCTTTGGCTACCAAGTTAAAAGCACTTTCTTCTAAATAAGTTATTGTAGTGCCAGAGTCAATAATTAGGCCACCGCTCCCATCATCCTGGAGTGAGAAGGTGGATTTCTTGATAGGTAAGCGAGTGCCACCCACCGAGATTCCTTCAAGAGAAAGATAGTAAAAAGATGGCTGTGATGGGTTACGGATTAAAGGGGTGGTTTTGGTTGCACTACTTGATGCATTCACGCTGGCTAGAGATCCCATCAATAGCGTGCTGGTTTTCGTTTCATCAACAGAGGTTAAGCAGTAAGAGAACTTGGGCTCCTTGAGCTGAGAAACCAGTGACAATGGTCCACGGCCAAGCCCCACCAGGCCAGCACCTTGGCTGAATCCGCTTCCTTCATTATCTGCTCCACAGCCAAATGCAACATTAGGAACCGAAGCCTTGCCAAATGTGAGAGTTTCGCTTGCCAGAATCCCTTGTGTTGAAGAATAATCGCCATAGGTATACAGGTATTCACAGCTATCTTTGCAACTGGACTGGGGTAGTGCATCACATAATTGGCTAGAACATGGTAGCTTGGAGAAAGAAGAGGACTTTTTCGGATCGAAAATAGGGGTCGATTGATCAAAACACTGTGTGCAAGGCTTGCACTGAGTCCATATTAAATCACTACCGGTGTCCAAGATGGCGGAGTACGTCTCCGGCGGAGTGCCAATCGCTAGCTTCATCAAGTACTCACCATTCCCCGGAAGAACTGGAGATTCAATCTCAGAACTTGAAGATGCTACCAAGGCCATTGCTTTGAGCCTTTGCAACCTGTTTCTTCCACGCTTAACCCCGTGTTGAATACGCTCAAATCTAGTCAAGTTCTTACCTGAATCGACATGTTTGAGCCTCACACGAAAGCCCCTTTGCATCTTTGGATGCTCTAAAGCTCGCCGTGACGTAGAAAATGCGGGAGAAAAAAATAGGGTAAACATTGCCAACGCTAAAACAAAAGACAAAGAAGTCGTCGTAGCCATGATCGAATATTGCAATCACTTGAGAAGAAAACAAGGTCTACGTTTTCTGGAGAGAAAAGATGGACGGGTTAGTGAAGGTTATATAGGTTAGCCATGGAAGAAATGGCCTTGCATGATGGACTTTGGACCCTACAAAAAAGGAGAACAAAATGGAGGAGGCATGTGTGAAGAAGACTCGGAGATTTTACAGGAGATTGAAGAGGGTTTAAAGTGGAAACCAAGACATTTCAACTTGCAGTGAAGGTTGAGATATCATCGGGCCGGCATGAGAGTGAAACCAATGGCCGAGTCATGAGTGGTGGTTGGGAAAAATGAGACTGAAAACGCACATGTTTGCTGCAACCATTTTGAGAAAAGAAGGATGACAATATCCCAAACACCTCGCAAATATTTTATAATTTTAAAACCCGTTGTTCGATTTTTATAAAAGATATATATCCTGACTTATAAGAGAAAAGAAGGATGACAATATCCCAAACACCTCGCAAATATTTTATAATTTTAAAACTTGACTCGTTGAGGCTGATCAAGTTTAATAACTGTTGGGATAATTTTTATTTTTATTTTATTTTTTACTACTACACTACCAAGCTTGAGAAGGATTAATCATCGTTGTAGTTAAGGCTAAAATCATTTACGTGTTGCTTGAGATCTACTACAGCTTGATTGAATGATGTGAATATTGCAAAATAGACAGATCATAAAATTGGAAAATTCTTTATCCTTGTTCCACTCATTTTAATTCATTGATTCCGTTCTCCTTTGCTTAAAGTTTCTATGTAGTGCAGCAGTATTATATTTACTATTTACAGACAAGTAGAAGAGCTGTGTTGGTGTTTGGTGAGCTAACTGGTTTACTAATTATAATTAGGTGTTGATGGAACAAGGTTGGTTTGATGATTCTACCATGGCAGGTGCCATTTGTGCTTTTACACATCTTTCTTAATGTTTTTCTCGTATTTTGGTTAGAAAACATTACCCCTTCATCAAAAAAAAAAAAAAACAGGCTTTTACTATTTATACTGGTTGATGGTTTGGATTATAGTATTCTCTCATTGTTGAAACAATAGAGAAATTCTTTTATGATTCCCAAGTTGTAACTTATTGAGTATTTAAGATATATGAGAAAAATAAACATAGAGAAAAGAGGGGGAAAATCATTTCATGTTTTACTAAAAAGTGATAAGTATTCTCTTCTTTATTATTATTTTTTTATTGTGTCATTCTCTTTTATATTGTAAATATCTTTTATATATAACATTGTCTCCAAGAAACATGATAGGATGACAAAAGTCTTTCAATATGTAAAGTAGATTTTGGACTCAAGTTAAGGCGTGTATTCCCTGTAAAAGTTTGTGATAACAGAGATTTTATTCGCTTATCTGGACCCATAAAATATATTTTGCAGGAGATGTGGTTTTCTGGCATAAAAAAAATTAAAATCTAATAGTTAGAGCTTGAATATCAGGAATAATACAGCTAGTAATGTTAATTTACTTCCTATATAGGAAAATAGATTATTTCATGATTATCGGATAATCATGGCATTTTACCTTAACAAAATTGAGACAATATTACGAGTTGTAAGCTATCGTGTTCTTCTAAAATACGAGAAGTTCTCATATTATGATGGGACAATGTGGATTGCTCACAGTAGTTACATCTGAGCAAAAAGTTCAACCTAGTGTTCTTTTGAGGAAGAGAAAACATCACTTTCTTGAAGTGATGAGACTTTCAGCTAACAGAAGCCCTAACACTCAACATCTCTTTTTTTTTTTAAAAAAAAAAAAAAAACTCCTTTGCAAAATGTTATAGACATTTGTGTTGGAGGAAAGGGTAGGAGCAAGTTTCCTGGTGGATTAAGAGAGAAAGCATTGTGTTTTTTTGGGTCCTTTAAAAAAGAAATTCAGTCATATAAATTTGTTTTTTTTAATTTAATCCTTTTATATTGAGTTGATTTGTGTCAATTATAAATAGGATGGACTAAGCTGATGAGCTAGAAAAGCTCTGAAATTACTCAGAAAATTCTTGAAGGAAACACATTTCATGATCAATGGGCTTACCTTTTTCTTTTAATAATGCTACATATTGTGGAGTCAATTTTTAGAAGAAAAGAAATGCTCTATTACAGAGTGTGTGTGTGTGTTTTGGGTGGCTTTCTTTTCAGTAAAAGGTTTTGTAAGCTTTTCTCCCGTCACCAACTCTTAGCAGGATGAAACATTTCAGCTGGGTCCAAAGACAGGAGTTTGAGTGAAGATACCTCATCCTCAATCATCTTTCAATCACTCTCCATAAAGACCATAAAAATTATCAGGAACTCGAATGAAACTCGAATATAATTTATATTATTTTCTAACATATCTCCTCGAATGAAAGCTCTTTGGGCTTGAAATTTGCACAAGCTCACACTGCTTTGCGCTTGGTTTTTTATCAAATAGAATGGAGTGGTGAGATTCAAACTCGTGACTGCTGGGTCAACAAGTGTCTAATATCATATCAAGTAATCATCTCACCTAAAAGCTTAAGTTTATAAGTAAGATCCCAGAATATGATTTAATATTATTCTCTAATAAAGAGAATTTGCTGACCAAAAATAAAATAACAGACATTTGAGCTACTAAACAAAATTTCTAATACATTGACAAACATGTATGGGGCAAGCCTTGCAGCTTTTAGCATCTTATACTCTGATCAAGAAATATAGAAGCTTCAGTGGGCAGAAATTTGATGTTTGAAGACTGTCTAAGTTGCAGAAATCTCATGGCAATCTGTATGGCGATGTAACCGCAACTAAAGCAGATCTCAAGATGAGAAAGATTGCCAAATAGTTCCATATTTTTTTTTTTATGGTAAGATCAATTTCAATTAAAACATAAGAACTGACAGAAAATTTGAGGGAAAAAGAGAACTTTCAGCTGAAATGTGCAGGACGATTTGTGCAGGCGAATAGGAAGGATACAATAGTTCTGAATGGTCTGTTGTGGATCTGCGAATAGTGAATCATATAGAAAATCTAGCATACTTGTTTATGAATAGATAGAAGAAGGCAAACCCTAAAAAAGACAGTAGTCTAACAAGAAAAACACTTCATATTCAACCATTAAAATAGACTCAAATTTTGTCAAATAATTCTACAAACTCAATTTCAGTACAAGAGTGTTGGCTCAATATAATCAGTCTAGGTCTAAAGACCCTCAAATCAAACCTGGATTATTCTGTTTGAGTCAATTTCAATATATTTCCATTTTATTTTCAGATTTCTAGTTTTTATTCTTGAATTTTTTATTTTCTTCCCTGCATTATATGAACCTGAGATTCTGATTTCCTTGAAAATGTTGGTTTCCTAGCCTATTTAAATAACAGTATATAATACTAGAGAAAAACATTTCCACAAAAAATACAAATTAGAACTCTTATGATGACAACCCTTTTCAGCAACAATTCGCTTTTTCTTTGATTGTTGGCTTGTCTTCTTGCGCATTGTTTGGGAAGGACCAAAACAATAATTCCAGCGTCTGAGATAATTCCAAACCGCTTATATTATTAGGGAGCGAGGAGTGAGTTTTCAGCACAGGGTGCAAGAACTGCAGTTCCTGGGTTTAAAGATTTTTTGTACCTGTTTAGAGTATGGTGAGAATACTTTTAAAAATGTTTTTTACTTGAAAATATATTAAATGTTTTCTTTAAAAAATATAATAATTTTAGCATGATAAAAAAAATTAATTTGAAACTAAAAAAACAAATCACCAAACACCACCTTGATCCAATGAAATAGAACATCAATAGAAGTCGGTGTAAAGAGGTATAAAATAGGCAAAATAAATCCAATTCCAAATTTCCAATACCACCTTCGTGACAAGCTACCTTCAATTCTCTTGTCAAAACTCTAGACATCACTCCCTACTTATATTGATACAGCAGGGAAATAAATGCTGTCACAAACCAATTCCAAAAGGTTGCTTCTGTCGAGATTTATTCTTACCCAAAAGGTTTGCATGTTCTTCTTCGTCTTCCAGCTTTTTCCTCCAAACAGCCTCTTCCTTTTGTCTTTGGATCAGCTCTAGCTCACGAAATCGTTCCTCCTCTTTCCTTTGTTGCTCCAAGGCTTCTCTTCTCTGTGCCTCTTCCACCCTCCTCCTATTCTCTTCCAGCATCTTATCCAGCTCTTCTCTTTCTTTTCGAGCTTGTTCCTGCTCGGTCATTCATATTCATGTCAAAATGTGAACAGGGACAAAATGACTGAAACATCCAGTCAACAAATTTATGATACTTCTAGCTATTCAAAAAAGAAACAAAGAAAGAAAATAAAAGTAAAGCTTTTCATATGCATTCAGAAATAAACTTTCAGCTGTTATCAAAATAGATATTGAATGGCACACTGTTGGGCACAGAAGAAAAGGGAACTGATACAAATTGAAAGAATTAACTGTGTTGCAGTCCCCTTACATATGACAGACAGACCAGGTATCCGTATCTGAGATGGTTTGTGAAAGTGGGTAGAAGAGCAGAAGAGATTGAGATGGGGGGAACTAACTTTAGGAGGGACCAACTCAGATACCTATCTAGTAGGTTCACGGTTCAGCAGATAAAACTCTTTAGATTCTGGCTTTGCACCTGCTATGATTTTAGTAAATACGGATATGTTCTTTGCCCAACAGATGTCTGATCCAAACATTCTTTGCTCTTACAGCACCACTCTTCATTGTTTGAAAACTACAGTACTCAGTCAGTACTTTAAGGCTCTTTAATGTTAAGACTTCACGCAACCATGATTTAGCTGAAACAGTCTTTGGCATTTATCTCCTTTAGAAAGAAGATAAGCCGTAAGTTTAGGAAATATTGGAGAGAGCTACAAACTCTACATGCAGGAGCACCTGCCTCTTCCTAATCAGTCTTGCCCACTGTAATAAACTCCTATTACTCACTGCCTCTGTTCCATCCCAAACCTTAATGGTACTCTGTGGAAACTTGCCACAAGTGATTCTACATTGCCAATATCTATATAACAGCAAGCCCAAGTTGGCATCTTATGATGATATGTGTCAGAAACAACAGTTGAAAGCCGGGGATTCAGTCAATTCTCCATTATTCAGGGACTTAGCCCAAAGGGAACTCAACATGCCATGTAAGGGACAACAACATTGGCATTGGCAATGACAGCAAATGCAAACAGAAACAATGAGAACATTCCTGATAGTGTCAATATTGACAATGACTGATGCAATGGCAGTGGTAATTGACATAACTTCTCAAGATATACCAACTTAAGGCTCAAAACTCAGAATGATATTTTAACACAGTGATAGAAAACACAATGCATGCACAAGACTCGACAATCTATCCTCACACCCAAAAGAAGAATAAAAGTTGCAGCATTAATGAGATGGCTTCAATTTACAAGATTGTCAATGCCTCAAGTACTTTTTCTCTTCAAAAACTCTTTGCAATATAAATTACACGTTAAAACAAATGATTACTGTAACATAGGTCACTTCCATCAACCATTTTACATGTTAAGGTCCTGATTTTTTATGACTGCAAATAAAAAACCAAAAGGCAGGTGGCAGGTAGAAGCTCATAACCAACCTACAATAAGGGACCAGTAACTAGCGAGAGTTCAAAATTCTTACTTCTTTCCTTCTTTCCTCAGCAAGTGCTGCTTCCTTTTCCTTATGAAGTTGAGATTCAACATCATCAAACAATTTCTTTCGACCTTGTTCTATCCGCCTCTCTATTTCTAGCTGAACTTCCTCAGAGTTTAACTTCTCTTCCACATTTTTCCGAATGGATTCCTCCAGTCTCCTTGCAGTCTCTTCCTCTAATAGTTTTAGTACAGCCTCTTGTTGACGCCTGATAGTGCGTAAAAAGAAAAAAGGAGTCATCTTTCAATAAGCTATCCTAAGTAAATTGCAGATTTCCACTTCGAGGAAGTACACATAAACAAGAGAATAATTGTTCATTAAACAACGCATGTTAGAATAAGAAGTTCAAAAACCCATAGAAGCTAACCTGTCACATGTCAGAACTAAATATCAACCTGCTCACTGAAAAGTGGCAAAAACCCACTGGGATAAAACTCGGCTAAAAATTGAAGAAATTTAAAACTCACATCACTAAGCTGTTAGCAATATTAATAAGATGTCAGCAAGAGTATGCATAAGATATTTACCTTTTCTTCTCTTCCTCCTCTTTCTTTAGTTTCTCAACAGCATTTTTGGTAGAAGCAATACTTAGACTTCTTGACCTAGGCAATGGAGATAATGATTCGCTCCTACTTCTACTTCTATGTCTTCTACGCTGCCTAGGAGGTGTCGGAGACCGGATTTTGCGCCTCCTATAACTGGGCGAACGACTGCTCCGATGGCGACGACGAGGTGGAGAATCAGAATCACTTCTCCTGCACTAGAAAATTCACAACTTTACATGTCACAACACAGCCTTTTAAGAATAATAAAAAAAGCCACGAATAGGAACACCAATTCGCCTCCATATTGCAACAAATTTCACTATATGTTCGAATTTAAGGACCAATATAAAAATGCCATTACAAGATTGGATAAAGATGACTTCAAAATCACAACTTTACAGCATTGGATAACACCCTTTAGAGAGTAACAAGACCCACAAATTGGATTATCAAATTATTTCCATGATTTACTAAATTGAATTTTAAGAACAAAAAAAAACAAGGAAATAAATAGTGTCATTAGCTTTTGATGCAAGAGTATGTGACCTGGATTGGGAATTAGAATAAGGAGATCGGCTGCGGTCAGCCTTTCGGCTTCTTCTGCTACGGTGGTTAGCCGACGGTGAGCGCCTACGCCGGTACGACGGCGACCGAGAGATGCTTCTAGCCATCTCTCTTCATTTAATTTTACTGGCTATGTCTCTTCAGTTACTAGCCGTAACTTAGACTTTGTATGAGCTGTGCTGGATTTATTTTCCACGGGCTGAGGCCCAATCTAGTCTCGAAAATGAGGTCTAGTCCATTTATTCCTTACTCTCTTTTTTCTTCTAAAGTTCATAATAATAATAATAATAATAATAATAATAAACAGACACTCTTAATTTTAATATGGTTGTTTTGTATCGAATTATAATTTTAGTTATTAAACATAGCTTCAAAATAATATTTATATTTACATATCTTCCTCTCTTTTTCCTTTGTGCGTGGACAAACTTGTAATGTTATTCACAATAATATTTTGTTATCTCCATATCAGATAATTATTATAAGATATTTATTTTCCATTTTCATTCCTGCCAAGCAAAAGGGGGAAACTGCAATATTTTGTCTCTCGAGTTCCTTCAATTTCATTAAAAAAAAGTATTTGTTTTTCAAATAAAAGATCAAAATGATATTTTTTTTAATTGTTTTTAGTATACTCATATTAAAAATAAATAAATGAATGTTTTTTTTAATAAATTTTCAATTAAAAATAATTTTAAAAAACATTATATACCGGTACACCACTCATTAATCTTATTATATCACTACTAAAATCAATGGAAAACTCATATCTCAACTCCTAAGAAATTATTAGATATATGAATCCTAAGCCTTAAATATAGATTTGTCCTTCCTCTCAACAACGCGTTAGTTTGATAAGCTCGTCTCAAAATGTGCTTCATGCTTCTTGGTTAATGCTCGAGTCTTCGGACCAAATATATTTCTGAGACATGAGCGACCATTTTTGGTTCCTAGCATCCTCATGCTGCTCCCGCTTTGCCCATCTCTCAGCCAGACCGACCTATTCACAAACATCAACAAAGATATCATTTTTCTCTCTGTGAAATCGATGATTATCGGTATGTCAAGACAGCTAAAAGTATCAGTAGACCGAGAGCAGCACAGCTTGCAGAAGTTGCAATCACTTCAAGCATTGACTTGCTGGTTGAAACTGCAAATGTTTCATGATTAAGTTCCATCTGGATATCATCGGATCTCTGCAACTGAATTATCCAGCCAATAAGGGTTTTTCCCAAGCTAATGCTGTATAAATATAGCCAGATTTGAAGAAAGCATAGTGAATCAATAACAGTTTTCCAAGACAGAAAACAATTGGGTTTAAGAAGTGTCATTTTTGTTGAACAAAGCTTGCCTTTCTGCTCTCGATCGAGCAACAATAGAAACGTGCAAGATGATGACAGAAACTGTTTTCTTCTTTCCCTCGAGATCAAAATCATAATAACTGGGTCCTGATGATTTTCAGAATCAAATAATTCTGAGAAATGTCTGAACAGAGTTTAAATGTATATGTTTGTTTTTCGTTTCCATCTTTTTATTTTATTTTTTGCTTTTGTTTTTGGCATTTTTGTTGAATTTATTTTTCCTTTCAATTTCATCTTTGATTCTAATTTTTTTTTCTCTGTTTGACCTCATTCTTATTTTTTATATATATATTTTTCAATTCAATTAAACCTTTTTGGTCCTTTTGTGTAATTTTTTTTTTCTGGTTTCATCTTTCAATATTTATTTTTTCGAGAATTCAACTTCATATGATCTTATTGCTATATTTTTTTTTTACTATTGATTTTGTGATTATCTTCAAGTGTTTCTATGAGTTTATTTCGGTCTCACAACTAATTTATGATTTTGCATGCCTTTTTGAATATAGGTTTTATATGGTTGTTCTATTTCAATTTCATTTTTCAAGGTATTATTCTGATTCATTTATAATATATTTTTTATATATACAAATGAAGTTTACTTTTAAAATAAAAAATATTTGTTTTTTAAATTTTATTCCAATGTGTTTAATATTTTTGATGGCATGAGTTTATTTATTCAGTTTTATTTGTGTTTATCTTTTAATTCATGAATATTTATGATATAAATTTATTTTGTATCTTTTTAAATAAATAAGTTAAATAAATATAATCACGTGCATATCTCTATATAATATATTGATTTTAATTGTATAAGCTTTTCAATTTATATTTTTTTTATATAAAAAATATTAAAACAGCTTACTGAATATTTTTTAAAAAATATATATAATACGACAACAACAATTATTAGAAAAACCCTCATTATTGGACTTTACTGTTTCATTATGGTCGGACATGACATGCTGTGGTTCGCTAATTAATGTATATGAAAGAATTACATGGTCAAAAGCTGTAAACACTATTCGTTTTAGCTTAGTATCGCATCGAGATGCGCCGATCATTTTTTATTTAGATATAAAATTGATTTTTTTTATATGTATTATATTTGTTATTTTAATATTTAATTATTAAAATTATAATTGATAAAATCTTTATAATCAAAATGGAAAATAGTTTGTATATTTTGTAATTGCAGATAATGCAAGTAATTTTTTTTACGAGTTGCATTTTTTCCTCAGTAATATTAGATTTGACAAATTATAAATAAAAATATTGTAATTATTTTTTCCCAGAAATAAACTTATATTTTTTCGCCTTATAATTAGTTATTTTAATGTTTAATTAATGAAATTGCAATAGATCAAATATGTTAGAAATGAGTTTTTTGCTTTGTATAATTAGTATGGTTGCCTGCGAATTGCGTTAGGGTTTTTTGTATGTAGAAAACTAATTGATTTTTAAAATACTTTAATTAGTTATTTAAATATTTAATCAATAATACTATAATATATAAAATATATAACATATTAAAATATAATACGACAACAATAATTATTAGAAAAACCCTCATTATTGGACTTTACTGCTTCATTATGGTCGGACATGACATGCTGTGGTTCGCTAATTAATGTATATGAAAGAATTACATGGTCAAAAGCTGTAAACACGATGGTTTTCAATATATCTCGTTCATCGTTTCTATTTTTTAATTAAAACAGAACGTTCTTCGGTTTCAAACGTTCGGCATGTCGTTTCGGTGTCAGTCATTGTTCATATATAATTAATTATATATATATATATATATGAAAAAATAAAATATTAATTTAATAAGCATAATTAAAATTTGAATTCTTTTTTATTTAAAATATTTTAGTGTTTTTAAATTATTTTGATGTATAGATGTCAAAATTCATTTTTTTAAAATAAAAAAAATAGATTTTGAACCCAGAACGGCACTCCCGGAACGTAACCAAGGCGTTCCGGCAGGAATTCCCGGAACGGACCGGAATTGAAACCGAGACGAAAACGACGCCGTTTTGTCTCGGTTTTTTGAAAGGAATGGAACATTCCGCCCGGAACGGAACAGAATTAATAACTATGGTAAACACTATTTGTTTTAGCTTAGAAACGAGCGATATGCCCTCGCGATGCGCGAGCCTTTTTTTATATATGTAGAAAATTGATTGTTTTTATATGTATTGTATTTGTTATTTTAATATTTAATTGTTAAAATTATAATTGATAAAAATTTTATAATCGAAATGGAAAGTGGTTCGTATATTTTGTAATTGCAGATAACGCAATTAATTTTTTTTATGAGTTGCATTTTTTCCTCAGTAATATTAGATTTGACAAATTATAAATAAAACTATTGTAATTATTTTTTTCCAGAAATAAACTTATATTTTTTTGCCCTATAATTAGTTATTTTAATGTTTAATTACTGAAATTGCAATAGATCAAATATGTTAGAAATGAGTTTTTTGCGTTGTATAATTAGTATGGTTGTCTGCGCATTGCGTTAGGTTTTTTTCTATGTAAAAAACTAATTGATTTTAAAATGTTATAATTAGTTGTTTAAATATTTAATCAGTAACACTATAATATATAAAATATGTAACATATAAATTTCCCCTGCCTAAAATGAATAGTTTAATCGAAATGGGAAGTGGTTCGTGTATTTTTAATTGTAGATGACCTAGGTAAATTTGACAAATTGTTTTTGAGTTTCGTTTCCCCCCCAGTAATATTAGATTTGACACATCAAAAATAAAAATATTGAATTTTTTTCAGAAATGAACTTAATTTTTTTATGTGCTATAATGACTTATTTTCCGTTTAAAAGGAACAGGAATCGAAACGGTAAGTGACCCGTATATTTTTTAATTATAGATAACCTAAGTAAATTTGTATTTTTTTTAGTTTAATTTTCCCCCAGTAATATTATATTTAAAATATTAAAAATGAAAATATTGTAAATTTGTTTTTAAGAAATAAACTTAAACAAAAGAGTATCAAATTTAAATTCAAAGGCAAATTTTTTTATAAGATTTATTAATTATATTATTATATTAAATATATTTAAGAATATTGATATTAATTTTTCTTAAGGAAAACATCCTAGGTCATTTTTTTCTCGGTCTATATATTTATTGGTGATAATATTCAATAAATATTAAAACATATAATTAATCTCACATATTTTATAGAGTAATCGAAATGAGAAGTGGTTCGTATATTTTTTAATTGTAGATAACCTAAGTAAATTTATCATTTTTTCTTATGAGTTGCTTTTGTTTTTCAGTAATATTAGATCTGACACATTATAAATAAAAATATTATAATTTGTTTTTAAAAATAAACATAATTTTTTTACGTGTAATAATTATTTTTTTGTCGTCTAAAAAGAACAATATAATTAAAATGGATAGTGACTTTTATATTTTTAATTGTAAATAACTTAGATAAATTTATTATATTTTGTTTGGAGTTGGTACAAAATTATATCGAACAACCTATGTTATGTCATAATTGCTACAAAATAAGAAACAACTTAAAAAACTACCACCAACTACCACTATGGTTTCAAGAACTGTAGTGGTTTTTGCTTCTCGAATATCGTACTAGTATTTTCGCTTTCTTTTCTATTTTTGTTTGGAGGTGTCTTTTTGGGTTCTTCGAGAGCGTAAAGAGAGGCGGGTGCTGCTCCACCATTGTGTGATACTGTACAATGAAGAAGGAAACGAAGGACAAAAAGCCAGAGATAGTCAAAGAAAGAGACTGTGAAGACTGGTGTTTTGTTTGCAAAGATGGTGGAGAGTTGATTCTCTGTGATTTTGAGTAAGATTTTTTTTCCGACTTTGAAGCTCAATCTTTACTGTTCAAAGTCACTGTCTTGTTGGGTTACTGGGATAGTTTGCATGCCTGGAGATTGGAGTGCTAGTTTCCGTCTTTTGGGGGTCCAAGGGTAGTTTGTCTTGGTGAGTTTCTGTTTGGTGGACTGACCCTGCCTCATGTATGCTGCTATTACATACAAGGATTTTAGTAATATTTGCTTTTGCTTTCCCAATTTGTAACAATCCATTTTCTTGTTATATCTTGTTTTTTAATGATTTTCAAGGCACCATATTGTGTACATTGTTAGCTTGTCACCTTGAACATGACAGATTCTTCAATGCCTTTCAAGAGCTTAGAGTTTTTGTGTTTTTATTTTAGTTTCACATCCACTGAATCTCCGTGGAAAAGCCAAGATCGGCAGTATCTTTGCCTTTGGGAAATAAATTTCTTACCAACCAAAGTCTATTTTTTCTTTTGAATATGGAAGTTCTTGATTTCCGTACTGATAGGCACAGGAGCTTGTGAAATCGTGATTTTGGTATTAAAGGGTAAGTTGATGGATACGAGGAAAAGGAGGTCCTTGTTGTTTGAATTTGATTATCTTTCTTTTGTTTTGCTCAATAAAAGTTGGCCTTTTGTGTGTCACAAGTGTTTCTTGAGCAGTTCCTTTGAATCAAAGCTTAGATATGGTCAGTGGGTGATAATCTTGTACTTGTAAAACATTAAAATAATAGAAAGCAATAGGATTTAATTATTTAAGAAACAATATCTTGTGATTTTTTTCATTGAGAGTTTATGTTTAGCATTCAATTATGATCATCGTTGATCATTTTTGAAATCTATCACTAGCTGAAAATGAAGTCCTGGCAAAAAATGTTGTACCTGTAATTTTTATTTGTGCTCAATTTGTTTTTGTGCTGAATTCAATGTCAGATAGATTCAGCTATGGAGAATGCCTAAAATTTGAAGTTATGGATGACTAAGAAAGTTGTGCTTTCTTCTGTCTAGAAAGGGGAACACTGATTGTATTTTTCCAAAATCATCAACACAATAAAGTGTGATCATGCTGCATTGCCTTATGTATATTACCATGGTGAATTTATTTGTTTACCTCAATCTTTTTGTAGTATGATTGTTGCTAGCTTTGGTAGGAATAACATGTTCATTACTTTATGAAAGTCGAGCCTCTCTGCAACAAGGTAAATAAAAGAAAGTAAAATACTAACGTTCCTAAATGGAAATTTAGTCACTTGGATAGTGTACTGTTATTAAGCATGGTGGTGTTTAATATGTTGAGATAGTTGAGCTGTTTTCAATTAACGTTGCCGTCTTTGTATTCTGACAGTCAAATAGATATCTCTAATGATGAAATTCGAGAAAACCTGCCATATATTATTATAATGAGTACATACTGCAGAAGCTTTGATGTTACATACAATGGTCCATAAATCATGGTTTCATCCGTGTCTTTGAATACTTTATGAGGACGGTTATAACCTGACTGTAGTAATCATGCATTAAAACTGTAATCATTTCTTGACTTTCCTCTAAAGTATATGCAACAGATACTTCCATACACCTCTTGAATTAAAATTGTAAAAGTCACTGTTGCCTTTCTAACTTTTTTCCTCTTTCTAGTGACTGTCTAAAAGTTTACCATACAGAGTGTGTGAACAAGGGTGATTCCTTTCCGGGAACTGGTCAGAAATGGACTTGTGGTAAGTCACTAAAAGTTATATGTGATGATAATCAAACTTGAAATCATGTCCTCTATTCAAGTATTTCCAAGCAAGTGTAGTTACAGTATGCATGAGGTAGATTACACTGTGTTATCCATGCTACTTCAAAATATCTTCATGTATTAGCCTTCTTTTTTCTTAACTTTCTTTGTAAAGAATATAACAAGAAAACTTATGTAGCATATGTAAAACGAATTTATGTTTCAGCTCGGCATTCTTGTACCAAATGTCATAAAGCTCCCAAATTATATTGCTACTGCTGTCCTAAAGCTGTATGCAGTCGCTGCATCCGTGCTGCTAAGTTTTTATTGGTTAGAGGAAATAAAGGATTATGCGAAGAATGTTTAGAGTATGTACATTGTGTAGAAGATAAAGATGATGTGGATGCTGATGGGGTAAGCATATCGCCTTGTGTGTAATTTTTTAATATCAACATGCAGATGTGCATTCTGTACTACTTGTTCTTGGCTGCATACTGCATTTCAGAAGGACCCAATAAATACATTATAGCAGGTTTGGGTTAGCGTGTGAAAGACTGGAGAGTTTGTTTTTTCTCAAATTCTGTGAACTCTTGGAAAGAAAATGCAATAAGCGCGTCACATTGAATACTTGGGCAAGTCATTTTGTCTGCCTACACTTTTAGTTAATCGTTTTGGTAAACATAATATATTTTAATTGAAGAATGAAGAAGGGAAGAAAGTAGATTTATTTATCTTGCAGGGATATGTTTCTTGAATTTTCATGGTTTTTTAGCGCCATGGATCTACATTTTAGTAGATAGGCAAGAATCTGATTCCTGGATCATTCTTTAAAAGTAGGGATACCAATGGAAAGGACTGGAAGTTTTTCAACAAATGAAGAGGATTTTAGCCATTTAAACAATGAATCATATTGAAATAGAAACTTAGACTCATCTATGAACACTCAATGGTTGATGGTCATCTATGCTTTCTTTCAATTTATTGATAAATTCTACACTTTTTTGGATGTGAGAGTAAAGTTATGGTGATAATTGTTCCACTGTGGTTGTATTTTGTATGTTTATCAATTTGCAGGGTGAGATAGACTTGACAGATCGAGATACATATGAATGCCTGTTCCTGGAATATTGGGAAATCATAAAGGAAGTAGAAGGCTTGACATGGGATGACGTGAATTTGGCAGATCTTGGGTTGAGAAAGCATTCCAAACGCAGCTTCAAGTCAACTAAATTTGGGAAGAGCAAAGATGATGGTGACTGGGTGATATATGACAGTGATCTGGAGATTAATGAAGCCTATGAAACAAGAAGAAAAAGGAAGGGGTCAAAGCCAGTTGAATTTGATAGTGATCTGGAGATTAATGAAGCCTGCGAAACAAGAAGAAAAAGGAAGGGGTCAAAGCCAATTGAATTTGATAGTGATCTGGAGATTAATGAAGCCTACAAAACAAGAAGAAAAAGGAAGGGGTCAAAGCCAATTGAATTTGATGGATGGGGATCAAAACAGCTTCTTGAGTTCCTCACATTTCTTGGAAAAGATACAACAAAAGAGCTATCAGAATATGAAGTTAATACAATCATCTGTGCATACATTCAAGAAAAGGAACTTCTTGATCCTGTAAAGAAAAAGAAAGTTATTTGTGATGAAAAACTCTATTCAATTTTTAGAAGGAAATCTATGTATAAAAATGCCATACTTAATCTTCTGGAATATCATTTCACAGCAAACTTAATCAATTCACAGTCAGAGGAGGATGAAAATATAGATGGAGTCGAGATAAGTAAGCAAGAAAAAAGTAGAAAATCCACTATAACATTCAAGAGACAGAACACAAGGGGCTCTCGAACGAAGTCTGAAGAAATAGAAGCGGTTCCTAAACTCTATGAAAGTGGTTTAGCAGCTATAGTTACTGAGAATATCAAACTTGTCTACTTGAGGAAAAGCTTAGTGGAGGAACTGTCAAAGGAGCCTGAAAGTTTTGAAGGTAAGATAGTGGGAAGCTTTGTGAAAGTGAAAAATGACTCCAGAGACCCCAATGCTAGAAATTCCTACCAGCTCTCACAAGTTACAGGTAGGCCACTCTATCTGGACCAACCATAGCATTCATTTATTATTAATGCATGAAGGGGATGGCAGCTTATTTTTGGTTCAGCAAAACCAAAATCTTTTCATCTCTGTTTTTTATCCTATCTGCATAAAGCAAAAACATGACTGGTACTTTGTGGTAAATTTCACAGAATGAAGCTTGTTTTTGCACCTAAACATATGTTCTATGTTTCATAGGCTATTCACATTTCATTATTTTATTCTTTTACTTGTTTTTATCTCAGGTATAAAGCAATCCTCAGTAACTGGAGAGAATAAGAGTGAAATTCTCTTAAGAGTTTCCAGTATGCCAACAGATGTTTGCTTTTCAATGCTTTCAGATTTGGACTTATCTGAGGTAACTGGTTTAGTAGCTTTCATATAGAAATAATGATATGTTTTATTCTGAGAATAAATATAGGTTTTGAAATTTCATCTAAATGAAACAATCTTGTCAATAATTACCTGAGTCTTGTCAGTAATGCCAGTTCTGATGACAGTATCTCCCTTTAAGTTACTATTTCCCATTACTCATAGCATAATAGGGCTTTGCGTGAATTATCTTCACATAGCAGTTGAACCATTTATTGATGTATTCGGCACATTTTTGTCCAATGTGTCATTTGCAGGATGAAATTGAGGATTTGAGACAAAATGTGGAGGACGGGTTACATCCGAAACCTTCTATTGTAAGTTTTTTCAAAGATTAGTTTATCTTTTACCATTGAGGTGCAACTTTTCTGAACACTCAACTCATTTAGTTTTGTACTTAGCATTCTACTATTTTGAACATGTTTTGATTATCTCACGAAATTTCAAGACTTTAATCTTTAGGACATCAGAGTAATCATCATTATCCGAGTTCAAGTTGCTAGTTTTATAGATAAGAAAAGAATCACCAGAAACCTATAATTAAAGAAGGGGAATTCAACTTTATACCTGTTTTTGACAGGTGGAGCTTGAACAGAAGGCAAAACAGCTGCATGTGGATATAAAGAAACATGTATGTACTCAGACTTGATGCAATATCTCTTAATAATGTTTTTATTAACCCTTGCACCCTGAAAAAGTTAAACAAACTGTCATGTTATCAGCTTCAAGTCATTTCATTAGAGTTATTAATGGGAAACATTTTGCTGCAGTGGATTGAGAAAGAGCTGGTAAGGTTACAAAAACGCATTGATTTAGCAAATGAGAAGGGGTGGAGAAGAGAATATCCTTTCATGGTGTATGCTATTTAATAAAAGTGTTGGCTCTGGTAACACATTCCATCATCTTCAAATTTTCTTTCTCCAACCTCTTACATAAACTTCCCTGAGATTATATTGCAAGTACACACCCTCTTTAAAGGCTAAAACTAGGTTCTTGGCTCTGCCATGCACACCCAATTTTCTTTTTTCTGCACCATACATGGCAATCAAATCTGTCATATTGGTATGATGGGGATGCTATATGTCTAGCTTTCGCTGAATTATACCTTAAATTTAACTGATACTGGTTTTTTTCTTTTATTTGTCATCATTGTCATCCGTTCATCATAATCGTACGTGAATGGTATGCATTTTTCCCAACTTATTAAATATCTCAATGAATGATTGTTACCTTAACCTTTTATTGGTGCTAAACATTGTATGAATATTTAGACGAACTAGAACTGCTTAAGAAACCATCTGAGCAGGAACGATTGTTACAACAGTCACCAGAAGTCATTCACCAGATGGTCGAGTGCAAAACTTCTCCAAAGATGTTACAGAAATGATACAGAACAATATGATGGATCATGCAGGAGTGCGGGCTTGTGTAGGGGTGTTGAAATCACCCAGCACTTGAACTGGAAAATACCCAAGCTTGGTCTTATCTCTGACGGATTTTGAGACTGAAACTACTTTAAGCAACTTGGTCATCCTTTTTGTTAGCTAACCATCTGGGAGAAGATTTTGTTTAATGTCAGGGATGGATGGGTGTATTTTGTCATGAACTTGCATTATATATTATAATTTGCAAAATATGGTGCTTATTATCCTAGTTTCCGGGATTGTTGTGGCAAGAAAAAATTTAACGATGCCCAAAAACGCTGCGTCTTGGCCCATAATGCCAACTCTAATTACGAAGATTCCATACAGGAAATACATTGGAAGGCCTTTTCTGTATATATATTTACTTGAAACTTCTTGTAACTTACATATCATGTATATCATTCTATCAGTTGTTTGAGCACTAACTTCACTTCTAACATTCAATGACTACTCGTGAACCTAAAAACCGATGATGGAACTGCATAGTGATTTTGTTGCAACTTGCTTTTCACTGGAAACTGAGGTTTCACCTACGGTGCAACCTCAACCAAACGGCCACTTAGCAGTAACAGGTCCATGTTTTCCTTAGTATCTGAGCGCGCATTGACTCAGTCAATGGCATCTGATTCATTCTCCTTGTCAATACCAACATCGGTGATGAGAAGCCCAGAAGGATCACTTTCTACAGTAGTCGAGTCTTCATTTTCCATTGGAGAATGGCTGTTACTCTTACTCATCCTATCATCTATCAACTTGGTATCCATCGAGTTGAAGTCCTGGCTCTTCCTTTTTTCTAGTATCTGTTTTTTCTCACTTTCTTCCTGCAAAATTGTTGGGTCATTGGTTGTTAGCAGTGGCGCATCTGTTACATGTGCCGACAACTCGGGTGCATTGGGCAACTCTTGTTTTTGTTTCTGATTCAACTTCTGATCCAGTGTACTACCACCACCAGAAGCACTCTTGGTTTTTCTGACTAGATGGTGAAGCCACAACACCTGTTCAAGAATACAGGCTTCTGTTTTCTCCTTGTTGGCGTGGTGGAGTGTTTCAATACGGATTATGTCAGCTGCAGCAGCAGCAGACTTTCTATTGGGCTCAGACCTGTATGCAAAATGACCATATCTTAGTTCATTCCGGGCATTCTGCTTACTCGTATTAATAAAATAAATTGGAAAAACTGAAACAATTTGGTAGAAACCTATGGACTCACCCGATACTTGCCCACTCTCCAACCCAACCAAAACCGTGATGGGCTCTGTTTTAGATAAGTTGAAATGCAAAGCAAAACGATAACGATTAGGCAGCGAGACACAGCAAAATTAAGGATATAAAGCAGGAGAAATACTGTTTTTAGGGAGGGAAAATAATGGCATGGCATACTTGGCTGTGTTAATTGACATCGGAACCAGCCACTGCAGTGTCTTCTCCATCACATCTTTAATTTCTGTAATGGTAAGCTGGAAAGGCAAGTCACAACTGGTGTGAACAACTAGAGCATCTGCATGGCTAAGAAAATAAAAACAAAGGGAAAAGTAATACCTCATCTTTGACATGAAAAGATTGCAATTTGGAACGTAGAGCTGATTTTACACCAGGCAGCAAGTTCTGGTACAATGCATTCTTACTATCTGGAGGCAAGGAGCCTGATCGTGCTACCTGAGAGAATCTATAATTAGAAAGGCCTTGATGCAAGATTCTAAGAACACAAGTACATACATGAATGGGGAGATTATTAGCAAGCAGAGAGCTCATTTTAACACGGGTGAACTAAAAACATGCAATTAAAGCGGGGAAACTGAGCAACAACCAAAGATGATAACCAGTAGGAAATGAGGGTGTGAAATCTTCAAATCATATTCCAAGTCATTCAGTTTAGCAGGGGCACTGTAAGCTGTCAACTTAGTCGGGGTCAGAGGGGTGTGCCTTACATTTAATAGGATTGTGGCCCTTGAAGCTGTCTGGATACTACCTAGAAAATGCGCTAGAAATTTATGAAGCATGAGGGCTACTCGTTTTTCTTGCAATGCAAAATAGAGCAGCTCAGTGTTTGAAGTTAATGCATCATAATAATAATAATAATAATCATCATCATCATAATCACAAAATGAAGACTCGACTACTGTAGAATATGTCCATTAAATTGATCATCATAATCATAATCACAAAATTAATAATAATCATCATCATCATCATAATAATCATCATCATCATCATAATCATCATCATCATAATCACAAAAAAAAGAGAGTTAATGCATCATAACTGAATCGAGACTAGCCTCTTAAGACCCCAATTAGCATTTCTTGGTCCTCTTCAAAAGCCCACAAACCAGGTAATCATCTATTCTTCAAGTATGCACTGACTAAGTCAGAATTCTAAAATAAACAACCACCCACGCAAAGGTGCACACGCACACAGAAACACACAATATCCATTTTCATTTTTTAGGTTCTGTTATGAAGTTGAAACTTGTAATTTTACAAGATAAAAACTTTGAAAACTAATGCAGCATGTAAGGGACACCACTAGTCATTTTATGTAACTAGTATAGTACATATGGAAGATAAGATAGCTTGTCCGTGCTTATGGGTGCAGAAATTATGGAAAAATAGTTCAACTCATCCAAAAATTTTCTTCTCACAAGTTACCTGATTCTCTTTTGCTTTCCTTTAGGATTAAGACTATTCTTGCTATATTAGAAGCCCATCAGTTATGTGAAATAATGTCACATAGCAACCAATCTTGATTACGAATTGTAAGGCTAATAATTACTAACTTTGAAGAATAGTGGATAGACAAAATGCGGAATGAGATTTAACATGATGAACATAGATGGCACTTACAAGGCTATCAATTTGCATAACTACATTTGCATAATGTAAAGAAAGACCAGCAGGTCCCAATCTTTCAGGATTGCTCACAGATTCCTCATCTTGTACGGAATCATCTGCAGTACACAACTAAATGCCATCAAATATTTTCATAAAATAGATCAATTTATGCAAGAACTCCTTCAACTAAAGGATCTTATATGCAGAAGCATAAATCCCAAAGGAAAATCTATGGGCCAGTAGTTGCAAGAAAAGCTTTTCTACTTTCCATCGCCGATTTTGAACTCCATGTATACTATTCTTTTTTCTTATTCAAAATGGTTTCAATGTTGAAAAAAAAAAAATGATACCAAATGGTATTCATTGGTTAACGGTGAAAACTTATTATGCTGAATATACAAGTGCATCCATAAGAAATTTTTGAATGATAAAGGATAAATTTGATTAAAAAAACTTATAAATTGATCAATAACATTCAAAACAGAAATCAAAAGGAAAACTAGATTGACTTTTGTGATGAAATCACAGGGAAAGTTGACACTGACAAGGAAAACTGTCTTTTCTTCCCCCCTCCTTTTTCTCAGTAAAATATGTCCCAATTTGCATGCTATGGCAATTTGTAAGCCACCACTTTCATGTGCATGGAACTAAACATGGTAGTGAGAAATACAGAAGCTGATGACACAATTCCAGACTAAAGAATTATTTTTTCATATATACACTTCAAATAATTTCTTTGCAACTTGATGTTTTGGGTCAGTACTTTCCCTGTAATTTTGAGTTGAAACGAAAACCAAAATGTGATAACAACAGAACTAGCAATTTTCGCACATGAAGATTACATATTTTGAAGAAAATAAAAGTAAAACATGCACTTGGGGAATATAAATAAGATGAGCTCAAAACCATGGCGAAACACATACCGAAGTTGCCATATGCATTGCCTATCTCAAGGATTAAGAAATGGACAATATCTACAAACTTCTCCATAACCTGTGTAAGAAGCATTCCAATAACTGAGATTCTAGTCACTCTGTCAACAACCTTCGTAGATAATCGATGATATTTGTTTCCATAAATCAAAAATCACAATCTCAATTATGTAGCAATAGAAAAAAGCAAAACAATCAGTAATGCTACCTCTTCCAAACTTCTAGACCAGAGTGATTTCTTCTTTACATTTCGTATTTGTTTTCTTTGGTTTTTTATTTCTGTCCTTAAGCTTTCTCCTGCATTTCAGAGAGCAAAGACACAAACTTAAATTAGTACCTCACTAACATGTGCCCCAGGGCAATGTGTGCGGGTTACAACATTAATTAGAAATTGATACATTATCAGAATTCTCAACTACAATCATGGTAATCACCTTGACTTTCAGAATCCTAAAACTATTTAACACAGTTATTTTCAATTTCTAGTAACTGTTGTTACAGAATAATATAATCATATTCTGGGGCCTCACCTACAAGCTTAAGCTTTTAGGTGAGATGGTTCCTTAACATGATATCAGAGCCTTGTTGACCCAGCGGTCACAGGTTCGAATCTCACCACCCCCATTCTATTGATAAAAAAAAAAATCAAGCACAAGGTGATGTGGGTCTGTGCAAGTTTCAAGCCCAAAGGGCTTTCACTTGAGGGGGTGTGTTAGAGAATAATATAATCATATTCTGGGGTCTCACCTACAAGCTTAAGCTTTTAGGTGAGATGGTTCCTTAACAGCAACATGTATACCTTTAGGATAGTCATATGTAAAATATAACAAAATTAAAGCAATGTCAGAATCACTACCCCAATTAAAAGATAAAGAAAGTGGCCTCTTTTTTTTTGTCTATATATATATATATATATATATATATATTGTGATGATGAAAGCATAGATAAATCATCATATCCTATAATTTATTAAAATCCATTCAAAGAATGTAGCTTTCTTCATCTCATCTAGATGTATTTACACTACATCTTTTAATTTGTTTCTCTGTGATCAGGCCCGATCAATTTTGGCACAAAGGCGATATGTTCAGTCAATAACATCATTTCTCATTAGTTTCTGGAGAGAGAGAAAAGTGGCATACTGTTTAGTACTAAAAAAGATGCCATATAGCAGTTAGCATAGAGTGTAATTCACAGTCACGTAACACTCTTTTATGAAGCATAAATGGCTTCATTTTTTATTCAAGAGCAGCTCTCACATAACCATATAGAAGTTAAAAAATAACCTTTATCATTAGAAGCTTCAGCATCCTCCCTCTGTTGACATTCTTGTTCCATTTTATCCAAAATTTGCGATTCTTGGTATAGCTCCTGCAAACCCAAGAACATTTATGTTTTCATTCTTTGAAACCAAAGCACATGATGTAACAGAAAAAGTTTATACAACCTATCATAAAACTCCAGTTATGCAAAGCATGAATCATCACATCAGGAAGGGGAAAAAATTAATGTAAAGCCACAGACTCCATGGAATTATATCGTAAATGTCAAGAATATTTTTTTGGGCACAACCATATTAAAGTGCTAAAGAGGACATCCATCCACTAATTAAAGTTCACCAAATCATAACAAGAAAGAATATTGTACTCACAGCTGTATACTGAACCAGAATCGTTAAAAATTCCATTATGGATTTTGCCTCCTCCCGTAATCCCTTACGAGGAGTTTGTTCTCTGCTAATTCTAGAAATCAAATAAAGAAATTCAATCATTTATCAATACTATAGAAGTTTATTATAAAATTTAATGGAAATACAAGGTGCTGTGCTATATGTATTACTTCTCAAAATAACGGCCCAAGTTGTGCCATTGAGAATCTTTACATCGATTTCCAAAACGAACCACTTCTCCTGAAAATATTTTCAGCTCTTCTCTGCAAAATAAGTAAATGAAGACTTCAAGATTATGTTATAAAAAAAAAAAAAAAGACAAATAGGAAGAGAGCTTTCCCATAGATGCATTAATGCTAATTCATAAGGCACTCACCTCTTGTCAGCTGCAACAATCCTCAAAAGTTCATCCATATCTTTTGATATCAGATTTTGCACACCTTCTGAAGGAAGCACCTCTTCTTTCAAATAACTTACACTTCGTATAGAAAGAGATTGCATAAGGTTGGAACCCTTGACAACTGTGTTTGCTACCTCAAAAGCTAAAATTCCAAGTTCATTGCCCTTAGTTGCTACACTAGAAGCAAAAATGTTGGGGTTTAAATTTGTCATGCTACTCCCTAGTGTGTCCAGGGCCTCCACTGCTTTCCCTAGTCCAAGAGTGCCAGCTCTACTTAAACGTGAACTAACCTCCGAAACCTGCAGATTATAGCCTTCCATTTAAATATTCTCAATGACGTATCAAATTAGCAGACCATTGCAGAATTGTAGTGGGTTATAATCTAGATTATTCATCTGGTTCTTCAGCCATCCAACAATGCTGATTACACATATAACCTTTCGTAAATATTCCAAATACAATCACTAATGCAATCTCATCATGCTTCTGGTCTGGTTTCTTCAAAAAACAAGAGCTTTCCTCCAATCCAACCTCGTATATAGGAGACTATTCCTCTTTACTCTAGCATGCCATATACTTGATATCCATTCGCCTCACCAAAAATTTCACAATCAGATGAAAAATAAATTGATTTAAGAATTGACAACTTTAGTGATTAAGGATTCAATTACTGGGATTAAGGGCTGATGCTACCAGTTTACTCAATTTAAACTATTTTTCTCTATGTTTGACTCCAATCAAAGTTTCACCACATCAAGCTTTCCATCTACACTATCCAACACATTTATATCATCAACAAGCTTGCCTTAATTACCAACAAAACATAAAACAACTAATCTTGAAAAATAGCCAAAACTAACTACTCTTGCAAGAAAAAACATGAAAACTCTAGTTCACCAAACCAAAAAACAATTGCAAATTTTACCTTGGCAACAGCTGCTTGTCTACGAATTGATCTTGATTTTACTGATGATGATGGATATCTAGGAATCCCATCATAAAACTCATCTCCAACATCATTTTTAGCATATAAAAATGACTCTCTTGCCTGCTGCTTTAAATTTGCCTCTAGCAATTCTTTTTTCTCAAATCTTTCCTTCACTTGCTGAGTACTTGATATATGTGGATTGGAATTTTTGTTACTGGCATTGGGTTTCTTTGAACAAGCCCCTCCCATGGTTACTGTCTGGTGATCAATTAACACTAACACAAATTGTGAACCCAAAAACAAGAAAAACCCACTATAGAACACAAAGTTTGAAGCTGTAAAAGAAAGAAAAATCAAAGATTGAAACTTTTACCAAATGAATAAAATAAGTGGATTTTTCCACAGAGAGAGAAAGAGATGGTGTAAAAGTCCACCCGACATGGCATCCAGACCAAACCAATATTCATCAGGGGCGGACCTAAGTTATGCTTTGAGCTTGAGGGAGCTTGTCACCCCGAAAGTTTTAAAATATCTTAATTCTATTCTTTAAAATTTTCAAAAAAACTACGCGTGCAGCCCCTCAAAAATTATAACTTTTATGATGAAATTTTCTAGGAATTATTCAATGTTGTTAAACAATCACATGTATCTCTCATGCTTGTGTTTTTATCGAATCAAATTTTATGTAATGAACTGAATTTCAAGTCTAGACTGGTAATGCAGGAGTGGTGTCTTAAGTATACTTCACTTCCACTAAACTCAAACATAATTCTCATAAAATAAATTATGTAAGATTTTTTTATAGTTTTATAAACTTGTAAAATATTCTTCAAACCCAATAAAAATAAATAATAATTCATAATATTCATTACAATATAAAAATGCAAGATTTTAAAAATTATAATATAATAATAACGAAGCAAGACCTTCCAACTTAGAAGTTTATGGAATGAAGAAGCAAGGCATGTCAAAAAAATAAAAAAGCAAACACTCCCATCAAAACAGTAAAACACATGTTATAAATAACTAAATATAATATTAAAATTAAGAGATGAGTTCAGCCACCTTAGTAAAATAAT
Source organism: Salix exigua (assembly GCA_032356905.1). Classification (NCBI taxonomy): domain Eukaryota; kingdom Viridiplantae; phylum Streptophyta; class Magnoliopsida; order Malpighiales; family Salicaceae; genus Salix; species Salix exigua. Next base: position 21,870,655 of record CM063603.1, on the reverse strand, counting down.
ATAATTTAACACGCATAATAGATATGATAAAAGAATAAAACTAATACGTGCACACATGCATATTAAGTATATTAACATATGTTAGTGGAATGCATGTAAGATAATAGACGAAACATTAAAGTTTTAATAATAGACAAGGTTTGCAGCTCTAGTCACTTCGGGAGAATTAGTCTATATAGGTTGGTGACTCTCTCACCAACTAAATATATAGATTATTAAATGCACATAGACTAACTATTGTCTGTTAGTATAAAGTTTATGACAAGTATAATATTAATAGAATTTTATTAAAAATAAATGAATATCGTATTGAAATAGAATTTTATTTAACATAATGCAAGTGCAAATTCAAGAATGGATGAGTGCTAGGAAAATAAAGCAACATATATAAATATTCAAGAAACAACCAATTATACTCATTATATAATCAATATATTCATATTTATATCACATGTATATTCAATATCATCTCATTTACCCGATAAACAGAAATAAAAGACAAACACATAGAATTGGAAACTACCGAGTATTGTCAGGAGGAACATCAACAAAACCTATTACAAATACAAAAATAACTAAAAATAACTCATAACAGATAACATAAAATATTACAGCTCTAAGATCATACGTCAGGATGTAATTATGAAACTAGTACAGATCAACCCAATCAATTCCTACTGCTCGATCGAAGATTGACCAAAATTAACTAACCAGACAACAAAGACCATTAAGTAATTGGTTGGCCGAAATTGAATAGCCAATCGACTAAGACCATTAGGCTTAATTGGTTGATCAAGATTTTAGAAATATGATTTGTCGGTATCCTAAATTACAAATAATTGACTTGTTCCTCAAAAACCTGCAGTTCCAAATCTCATGTCAAATTATTTAAGCCAAACTAATACATTAAAACATCAATTAAGCATCTTATATCATTCAAACCCTAAAATCAAACTTGACAAACATACTCAAGCAAAAAAACATCAATATCATACCTTAGAAAATCCTATTTTGAACTCCCCCCACCCCCCGTTAGTTTTTTCTCCTAAAAAAATGATCTTATTTAATTATGCTTAGTAATTGTGTATAAGATAAAAATTGAACTCCCCCCCCCCCCTTTCTTTTAGTTTTTTCTCCTAAAAAAATGATCTTATTTAATTATGCTTAGTAATTGTGTATAAGATAAAATTATTGTTTTTGTATTGTATTTAATTATAATGAATAAACATAAAAATATATTAAAATAATTATATTTTACCTTTAATATGCATTTATAAAATAATTAAAGGAAATAATAAAACTTATATTGACCTCATGAAAACCAAACAATTTAGGATATAGACTAGTCCACGTTTAAAAAGAAATAGAGGAAGGATCAACCTAGTTAAAGACCTAGGTTGATCTATGACCTGGTCAAACAAGGTATAATAAGGGCCTAAAATCTTGTTGACTTTTTTTGGTCAAATGAGGTTTCTTTTAATTTTTCTTTTGAGAAGAAATAGTAGTTTAGATTTACCCTTCTAGTTCATGGCTCAAGCCTTGTTCGAGGCTGAATCTTAATTTGAATTTTAAAATAATGATAATAATCAATTTCATCTATACATTACCCAATTAAACCCTCTCAGACCAGTGACCTGAGCCTTACCAAGGTTGACCACAATTCATGTTCAAAAACTATAATAATACCCATTTTATTCTTATATTGACCTAAATTAATAGTTAATTGATTCGTTACCTTGGTTTTGCCTCAAGTTGGGTTAAAACTATAATATTAACCATTTTTATTCTTAAATTGACTCAAGTCTATCCAGGTTGACCCTTTTAATATGTTAATTAATCTTTACCATGGATTGGCCATCAAGTTGAGTTTTAAAACTACGATAATAATTTTTTTATCCTTACATGTTTTAGTTGGACAATTTTGAAATTGAAAGAGTTTAACAAAGAAATTCTATGAATGAAAATTTTTAACCTTAAAAACATCTTCCCCTCATACTTTCTGTTTTGAAAATACAAATATCTACTTTAAAATTATCATAGAGACATTTATTTTATATTTTTATCTTTTTTCTCTTCAACCAAATACATTTCTTTGTTTCTTTATTTTATCCATGAATGGTAACGAAGCATTATCCAATGGATCATTTTGAAATCCTAGTAGACTCATATATGGAGTAATAAGACAAAACTAAGTTCAAAAAGAGATTAGTTTTTTTCCGGACCAAATAATATGATATAAAAGGGTCATGGTTTTCGATTCAATTATTGGATAGTAGTAAAAAATTATCAGATGATTCTACAAGCTCAATTCTCTAAAAGGTTTGACTAATTGTAACTAGCTAAGCACACAAAACCTTAAATTGGGCCTCAAATATATTGTTTAGATAATATGACAACCTTATTTATTGTTTGTTAAATAATATTTATAAAAATATTAGACTATTGAGCAATGATGTTTAGCTTATCATAATAAGACATGTTACATGTTAAATATAAGAATGTTTTTAATGAAAACATGGATTTTATAAAAATATAAATCTAAAAGAATGCAAGATAATTACTTATGAAAAAACATGCTTTCAACACAAATATAATAATAGAACACTAGCAAGCATACTAAGTATTTATCCAAACTTATAATTGTTATTAATTCAAAGTCCTAGCATGCATAATAATAATAAAAATAAATATGCTTCAATTAAAACAAAGAAGAGTACTTACTTGTTGAGACACTTTAAAATAATAATATTTTTCTTTATTTCAATGATAAATCCTTTGTTCTTGAGGCTTTATTGCTCCCGTGAAACCCGAAAAAAACAAAAAAATGGGGTTAAAAATATAATTAAGAAGAAATAAGACTATAAATACTCATCTCTTCCCTCAGCCATTTCCAACTGAAATTAGAAGAAAAAGGGGAGAGATAACCTAAGTTTTTCTCCACAAAAACTAGGGTTAAACACCCAAAAACTTGTAAACCCATAAAAATCTAGGAATTCTAAAGTGGAGAAACAAAATTTGAGGGAGGATTAACAAGAAGAAAGTGAAGAATTTGGGGAAGAAAGGAGTGATTGGTTCTTAACAAGGAGAAGAAGGCTAAGATTCTTCCAAAGTTGTGAACTAAAGTCAAGATTTTATCCAATTAAGTAGTTTTAATTCCAATTTCTATGAAATTAACCACAATTTGATTAGAAGTTCATGATTCTTCTTGAATTGGGAATTAGGGTTTTTAAATACAAAATATTAGGGGAATGCATAATGAGTAGGGTTTTCATGAATAAAGGGGAAAACATGGTTTTTATTGATAAGGAAGCAAGGATTGAAGATGAATTGGTTATGTTTCCTTCAATTTTGCATAAGAGGGCAGATTCAGTACCCTATTTCTTAGGGGAATTTGGACCTGAACAATACATAATTCAGGGAGGGTTCCTTCATAGAAGTTGTAGCTGGGAGTGTTAGCTTTCCAACGAGTCCAATCCCGTCTAATTTGGAGCTCTAGAACTCTAGATATAGGTAAACATCTTAGGAGAGGTGAAGTTGTCACCTGTGTTTACAGTTACGGTCAAGTTGAGAAAATAGCAAAAATTTAACCATGTTAAAGGTAGAAAATGTTCCTTGCCCTTCATAAAAGTGTGTCTTGATATTCAGAAAATAAAATAAAATAAAAGAATAAACGGTGATTAAAATTGAATTCGTGATGTCCACTTGGACTACAAATGAGTTGAAAAGTTAAAGGATGATAATGAGGAATGTAAGTTAGAAAGAAAAGATTTGGTAAAAGAGAAATGAATATTATTACCATTTTAATTGTTTTTGTGTGTGATATATGGATTAATATGGAATAATGGTGGGTGTTTGTGGTTTCAGGAGGAACCGTGGGAGGAGGACAACAACAACAGGGGAACACAAGTCGAATGTTCACATTAGGTAGGTACTTGGTACCTATATCTTCTTTATCTAATAATTATTTTCTTTACTAGTTATTGAACTATAAGTTACAATTTGGGTGCTTATTGATGAGGAAAAGAAAAGGGGTAAAGGAAATGTTAGGGGATGGAAAAAAAATAGTTAATGATATCGGCGGGTGACGTCGATATCGATAAAATTTATAAACTTGATTAACTATTCGGTCTGGGAATAGTTAATGATATCGACGGGTGACATTGATATCAACATAATTTATAAACTTGATTAGCTATTCGATTTCAGAACAGTTAATGATATCGACGGGTGACGTCGATATCGGTATAATTTATAAACTTGATTAGCATTCGGTTTCAGAACAGTTAATGATATTGACAGGTAACGTCGATATCGACATAATTTATAAACTTGATTAGCTATTCGATTTCAGAATAGGTAATGATATCGGCAGGTGAAGTCGATATCTGCAAAATTTATATACTTGATCAGCTTTTTGAGATGAAAGCTAATGATGCCAAGAATCCTTGACATTGACATATTCTAAAACCTCCTAAGAAAATAACGGAACAAAGATTAACTATTTTGTTTTTTAAAAAATAAAGTTAATGACACCAACGGTTATGTTCGTGTCAACATTTTCATGAAACTGATTAATTGATTTCAGGACGGGCAATAAGAGACACTATTGGAGGTCATTAGTGTCGACTATAGTCTCTTCGATGTGAAAAAAAGGGGAAAGAAGCAGTTAAAAGAAATAAATTTCTTTTATATAACCTTAAAAGGGTGTATATGGTTGTGTTTAGAATCTCATATGATTTAAGTAGATTGATGAATATGTTGTTTAAATTCTTCTGTAAATTGTTAGTATTTACTTAATTGTTTTACTCATATGAAAAATCTATATTTTGCAGGTTCTTCCCATTCTCTTCAGGAATAGATTTTAAGCCTTAATTTCTTTTTGTATAAGATAGGAACTTAGGGAGTTATGGTGAAATTTTGTTATGTAGAAGAACATGTAAATTGTATAGAATAATATATTTGTAAATTTGTTTCTACAATATTAAATGTATCAACCTACACTTGGGATATTAGAAAGTACTAGATTATCTTAGAATATTAAACTGTGTTATGTTCTATGTATATGTATATATGTATCTATATGTGAAATCTTTGTGTGTGAATTAGCTATTTTAATTTTTATCTTATGCGTGTGATGTAAAATGGAGTTTAGGAATGAATATGGTCTTGAGCATATTCTGGAATGAATTATGTAGTTGATTACATTAAACATGGATGTGATTCAAATTATGTGCAAGTTGTGTTATTGATAACTTGGTATCTCCCGGAGAGATTTTTTTTTTTAGGTTATTATAGCTCCTCACTTGTGTAACTAAGATGGTTTTAATACTACCTTCAAGTTTTCAATAACAACTTATTGGTTTAAATGCACATTTAAATAAGATCTTTTAACCAAATAATATGAAACTAAAACATCTCTAAACTAAATCATCTATAGACTTCGAAGGAAAGCAAAAGCTTAAAATGAGAATAAAACACTAAAATAAAGGCTAGGAAGAATATGTAAAAATCTAAAAACAATTGAAAACTTTTTCTTCACCTTTTTTTAATAGTAAATTTAAGAAGTTAAGAGGTTAAAAAGTTAATTCTCACCATTATCAACCTTTGATTAGCCATTATAAATAAATAAAAACCTTGAAAAAACAAGTGCTTTTTAAGTAGAAAAACCAAGGGTTCTTTGAGATTAACTTCTCATTCACCTATAATTTGTTTAAATCAAAGTTTTCATTAGTCCCCTACATGAACAAAAAATATATCACTAATTTGAAAACAGCTTAAAGATTTTCTTAAGAGAGATTGATTTTATATATTACTAGAGTTAGTTTCTGGCTTAGAACATTTCTTAATGGAATACTACTGAATTTAATCAAATAAATAGTGAACACGAATGTCTTGAACTATTCAATTTTTTATACATAAATCAAGCTAATAGCACTCATAAAATTCTTTGTCTAAATATTTCTTTATTTCCTACTATTGTTTTTATTTTTTGGCCCTAAACAACTCTTGGATTTATCAGTGATTTAGAAAATTTAATCTCTATCAAAATTCTCAAAGAAATTGCTATATTTTTCACTCATATAAGTGATATTTCATTAAGATTGTTTGGATATACTCCATTTGGTGTACCAAGATGTGAAAATCATTAAGATCTCAACTCACCCTTTATCACGCTGCAACTAATACTTATTTCATCATATAAATAAAAAGAAAATAATATTTTTTCATTGTTACCGATAATATTATATAAATTGTTTTCCATTGAACTTGGATCTTATATTCTCCAATAAACTAGGTATGATTACCATTATCACACTCTTTTATTTTTAAAAGGATTTAAGTTTATTGCTCTCGATAAACTACACATAAGCTCACTCAATAAACCTTTGGTTAATAGATATATAATATTTTCTTTTGACTTTTATAGTGAATAAAAATTCTATTTGAGAACAAGTCTTTAACATTATTTTATTAATAACATATATGTCTAGACCTACCATTATAAACAATACTTTGTGCCCATCTGATTGTTATATGATTATCAAAATGGACACAAGTAGCTAGCATTGGTTTTGGACAACATGGAATATCCTCTAAGAATTTTTGAATTCATTTGGCTTTCTCTCTAGCTACTTCGAGTTCATCTTGAATTTCATAATATATGTTTGTTTGGATAATTTCCATGATACAACTGCTCCACCATGTGTAGAGACATATTCACTTGTGAATTTTAAATCCTTAGTATTGAACATCCATGGAACATTTGATTTCCTCTTTAGCTTTAGTAAGATCAATAAGCTCCGAGTTCATCTTGGATCTAACAATACATATTTGTTTTAAAAAAAATTATGACATAGTTGCTCCACTAAGGATAAAGATATATTCATTTATGATTTTTGAATGCTTAGTGTTATATATATCCAATTAGCATCACTGTAATGCATTTTATAATTCATGGTGTACCTTATATATTTGAGTACTAATACACAGTGATTTGTGAGTGTATGTACAATGAACGAACTACTGATCTCTTTGAGGTTTTTGTTGATAATTATGTATAATTAACATGAGTTTTATCAAATAAATAACAATCTCCCAATTTAGCCCTATATTTATGTAATTTGACAAACAAACTCATATAAAAACCCTTAATAAATTTCACCTGCATTTCCATTACATTTCATCAATTCATCAACTGCTAGAACTACAGCTCGTCACAATTTGTCTACATTTGAGTAACGGGGTAGTTTTTTTATAGACAGTGCATCCAATTGAATATATAATTGTCTAGATACCAAGTTGGAAATCATGTGACAATTAGAGGACAAATATGCTCTTTGTCCAAAGAAATGTATCGTTGAACAACAAGATGACTGGCAGGTGGAACACCACGATCCGTTAGCGATCCCTTCTCCAGGTCCTTTTTCACTCTGGCTGACATCTTCACCATCTAACAAAACAAAAACAAAAGCTATCTTATGATAATTTAACCTAAAAAAAACATACTAAACATCAGCAGAAGTAGAAAAACATTCAACGAACACTTGTAACTTTTACATTCGTCTGTCCTTGCAGATGCTGGATTGGTCAACTACAAACACATCATCATCAAAGACAAGAACATCATCAAGAACGTTACTTTATTGTATTTAGAGAAGCCCAGATTGAATTTCTCATTGTTTTGATAGAATTATCATCCCCTTTTCATTTTCTTTTCTCATCTGTGTATATATGTATGTATGTGTATGTATATATATGTATACGAGTAGATGTACTCAAGCAATTTATTAGGGTTTATACTGGCAATGGTTTCCAGTGCCTTTATAGGCTCTAGCTTTATTATCAAGAAGAAGGGCCTTAGAAAAGCCGGTGTTAGTGGTCCTCGAGCAAGTAAATCAAGTTTTTTTTTTTAGTGAAATGGATTTCGGGTTTTTGTTAAGTTTGCAATGTGATTGAATTTGATTTTGGTTGCCTAAAGGTTCTGGAGGCTATGGTTATTTGTTGGAGCCACTGTGGTGGATAGGCATGATTACTAGTAAGTTACATCTGCTTTTTGTTGTTGTTGTGGCTATTCAATTTACAGTCTTTATTTATAAATGATTGATTTTTAGGGCCTTTTTGGTGGGAGTTGACCCAATTAAGCTATCTGAATTTAGGTGGAATTTGTTCTGAGGGATGAATGCTCTTATATGCTTAGGTTTGATGTATCTTGATCTGATTGTTGTTTTGTTGGGGGAAATTGACAGTGGTTGTTGGAGAGATTTCCAATTTTGTAGCATACATTTATGCTCCTGCTGTTCTTGTGACACCACTTGGTGCATTGAGTATCATTGTTAGGTAAGGTTTATCTGTAGTTCAGTCCGGATCTGTTGTTTTTACTATAAAGCAACAGTTGCATTATTAGTGTGTCTGATTATGTATGTGTAAACATGGGCAGTGCTGTTTTAGCCCATTTCTTGTTGAAGGAGAAGCTGCAAAAAATGGGGGTGTTGGGTTGTCTTCTATGCATTGTTGGTTCTACTGTGATTGTCTTACATGCACCTGAAGAACGATCCATCAATTCAGTAGAAGAAATCTGGGAATTAGCTATTCAGCCAGGTAGAATTCCATCTTCCTTATAAGTGCTAATCTCTTGTTTCTACCTTTCCTCCCAATCAATTTCACCCCCCCCCCCCAGCATTTCTCTTGTATACAGCCTCCGTGGTAGCTATAGCATTGGTGCTGATTTTGTATTTCTCTCCGCGCTATGGCCAAACCAACATTTTGGTGTATATAGGAATTTGCTCTGTAATTGGATCATTGACTGTAAGTTTCTTGTAGCCCTCTTGCTAAGCTGCAGTTGAAATGACTTTTCATCAAATTTTGATTTTTTTTTCTGCTTCGATTTTTTTTTGTGTGTTCTTGGATTGTTTTGATATGCTTATATTAAAAATGATTTTTTTTAAATATATTATTTTGATGCATTTTCAAGCGAAAAACGCTTTGAAAAGCAAACTCTACCATACTCCCAAACAAGTCCTAAGTGTTTACCAAGATTAAATGAATTTGACACCTTTGGTTTATGCATACGTGGTCTAAGAGTTTTGAAGGTTTAATCCCAATCTAACTTTTGCATGTGTTCCATAATAATAACTAAGTGTTGTTTCTTTTGCAGGTTATGAGTATAAAAGCCGTTGGCATTGCTATAAAATTAACAATAGAGGGCATAAACCAGGCTAAATACTTCCAAACATGGATTTTTGCAATGGTTGCAATTACTTGCATCATCACTCAATTAAATTACCTAAACATGGTTGGTGTCTTAATATGCAGTTCTAGCACAATGTAGTATTACCTGAATGGTTATATATTTTTGACTTGTAGTGTTACGTGCTGGCAAACTGGTGATATTCAACCATTTTCCCTGTGACAAACATACTTATGCTAATGAGGACTGAATTACTTGACAACTCTAAGTGTTGCTCCCCTATCTTCTTACTGATAATTGAATGCAACTATGGGGCCTTCCTAAGACTAGGACTATCATCTGCCACTAAGCCATTCATTGTGCATGCTTGTAGGATCTAGGTGGGGGTGTTCACAGACATGCTCATCTAGAGGGATCTGATACTAAAAATGATTTAGTACCTGCGACTTTACAGTCTTGCCTAGGACCTACATAGCTATAACCAGAACTATTAGTGTATTTTATTCAAGGGACCTAAATGCATCATTTAATTGAGGATGAATATGCCTAATTTTTTTTCACAAATTAGGAATGCTTTGCAGAATCTGTCTTCTTACAATATTATTCAAAAACTTGGTTTTCGAGTTTGGAATGAAGAAAAATAAAAAGAATAATTCACACTATTGTGGGGCTCTGAAACTAGATAAGGTTTCCTGGCAGAAATTTTGAGTTCTTGAGCCATTTAATTATGGGCATAAAAGAAGTGCTTTTATTTCTTAATTTTCACTATCATAGCAGTGTTTTTTGCATGGAATGAAGTTATCTGGACCCTTGGGCATGGACAATGTTCTTTTAATACATGCATAACATTTAATTTTAGCAAATTCAACCACTGTATGCAACATGTCAACCAATATTTATTATGCACTACAACTAATACACTTCTAGGAAGATATTTTCTTGCCATGAGGGTTTCAGAATTTCAATTGATCTCCATCATAGATCTCCCATGATACCTCTGCAAGAATTCAATGAAGACAAATGTGTGGTCTCGTTTAGAATGTGTAGGTGATAGGGTCAATAGAACAGCAGATGCACATTAGCACTGTGAATGGATTTTTTTTTTCTTTTTAACTTTTAATTCCCTCATCTTAAAAGTCCATGGTTATTTGATGACAAGTGCTGAATAAACATGGAAAATCTGTGACAATGGGTCCATTAGATGTTGTCAAGAGGAGAGAATCGCCTTCTAATGGACTTGTGCATTCAAATAATCCAAGTCTCCTCCAAAAATTAGAGTCAAGATGTTGCCTTGCCTTGATTGTGCAGCTGTTTCCTAATGATGTGGTGTGGTTGCAGGCATTAGATACATTCAACACAGCAGTTGTTTCTCCCATTTACTATGCTGGGTTTACTTCTTTTACAATTCTTGCAAGTGCAATAATGTTCAAGGTAGTGTTATGTGCATATACACATGGGAAGAGAGAGAGAGTGCGCAGCTGTGTGTGGAACACTTCTAACTCTTTCCATATCTTCTCTGAAGGATTATTCTGGTCAAGGTGCAAGCAGCATTGCATCTGAACTTTGCGGGTTTCTTACCGTGTTATCTGGTACTGCTGTATTGCATAGTACAAGAGAGCCAGATCCACTAACCCTACCAGGTAGATTTCTTTTGTACTTGGGTTGGTGAATCTCACTATATGTAAAAACTGTGACTTAAATGCATGATTGTTTAGTGTCTCATTTTTGCGTATTGTTTGAGCCTTAGTGCACATGCAATTTCATTACTTTTCTAATTAAATAATCACAACTCTGAAAATCTAAACCATTAATGTTCATTTCATAGCGACAAACATATAGAAAGGAATAAGTTATTAGGAGTACTGGTAATGTTTCTCAGTATGATGAATTAGGTAAAGAGAACAAGTGAGGTGATAGATAATTAGTTGGATGAGTGTGGAGAGAAAGTCACTCACTCTGTTTGTAAGATATCAGAATTTGTAATGAGGACATTCAAGAAAGGAGAAATGAACATGCAAAAACATTTGTAGGTAAGTGAAGTATATTAGAGGATAACTGAGAAAAGGCTTGAAGATTGGTTTGAGGTACTTGAACAATTTTGAAATGATTTTGTAGAAACTCTTTACAGTATTGCAACTGGCCTGAGATGTTAGCTTCATTGTGGATGAGACAATCAAGTGTTTTATGGAGAACAAGCCTCTTTTATGGATGGGAATGCTTCGAAAATCATGAATCAATCACAAGATTTGACTGGCAATGAGCAATGAATCTGAAAATAAAGGAGAATTGAAATACATAAACAAAAAAGTTCAATGCAAAGATTGTTGAAAATAGAAGGTACCATTCAGGAAGATAACTTTGTTTTTGAAAAATATGTGCTGATTGCTAGCACTACTGGTCATGTTTATCATCACAATTACGATTATATTTTGCTGAAATGCCCTTATGATGCAGGATTTGACTAGTTTATTCTTAGAAATAGCGATTTGGGTAGGTTATTAACTATAGGGTGTGGAATGTCTTACACATTAACAGAATCATGTTTCCACACCTCTATCAGTATCGATGTGATCTAATTTTATTTGCTGGAACAAGTGAACTCTAGCTGATTATGAACTGTAGGCACTACCTTTTTATGTTTTTAATTTTTCATACTAAGGATGGTAGTTTTTTTCGCCTCATTGTAATATCAGTTACTGTATGGATACCTTTTGATCATGATTATATGTTAAAATAAGTACTACATAGATTTTAGTTTCTAGGGTAGCAGAGCGTACATTAAAGAAAAAGTAGTGCACTTGTCTGATAAAACCAACTATGCAGATCTTTATACGCCATTGTCTCCAAGAGTTTCATGGTACATCCAAGGAAATGGAGAACATTGGAAACAGAAGGATGGAGATGGGTCACCTCCTGATTTCATCACAATTCTCCGACAAGACCATTTCAAGTGAAAGATAATATACTTGAGGCGCTACAGTTTTCAACTTGTACATGGTGTCCAAGGCCCTAAGCTGAACAGCCCGAGTGTGTTGCTTTTGGAGGTGAAAACCATGTGGTAAAGTGTTTTTTTTGTTAGGGAATACTTTGTACCCCCCCTCTCCCCTCTAAGATGGTAAAAACAATTTTGTCTTGCATTCTTGTGCTGAAGTTTATTAGTGGTGGTCTCTCACCTTAATTTGATTTTCACATTTTTCTGTAGCAATATTTGATTTCATTCTTCAAACCATGTCCGGTCTCATTGTGTAGGTTTCCGACTGAGCTAGTGGTTGTACCGTTGTAATCTAATTTATTTGATTTTTTATGATAAGTATTGGTAAATTCGTTTCTATGGTTGTGCTGAAATTGATTATTTTTCCTTGCTCTCATGATTAGTGCCATAGCTTCTGCCTCTTAATGTCTTATGTTGAGGAGATCCAAGTAACCTCTTCCAAGGATATGATTGCCATGTGCTATACTTCATTACTCCACCTGCAAAATGAAGGCTGTTTTGTAAAGAACCACTAAACAGTAATCATTGCTATAAGGGTCTCTAATTCTTGTTATTCTGTGATTCAAGTCAACCAACAGGTCCAGCTCTGCATGTTCTTTAACGACTGATCTGTCTGTCAAAAAAGAACTTGAATGGAGTATGGTCTTGCAGTGGTACGATCACCATCTTTGACTCAAGTCTCCTTTACTTCTAAGAGAGCTACCCCAGTTATGAAGTCATAAACGCTGACAGTTATGGCTTGGCGCCATACTGGATTGTGGATCAGTTCTATACCTGGCAGGAGTCTACAAGAATGGGACAGGAGCTGGAAATGGCAAGATGGGCATGAACTGGAATGATAATCAGAGACTTGACTGGAACCCTTACAGCAACAGAACACAAGAAAGATAAGTTCTTGTTGATATTTATTGCTATAGAACACTACTTTCCAAAAAAAACAAGAGAATGAGCTCACAGTATTCCTCAAGAAACTAGGAAATGATGCCAAACTGTGAATTCAATTTTGAATATAGATAGACTAGGAAATGATGCTGAAGTGGATATGAATTGGAAAATAACAGTAACTGTCATTTATTTCACATGCATGCCAGTGCCCGCTCGCACATTTCTTGCTAATGAACTTGATGGTCAACCAGTACTCTTTCCTCCCCTTTCCTAGTGGTTTTCAATCTCCTCACTTTGGAAAATTCTATACGGTTCCAAAAATGCCAAGAATCTTCAACATTAGGTATTCATATATTCACAAATAACATGAGAACTCTACATAATTACACAACAGAATAGGATATCAGTGAACAGCCACCCCGTACTCATATGTTCAAAATCTTGTTTTTCCTGCATCAAACAGCCCTTTCTTTCACCCTCCCATTTTAAAATAATAAGCTACACCTCGATTGATACATCATCATCCGGTGAACCCAAAGACAGTAGAGAGTACTTGACTCGAAGAGAGATTTTTCCGTTGTCTACATTAAGTTTTGCCCCAGATACAACCCAGTATCCAGGCGAGTCTTGTGGTCCTCTTGTCATCTCTGTTGTGTCGACTAACTTCAAAAGTTTAGGGGTCTGGGCAGCAACTGGTGGGCCGCCGGGGTACACAGCTGAGTTTATGTTCACGATAGGTTGCGGAGGCTGTTTTTGTGCACCTGAGAAACGAGTGCTTATCAATGTAGATATTATTCCGGATTTCTGGTTCAAGGCAGGGGAACCATCCCACTCAGACGTCATGAAAGATGTGGCACCCATAACTTTAGAAAATTGGAGCCGCAAAAATAGAACTTTTTTCAAACCAGATTCTCCAACTTCAAACTCAGCTCCGGTGACAATCGAGAGATCATCATCTGACTCAACAGGGGCTGTGCAGATATGCGAGAAACTTTTCCATTTCAACTTCTCATAATATCTTTGATCAGAGGAGGGATCAGAGATTTTGCCATTTCGTTCATCAGCAAGTCGGAAGGTCTTCGGCAGCGAAGAAAGGTGCTGCAGGTGGATTGCTAAGCAGTTGCTTCTTTTCCCTTCCAGGTACAGTCGAACACCAGTAACCGGCTTCTTCCCCACGTCGACCTGTCATGTATTTTACCAAAAAGATTAGTACGATAGAATTGTGCCAAGTATCATCCACTTTCACTTTTTATAGATATTTACTGCGACTAGGAGGACAGACGGGATGCAGAAGTCAATGGAACCACCACTTTCAGACCAAGCCAATCACTTATGATGTAGCTTGGTTTGACTTGTAACTACTTTAGAACACTGCTGATACAAAAAACACAACAGGATAACTACTTTTCCTCTGTAAAGTGTGTTTTTTCTATTCTTGCTCATCAATGGAAGACTGAGACAAGATTTATGATCTCAGATATGATGAATGACAATGGAATGAGCTTCATTACTTGAATGGAAAAGAAGGAAAGAATTGAAAGTAAACGAATGGAAAGAAACAAAAATCCCACAAAGCAAAATATGAAAATCTCACAGCAAGGTAAGAGCATTACTGGTGTTGTATTAACGTAAAGCTTAGGACCCATTAGGCTGAACTGCAGAGATGCATTACTTTGTTGCTTCCTGTCAGGACCCAGGGCAAGCTCACCGAATACTGGTGCCCATAGCCTCGGAAGCTGAAACTCCAAAAACTGGTGTAATTCTTCTATTGGTGGCTTATCTTCACTCGGAAACAGGTCAAACCAAACCAACAGTTAAGAACCAAGCAAACCGTAAAAAAAAACGATAAATCATTCAGTGAATGAGCAGAAATCCAATATATTTTTTTTAAAAATAGCATGGAACTCATTGTTATTTGTTGAGCACTTAAATAAACACTATTCCCGTTCAGCTTTGAAAAGCATTTTCTTCGACAAGCATCCCATAGAAACGCAATGAAAGTTGCACTATCACAATCCAACCCCACAACCATGCGCTACATGAACATGCAAACTGAGAAGAAATTCTATGCTTACATCGGATATAGAGATTAAGGGCATGGGTCAAAAATCCACTCCCGTTGATTCCACTCAGTAATGATGTGATTGGAACAAATGACATAGAGATGACATCAGGTTCACTCTGAACAGTTTGACACCACTCATTGTGTGGTAGGTTTTTGATCATTCCACCTTTACGCTTACTTATGAATTTAATATCCTGCATGATAAATAAAAGTTTGAACAGAAGCCATCATGGAAAGTGAGAACTGGTAAAAAGAAAAGGAAAAAAAACAGACTCGATAAACTTAAATATGATCCACTGCATAGTTTATGAGGTTTGAAATCAAATTTAATTATGTCATCTGTGGAATGGTAGGCAGCTAAGAAGCTATTACACATTTCCAAAAGGTGCACCTCAGTGTGGGAATAAGAGCTGGATGGGAATTGGTCCATGAAAGCCAGCCCCTGCTGCTTGACAAGCTGGTAAAAAAAAAGACCGAATTAAGTTACCTGTAAATTTATTGCTGAAAGTTTGTCTTTTGAGTTTGTTTGAATTTCACTCATGTCAATCTCATGTCAATTTAAGAGAGAAGGTGTACATAGACTTTCCTCCATACCTTTTCTCTATCAGAAAATTTATCAGAGTTCATGGTACTCCTTCCACCATCTATAAATATTCTGTCAGCCATATCCTTTAATTTTTTCTGCACGTCAACAGGTTGAAGAGGAGATGAATGCTGCTGCTTCACATATATCATGTCTTTTCCTCCCATTTTGATGCCGACAACAGCATGTGTACCATACTTCTCAATAAACCTGTAAAGAAACAGACAAGTATGATCGAAGTTAAACGGTCAGAAAAAGTGCATGTTTTTTGAGTTCAGACAAGCTAAACTTCTACTAATGCAATACTGAGTCTATAAAGTAAATGCGCATGACAACAGACACTCCAACTAGGCAAAAAATATCATAGTTGAATATCAGAATCAAACTTTTTGGTAATTCTAATACAGCTACCCCCGTTGCAGATCCAATACTTTTATATAAAATTCTATTCATTTTTTTCAGGTAAAAATGTATTTCAGGCATTACACCACTAATTACGTTAATATCAGGCTATTGCCTCCAAGGATGGTTGTTTGGTCATGAACTTTTCATCCTAACTTACAAAAACTTCTGGCTTAAGAAATTAATCAGACCAGAATCACGCAATATGTTATTGTTATGCTAACTTCAGCCAAGAACTGTAAAATTTCCTGGGCTTACCTCGCAATGATAACTATAATCAGTAGTAGTGTAATTATATTTTCAGAATCATTATTAGCCAAGAAAAAAAAAACATAAAATAGAAAAAAGCATGCTCTTCTGATCACGTAGCACAACCTGAGATTTGAAGTTATAAATGGACAACCTCATCCTCAGCTCTTCATACACATGTTCTAGAAGCTGGAGAATCTCACCTTGCCAATGCAGAAGGTTCCCAAGATGACGGTACAGCTTCTTTAACATGATCACATAGCACAACCTGCGATTTCTCTAGTGCAATGCTGTAAAGTGTGATGTTTACACCATCAAAAGCAAGGGCTTTAGTATTGGCAGCATCTTTCTGCCAAACTCCTGAAAACTCAAACGCGGCATTGAAATGGCCCGAAGGAATTTTTCCAGAAAGAGATAGTTCCTGGTTAAACTGCTCTGACATCTACAAGCAAAGAGAAAACACTGTGAACCAATGAATCAAGTCGCTTGTATCTTTCACCAAACACCATTTTAAATTAAAACAAATTTAACTTTCTCTTGAATGCAGAGCAATTTTTCATATCTACTTCCCAGTTGATCCCAAACATTTTTCAACCAACTGCACCTTCAGGCCAGTCTCATAGCAGAAATTTCCCTTTTTGTTTTGACACAGCTATTCAAATCCCTCAAATTTGACCATCAAGTCAATCAGAAGCTATCACTAAATTACAAGAAGAAACAAAGAAAGAAAAAGTTCTTAAAATGCCTTACTGAAGCATAGAACAATCAATCCTAATAATTTTTTTTTCTTCTAGAAAATTTGTTGATGTTACAAAATGAACAAAAAATTTCAGTTGGGCTCATCACTGAAGAGAGACCAAAATTTTTAGCCAAATTGTTTTGAAAAAATTTCTCATAAGAACACACAAAGACAAGCACTTGGACTACAAACTCCATACACACACAGAAACTCGGATATACAAATTCAAAATAGAACACAAGTGGACAGCAACATAGGCAAAAAGAACAAAGGAAGGTGAGTTCTTTTTACCTGTTGAAAGGAAAGAACGTCAGAGCTAAACCTCAAACGCTCGCCTTTATCACATTTGATAGATTTAGGAACATTAGGAAGAGAAAACCCTCCAGGAATCACCATATCACGCACCTGCTTATCATCATAATTAATCACTATCAATCTTGGTGAGTTTCTCTTGCAATACCTAAGCCTTAAATCAAAACCCAGATCATATCCCAACCCAATTGCTTCTATAGCTTCTTCTGCAGCTTTCTTTGCACTGCTCATGCTTACAAGTTACAATCTTTCCCTCAAAGCTTTAGATTTCTTTCTTCGTTTTTGTTTTAAAAGCTCAAGTCTTTTGGGGTCTTTCTCGTCGTTAACATTGCATTTGTTGTTATTCAACAAAGTTCTCGAGTTTGAATTAGTACTCACGAGAAGATAATGGTCAATGTTTGATTTCTTATGTGTGTGATAATTGCGTTTATATTTTATTTTATTTTGAGTTTGAAGGCTAGGTGTGAAAGTGGCCGGAGAGAAAGTCATAGGTTTTGTTCTGCTAGAGGCCACAGCCACAGCAGCTGCTATGGTTCTTTTCTTCCTTTACGAAAAAGAAACCCACATCTATTTTTGTTTTTGATGGATAAATGTACCCGTGATATTGAGAAATTTCAAGCACACAAGAGAAGTTGTCAATTTCTTATGCTTTGATCCTTAAAGTTGTATAGTCTACAACTCGGTCACCAAATTTCAGTTTTAAAGTTACGTTTTTTTGTCTTGTTCATGAAACAAGCCAAGACTTTCAAGATTATTTCTATTTAGAGTGTGTTTGATATTGTTTTTGTTTTTGTGGTTAAAATTTTAAAAATATTATTTCATGAAAAGCAATTTAACTGTGATTTTAAATAATTTTTAAAATGTTTGATTAAAATTGTGGTTGAGTTCGAGGTTAATGAAAAACAGTTTCAAATGTTTGGTTATCAAACTTTTCATATTATTTTCAACTTGTGAAATTACTTTAAAGTGTGTGTGTAGTTTTTTAAATATTTAATAATTATAATAATAAAATATAATTAATAATTTAAGTAAATTAAACATTTGTTTTTATTCTCTCATCAATCCACTTGTAATTTCATCACGAACTATAAATCCATACGTGAAGACATCTGCGATCCCGGAACTAACATATATTAAAATATCACCTGAAACAAAATTAAGATTGCGAGACAAAAATTATATTGTGATCTCCTTCTTATATATTTATTTATTGTAATTAATTTTTAGATTATTTTAATATTAAAAATATAGATTTTATAAGAAAATATAATAAATGATAATATATTTTTATATTTTAAAATATATTTTTTATATTTCCCCCACCCACCCCTCAAGAAAGCAGTAAATTGTTGTTTTTCATTAAACTCAATTTCAATCATAATTTTGGTGGGTCCTATGATCAGATTTTAACTTTTCAAAATTAACCAACAACCAAACCCTCCACTTTTTCTGCAACCTCTGGTTGCACCACAATCCTAAACACTCTCTTAGTTGATAACAGGAATGTCAATCTCATTTTGTTTTATTACGTATTAGTTAAAAAAAAAGACAAAATGATGTTGTTTTTACCTTAGGTTAAATTCTGGTTTTGGATTATTCGAAACCCCCATTCGAATTGTGCCTCATAAGGTTTTTGAGTTAGATCATGTTAAGATTGGTGGAGAAATGCAGTTTACCAACGTTCTAGTGCATTATTCATTTTGATATCGATGGTAGTTAGTCTTTCTTTGATTGGTTCTTGTATCGAGGATCAGTTTTGAAAAGGGTTTAAGCCTAAAGCTTTATGTTTAGGTGTTGGTGGTAGAGCTTTACTTAGTTTTCTGGAACTCAATTGGGGTTTGAAGTTCTTGGTGTGGAGATGGATGAGGAGGTTCTGAGGGTTGTGAGGCAATATTTTGGGTTGGAAGATTGTGAAATTAATGTTAGCATTGGGGATGCTATAGAATATGTAGAGAAGCTTGCTGGTAGAAATAAGGTGTTGTTTCAAGTGAAGAAAATGATGATTTTTATTGAAATCATGCAAATGGAATTGATGCCAAGTTTGATGTCATTATGGTTAATTTAGATTTTTGTGATGCTAGAAATGATGTCATTTCTTCTCCATTAGAGCTTGTTAATATTTTGGAATTTTAGAGATATTTCTAATTTTGAGATATGTTTGATTGATTTTGTGTTTGTATTGTATAATTTAAAATTAATTTATCTTGAATTTTAATTATGATTATTAAATTAATATTTTTATATATATATATAATTAATTGTATATATATATACGATATATCCCCAAAACAGCGTGTCAAAACGCTCCGAAATCAAAATATTTCGTACCAATTGAAAAAATAAAACACTAATCGAAGCGGAATTGACAACCTTGGTTGATAGTATTTGGATCAATTTTTACAATCCCTTCAAAATTATAAAAGGTTATTAGCGGTATTTTTTAATAAAATAGATTGGAGTTAAGAAAAGAGATAATTGTTGTTTATTGAAAATACCTTAGATTGGTCCATGACTATATATTGATTTTAAATTTAGCTCTCAATCTAACAATTTTTTCATATAAATCCCTTGCCACTAGAGTTCCTCATTGGATCCCCTCATCTAGAATCATCACAAAACATTTTAACATAAAAATCATATTATTTTCAAATAACATCATTTTAATGCATAGAATATGCATCTTAGTGCCTGGTTGGAAGTTTGGTTGAAATTGCTTTTGAAAATACTTTTGATTTAGAAATGTATCAAAATAATATATATATATATATATATATATTTTAAAAAAATCATTTTTGATATCATCACATGAAAATGATATAAAAATTTAAAATTTAAATATAAATCAAAAATTTAATTTTTTTTTCAAAAATATTTTTAAAACGAAATGTCAAAACAAGGTCTTAGATGGAAAAAACATTAATCGATATGGTTGTTAGGACGGAATCGATAGAAGGAAGCTTAGGGTGTGTTTGATATTGCTTTTATTTTTGTGGCTGAGATTTAAAAAATATTTTCAAGAAAAACACTTTTTTGCGATTCAAAATAAGTTGTGAAATATTTTGTTAAAATTGTGGTTGAGTTTTAGGTTAATGAAAACCAGTTTCAAGTGTTTGGTTACCAAGCTTTTTCATAATGCTTTTAACTTGTGAAATTACTTTAAAGTGTATATATAATAATAATAATAATAATAATAATAATAATAATAATAATAATAAAATATAATTAATAATTCAAGTAAATTATACACTTGTTTTATTCTTCCATCAAACTATTTGTAATCTCATCACGAACTAAATCTATATGTAAAGGTCTTCATGATCATGGAACAATATATGGTAAAATATCATCGAAGCAAAATTAAGATTGCGAGACAAAAATTATATTGTTATACCTTTCTAATATATTTATTTATATTGTAATTAAATTTTTAGATTATTTTAATATTAAAAATATGATTAATAAAAATTTATAAAAATATAATTTATAACAAACTAACAACCATCCAGCTCCCCGTTGCAACGCCGGTGGAGTGTGGGAAAAAAACATTTTTAGTCTATCATCCTTAACCAAACACTAAATCCACAACTTGTTTCAAGATTCCAGCGCAATCTCAATCCCAAATACCTTCTACTTCTAGTTCGAGGATTGTAATTGAAAATTAGAAAATACTGTAGGACTAATTTGAGAATTAAATAAATCAAAAGCTCAGTCCTTATACTTAATTTTTTATTCTATATTCATGAATAATGTTAATTTCCATTTGTTGCTGACCATTTATTTCAAGTCATCAAACAGGCTCTCTGGAATGCTCTCCAGCCCACATAAAATTTTAACGTGCGGACTTGTATTTAGATTGACTTTGACATTCTCTTACAGTGAGAGCAAAAACGAGTTGACCTCATCAACAATCAACATCATCCCTCGTGAATCTTATTTTGCCAGTTTTCTTCTCCAAAGTTGAGCCCGTACCAAAACAAAACAAAAATAATTAAAAATAGAGATTATTTTGAAAATATATAGTCTTAAATTTCTGTAGCAATTAATGGGATGGCAAATCTGATGTTTCTAAGAAATTCCTCTACCAAAGACAGCTGCTACCAAGTAGACCTGTAAGTGGTCTTCGTGCCGGAGACGAGCTCAACGGTGGTGCCACCTGCCCCCGATGGATCTGATACATAAATCCAATGGCCACCTGCGAGTTTAAGTGGTTGTTTGTAAGTGTTTTTTAAAAGTATTTTTGAAAAAATTGATTTTTATTTTTAATTTCAAGTTTAAATTAATAAAATTTGATTTTTAGGTTATTTTGATATGTTGATTTTAAAAATATTTTTTTAAAAAAAAATTAATATATTTTTAAACAAAAATACTTTTAAAAATAAACGCAATCCTAGTATATGACATAAACGAGTTTATAAAATAATATTATTTGGAAACTCCTTCGTCGTGAACAGGATGATACAGAAGATAACAAGCCCAATGAAGGAAGGTGGTCACCATTGCTGCTGTAAGAACGCCAGGAAATATGTGATTGTCCGGGCCCTGTGTCTGTGATGATTGGATTAACAAAATAAAAAAAGTCTGGCAAGCGGTATGGATTGGTTCTGTGATTGATGGTAGCTGTAAGAAGAGACAGAGGAGTGTATGGCATGCATTTTAAAAATACTTATGAAAAAATTGAAGTTTTTTTTAAATTAAATCGATATATTTTTGAATGAAAAAAACTTTCCAAAATATTTTCACCCACACCCTCAAATAAGAAAAAATAGAAACAAATAGGAAGGATAAAAATTGTTTTTATTTTATTTTATTTTTTTATTTTGGAAAGGTAGAGATTTATTATAAAATCAGGTAAGAAATGCATTTATCCTTTTTTTTTTCCGTCTTCTTCTTCTAGTGCAGGAATATTAATTAAACTCAAAGAGTAGTCGAATTTAATTATGATAATTTAGCTAACAAGTGACGAAAAGTTATTACACATTCATCTTTTTTATAAAGAAAATCCTTCCAGATATCATATTTCTTTTTCCCAAATGACATCTTAGGATGGATGATGAAGATAATATAGATGTTCATGATATGATCAGGTTTTATCAATCTATACATATTTAATAATAATAAAAATAAAATAGTTAGTGTGTGTGTGTGTGTATTATTGAGAAAATCTAAATATCCCACAAATATATTTATGTACTATAAATATACATTTTAAATTAAATTCGAGTATATTTTAAATTTCACAAGATCCATTTTCTAATCAAATCAAGTAAATTCCATCAAATTTAGATTATATTATCATCTCACCATCATTCATAAATGGCAGCTCCCATATACTGGCTCTCACAAAATCATTGCATGTACACTGATAAATCAATGATGCCGCAAGAAACCGTACATTGACAATAAAATAATCCTGCTGTACATGATCTCTCAGTTCTAAACTATCGTCAAAGAATATCAAGACCGTTGACGGGCCTGTAGATCACAATTTAGCTACTTGTGATCCTGGTGGGGACCCGGTATACTACAAGTAAAATACAGTATATTTGATGGAGCAAAAATGTTTGACTAATGAATGATGCTGTAGTTTTCCTGCTGTTAAGGAAGCTCGCAGGTACATGTCTGTCAATTATAATTAATGATACTCAGTCAGAAATATTACCACTATGCAGATCAGTATCAGGTTTTCTTTTTAATTTTGACAATCTACCAGAAGATTTCAATGGTTTCACAGGTTTCCCGACCTTCCTCGCCTGCAATTCCAACCCCTTTTCAGAAGGTTTCCGTTTTCTCTTCATGCGTGTCCCTCCCGTGTCAGCTGTAAGAGATTCCATTGCAACATAAGAGTTAGTCATCAATTAAACAAAAAACACTAACATGGAACACACTGAGTCAAGTTCCTTACAGACTCGAACACAAGAAGGCAGTTTTGAAGGTAATATGACCAGATTTCCATCTGCTAAAATTATATAAATTCATTTTTCATATAGAAAATCATTTTCCTTGCCTCCTCCCCTGCCCGTTCCAAACAAAAAGAACTGATTGCCGAAGTCAACTATAATACACAGACAGCATTTTCCCAGAAGATAAGTATACTGTGTTTTACAATTACTACAAATCAGGTACATGGAAAATGTTGAAAGTTTTAAGATGAGTCTTGAATCCCAGTTCATGGTATGAATCGAGAATATTGACAAATCTCACAGCATAATCATTAGTTATACAAAAATCACCACTTAAAAATCTTTAAAGATAGGCATGGCGTTACCTTCAAGAGGACTTGATGCATGGTTCGTTGCTTTCCCATTCTGTTCGGCTTCTTCGGATAAAGGGGATCCAGAATTATTTGAATCCATCACAGCTTGGGAGAGCTTCTCACACAGTTATCTTGTAGGTCAAGAATGTCAGGACAAGGGGTAGCTGGCAAGAAACACAGTTCTTCTTGAGACATATCTGAATCACTGGAAGCATCTTTCTCCACTGTGACAATATCAACTTCATCATCCTGATTAATATCTGATTCTTTTACCTGCAACCATACATATATTTTGAGAAACATAGAAATGGACAGAAGACTTGCTCAACCAGCCTGTTTGTGTTTACCTTTTCTGTTTCAGGTGTCAGATCAAATTCATCTTCACGTTCCACGTACTCTTCGTTTTCCTCTAGCTCTTTGAAGTCCGGGGCAAATGCACTCCAGTTCTCAGTATGGTCCTTGGCCCAAATATAAACCAAGCCAGTCAAGGAAACAGAGACGATAATAGGGTGAACAGGATGCCACGCTAAATCAATCAATGCTCCTTTTGGACCTTCAAGGATTTTTACAAGATGTCCAGCTCTATCCCATATGTAGATCTTGTGCTCTCCCTTGCTCGCTGAACCTCCAATAATCCATTCCCCATCACCACTGAAACAAGGCGCTTTCCAGTGCACTTTGGTGATGGTATCCTGGAGTTCCCGGAAAAGTTTTAAGCACTTCGATCCAACAACCTTCATTTTCTCGACACCAGCTACCTCATCAAGAGTCTTGTTCAGGTCCTCTAAAGCCATGAGACCATCTTTAAGAGGAAGAAGATTTTCATATATCCTAATTGTCCGGTCATTTGAATTTATAAGAAGATACTGACTATTTCTGCTGAAAACTATGTTCTTAATCACAGCACCACCGGAAGCGGGAACCATGGCATGCACTTGAATACTTTTGGGATCTATTATAAGTATTTCTCCTTTGGAGTTTCCCACATAAACCAGATCCCCACACTTGTTAAAGCATGCGGCAGTGGGAGTGAAAGGGAGACCATCAGAGGGCTTGCTACGTGATGGTGGGCCAAGTCCATTGTCCACATCAGATACTGTAACTGGTAGCAAAGTGGTGTTTCCTGTGTTTAAATCTACAGTAATGGGAGCAGATGAAAGTGGGCACGCCAGGCAGAGAGATGGAGTCGAGGATCCAGAATGTAGCTGAGCTAGTAGTGGGGTTTGCGGAAGAGTAATGCGAGCAATCTTCTCTCCACTGACAACATCCCAAAGTGTTAGTGATTTGTCAGCAGCAGATACAAGAATCCGATGACCATACTTCGACCAATAGACACTTGTTATGGCAGCAACATAATCTTTATCCCGGAACTCTTTTGCAACTCCCCTGGTCTCAAAGTCCCAAATAACACAACTTCCATCCGTGCATCCAGCTGAAAGAAGATAGAAGCAATGAGGAAATCAGAAATCTTCGAACAATACACACACATTTCTACAAGTAGCTTAAATTAAAGTCGATAGAAATAAATACGGCATAAAAGCACAGGCAGCAGGAAATGGCTTCCTTGTCAAAAAACAATCAAACCAGCAAAAATAGGCAACACCCACAATAGCTTATCTCGCTACTATTCGATTCGGTGTATTCGATTTTCGCTTTACAAAACCAATACCGAACCAAACCGGACATTTTTTAGAGTTTTATAATCGGTTTAATCGGGTATTTTTATTTTTCAGTTTTTTCGATTATTTTCTTATGATTTTCTTGATTTAATCAGTTGGCCGATTTTTTTGCTCGTCCTAACGAAAGAATAATCAAAATGCACGGTATAAACTATCGAAAACAAAACCAGCTGATACACAAAATGTCAACAAGGTGCAACACATATATAATCTTTATACAAGGCTAGAAAAGAAATACAATCACTAGTTTTAATTTACCAACAACGTTTATTGAACTAAATTGATCACCAAACAATTAATTAATTTAACGTCGTCCCCTTCCCTACACCACTTGAGTAGCGCCAGTTGATGTCCTGGTTTCCACAGAAACTTCTTCTGTGGTATCTCTATGCTTGGTTGAATCATACTTTTCTCCATCGCCCCACAACGCATAAGCCTCTTCACCATGCACAGCATCGTCCCCGATAATCAATTGTTCCTCGGACATTCTCAGTGGTATCACTAGGTTTATCACCACACAAATAATTGATGTCACAGCAAGGTTCCATCCAATTATGAAAGCCCCGCCAACTAGCTGTTTGAGTATTTGGATTCCACCGGAGCCACCGTACACACCTCCCCTTGAGTTTGTCACCGGTAAAAATAGTGCACATAGCTGAGGTTCTGCGAAAACGCCTGTTAAAACACCTCCTAGAAGGCCAGCAACTGCGTGGGTGTGGAACACACCTAGTGTGTCATCGATTTTTTGAATTAGTGTCCATCTTTTGTGAACAATCATCATGGTGAACCATGGAACACTACCGGATAGAATTCCCATAATTAGAGCAGCCCATCCTTGAACAAGACCTGGGACATATACAGATTGAAGACAATTTTATCAAATCAAAGATTCTTTAACCTGGCAAACAAGATTTAGTACTACAAAATCCAAAAAAAAATTGTAAGGTTTGAGGTTTATTGAGTTAAATTATTTCTTGAGATAGCTCCACCCTTTCTTTTGTTCTTCTCATCCCAATAGAATGGAAGTTATGAACAACAATTTAGAACCTCTAAATAATTCAAACAATGGTGGAGATTGGAGAGATTAAATAATTACCTGCCCCAGGGGTAATGCAAACAAGGCCAGTAATCATGCCCTGAACAGCACCAATGACAGAAGGTTTCATGAAGAAAATGACATCTAGCCAGGTCCATACAAGAAGACTAGTAGCTGCACAAATGTTGGTGTTAAGGACAGCCATGGAAGAGTCGATATTGGCTGAGTATGGATCTCCACCGTTGAATCCAGCCCATCCCATCCACAGCAACCCTGCCCCTGCTATCATCAGTAGTATATTGTTTGGTGGAAATCTCTCTCTATCCTCTGTCGATCTTGGACCTACCTGCATCATTTACCAGGAAAACTCACCATCCCACCGATTAATATATTCTCCTCAAGTCAAGGAAGAAATTATACGAACAAAACAAAAATATTCTATTATAGTCTTTGTGCGCGCGCGCACACACACTATACTATTCTAACTGAGCAGTGAAAGTTCAAATACATGAAACAGACAATTTCTGGACTGAAAACTGTGATCGTGTTGATTGATTGAACAGAATGATAAAGTATATATAAAAAAACCTTACATTTAATCATATGTACATATGATCCAAGACAGAGAAGTGGAAAAAAAAGAAGATAAAAGAACTAACTGTTAGATCTTGAATTTCATAACATATAGAAATTGTATTCATGTCGAATTATCAAGAACGCATAAACGATAAAGCGAAGCGCACTCGAATCCATATCCGAAAATTGTACGGATGGCCTTCTAGATTAACAAGTTCTCCTTGAGAGCCCTTTGATCTCTCAACCTTAGCCTTAGTATTCTCTATGAATAGATCATTTTCTTGTTAGATCTTGAATTTCATAACATATAGAAATTGTATTCATGTCGAATTATCAAGAACGCATAAACGATAAAACGGAAGCGTACCTGAATCCATATCCGAAAATTGTACGGATGGCCTTCTAGATTAACAAGTTCTCCTTGAGAGCCCTTTGATCTCTCAACCTTAGCCTTAGTATTCTCTCTACAATGGGTGTAAGAGTGAAAATGATGAACTTGTAATCTAGGGACCATGACCCCTTATTTATAGGCAATTAAGTGCCTTTGTGGTATTTGTATTTTAACCCATCACTAAAATAGAAATAACCCCGTAATCTCTACACATTAAAGGTCCACACCCTATTAGATACACCAAAACCCAATTGCCTAAAAATACTTAGCAGATCATTTTTAATTAGGCTTCACCTTATTTGACAGTCCACAAACACATAATTATTCTCATATAAGCCGAACGTTAGATTAATGATCCAACAATCTCCCACATGGGCTATATGTATAACCTTATAATTATGTTTTGCAAATATAACCAAATCAGCTCAATCTTTGTTGTCATTAACAAATGTATCTATAACCAATCCGGTCCAATAATCATACCAACATAGGATCTAAGCGGTTTTAGTTATAATTATCGTAACTCAACCTATCAAAGGTCACGTATGCCAATATAATTAAATTACATGGATCATGATGTGGATGCGTAGCATGGAAATTTCATGCAATATGATCTTAACATGCCTATTTCCAACTGCTCCACCCTTAAACCTTAGTGAGATCAAACCATACTAAAATCAGAGTGTAAATTAAACCAAAAATTTTATTTCTGCATAAAATAACCTCATAAATATCCATAAACTGAAAAATTGTCTATATTATAAAAGCATTTGAAATTACAAACTCCTTTTAAAATTGAATACTATCAATTGCCAAAACACCCATACGAGCGAGTATGCTCATGAACCATTTTGGGTGGCAATCCCTTAGTAAGCGGATCCGTAACCATGGAGTTTGTATCGATATGCTCTATAAACAACTGTCCACTCTGAACTCTTTCTTCAACAACTAGGAACTTGATGTCGATGTGTTTCGACTTCGACGAGCTCCTATTGTTATTGGAATATAAAACTGCCGACTTATTGTCACAAAATAATTTTAATGGTCTTTCAATATCATCCATTATGCGTAGCCCCGTGACAAAATTCCGCAGCCATACTCCATGATTGGATGCCTCATAACATGCTATGAACTCAGCTGTCATCGTGGAAGAGGCTATAAGTGACTGTTTAGCACTCTTCCAGGAGACAGCACCTCCAGCTAGCATGTAAATATACCTCGATGTAGATTTCATGGTATCTCGGCATCCGAGCAAAATCGAGTCGCTATACCCAATGATCTCCGGATTAGCTAAACTCTGATATGTGAGCATGTAGTCTTTTGTTCTCTGTAAGTACCGTAAGACCCGTTTCGCTGCTTTCCAATGGTCTATTCCTGGATTGCTTAAAAATCTGCCCAGTAGCCCAGTAATGTACGCGATATCCGGACGCGTACAAACTTGAGCATACATTAGACTCCTACTATTGAAGCATAAGGAATCTTACAGTATTTCCCTTTTCTCAAAATCATTCTTAGGGCAATCGATTGAGACTAAATTTGTCTCCCTTAGCCACGAGGGTATCTCCTGGTTTACTGATCTTGCATGCCATATCTCTTAAGAACCTTTTCGATATAGCTCTTTTGTGATAATCCAAGAATACCTCGAGAGCGATCTCGATGTATCTGAATACCTAATACAAAAGAGGCTTCACCAAGATCTTTCATCTCAAAATTCTTAGCTAGAAATATCTTGGTTTCGTGCAATAAGCCTATATCGCTGCTGGCAAGCAAGATGTCATCGACATACAAAACCAGAAAAATATATTTACTCCCACAGAACTTATGGTATATACAATCATCGACCAAATTCATCTCAAAACCAAATGAGATGATCACTTGATGAAACTTGAAATACCATTGTCGAGATGCTTGTTTGAGTCCATAGATGGATTTCTTAAGTTTGCAAACCATATTCTTTGGGTCTCCAGACACAAAGTTTTCAGGTTGCAACATATAGATCGTCTCATCAATGTTACCATTGAGAAACGCTGTCTTTACATCCATTTGATGTAACTCAAGATTGAAATGTGTCACCAGTGCCATTATAATCCTGAAGGAGTCTTTCGAAGATACTGAGAGAAAGTCTCTTTATAATCGATACCTTCTTTCGTGTAAAGCCCTTTGCAACAAGAGCGTGCCTTGTACTTCTCCACATCACCTTTTGAATCCTTTTGGTCTTAAATATCCATTTACAACCAATGGGTTTCACACCTTCAGGTAATGGGACAAGATCCCACACGTTGTTGTCTCTCATTGACTTAATCTCCTCATTCATGGCATAAATCCACTTTTGAGAGTTAGAACTTTTAATGGCTTGATGGAAGTTGATAGGATCATCTTCCATCACTCCAATATCTACCTCATGTTCTTGGAGAAAAACAATATAATCGTCTGATATTGCACTTCTCTTCTCTCTAGTGGATCTTCTTAATGGCATAGATTCTAGAGGTGCTCGAGGTTGTTCTTCTGGAACAATTTCTTGAATAGGAGGTGCTTCAACATTGTCTTGATTCGTTGTGTCTTCAACATGGTCAAAATTAGAATCTTGACCAATGCTAATGACACCTGTGGGAATATCAATATATTCCTCTTCAAAGACAAAGTTTTTATCTTTATCACCTCCCGTAAACTCGACATCCTCAAAGAATCGTGCATTTCCCGTCTCGAAAATCGACCTAGTTGTGGGATCATAAAATTTATACCCCCTAGATCTTTCTGAGTATCCAATAAAATAACAACTTACCGTCCTAGAGTCCAGTTTCTTTTCATTAGGCCTATAAGGCCTTGCCTCAGCTGGACATCCCCAAACATGCAAATGTTTTAGACTAGGTTTCTTACCTGTCCAAAGCTCATAAGGGGTTTTGGTAGTTGCTTTAGTGGGTGCTCGATTAAAGATATATGCTGCAGTCTTAAGTGCTTCTCCCTAGAGCGATTCTGGTAAGGTGGAATGACTAATCATACTCCTTACCATGTGCTTAAGCGTTCTGTTTTGTCTTTCAGCAACATCATTCATAGTGGGCGAACCCGACATAGTGTACTATGGGACGATACCGCATTCATCTAGGAATTTAGCGAATGGTCCTGGACGTTGTTCTCCTGAACCGTCATATCTACAATAATACTCACCACCACGGTCGGATCCGACGCTTTTGATCCTCTTCTTGAGTTGATTTTCAACTTCGACTTTATAACTTTTAAACACATCCGATGATTGTGATTTTTCACTTATGAGATATACATAGCCATATCCGGAAAAATCATCTATGAACGTTATAAAATATTGTTGACCATTCCAAGCGACCGTAGTAAATGGCCCACAAATATCTGTATGTATTAGTTCTAAGATGTCTATAGTCTTGTTGGCTACAAATCTCCTTGTATTGGTTTGTTTTCCTTAATACAATTAACACAAATATCAAAATTTGTAAAATCTAAGGGATCGAGAATTTCATCCGACACAAGTCTCTCTATTCTCTTTTAGAGATATGACTCTAATCGTTTGTGCCATAATATACCGAATTCTCGGTAATTAATTTTCTCTTGGTACCTCGTGTACTTAATTGCGAGGATTCATTAAATGAAGCAATTGTATCAATCGAATATAGATTATCATAACCGGATAAAGAACCTGAACCGGATAATTTGGAATCATAAAACAAACTAAATTTTCCATTTCCGAATGAACAAGAATAACCAGATTTGTCCAAAGCGTAAATAGAAATCAAATTCCGTCTAAAAGACTAGTACAACAAAAGTTTCATTAAGATCCAAATAAAGTCCAGTCTTTAACAATAATCTAAATTTTCCAATTGCCGCAACTTCAACCGCCTTGCCATCGCCTACATAGATATATCTTTCAACATCATTTGGCTTTCGGCAACTCAGGCAACCCTGCATAGACACACTCGATGTGAGTTGTTGCACTGAATCTAACCACCACGTGTGTCTAGGTACTAAAGTTAAATTAACTTCAGAACAAACCAAAGCAAGAAGCATACCTTCTTAGCACGCCAAGCGTGATAGTTGGTGCATTGCTCCTTTTTATGCCCTTCGGCACCACAAAAGAAACAACCAGTACTGATCGAATCATTTGATTTCGTTAATTGTTTCTTTTGAGGTCATCGTACCTGCAGACTTCCTTAACATTCTTTCTTTTCTTTCCCTTACCTTTAAAGGCAGTGGCTAAGTGAGCACTCTCGTCCTATCTTGCTTAAGCCTTTCCTCTTCCTCGAACACGAGTGTGAGATGAGCTCATTTAGAGACCAAGTCTCTTTCTGACAATTGTAGCTCACCTTAAACTGGTTAAATTGAGCAGGAAGAGATATTAAAACCAGATGCACTAGCAAGTCCTCAGAGAGTTCAAGCTGAAGTGCTTTGAGCTTGGAAGCAAGATGCGACATCTCCAAAATGTACTCCTTACATTGCCTTTGCCTTTATACTTCATTGAAATGAGACTTGTCAAGAGTGTACCAATTTCAGCCTTTTCATTCTTGACTGAATCTCTTTTCAATATTGACAAGGAATTCCTTAGCTGTTGTGATTTGATCAGACATTGTGCCCCTGAATGCTTCTGGAATGGCCCTCTTCATGATCATCATACACATGCGATTTGATTTCTCCCACCTTTCCATATCCCTCTTTTCATCAGAGGTACTCTCATTTGTAAGTGGTAAAGGAGAATCAGTCCTTAACGCAAGGTCAAGATCCATAACTCCAAGAACAATCAAAAGATTGTCTTTCCAAGACTTGAAGTTAGAGCCATTAAGCATAGGAATTGAGTTGATACTGACAGTTATATTTGCAGGATTAATCGCTGAAAAAGAACAACAACAATTGAAACATGCTCATAAACAAAACTTATCTTAAAAGCAAAATAAATTAATTCAAATAAAGGTAAAACCCATCTTAAGATATCGAGCACTCCATTAATATTTTATCTTTGGATAAAAGATTAATTTGTTAGTGATATCTTAATGTAGTAATCAAACATTGATAATAAGAACATGTCAAAAATAAATCAGCCTTTGGGTCGATTAATTAGTCACATGTAAAACCAAATAATCATCACATGTTAATTACTACATGTGTATATGCATTTACCTTAAATATTGACCTTCCTTTGGGCCGATCAATAAGAACATAAATCGCATACACATTACCATTTATATTTCAAAATGAAATTAATCTCCACAAAAGAGGTCACTTTGGTGACATATTATTTTAATTAATTCATTGTAAAATATATATATCACCATACCAATATTTGAAAAATAAATTTGCATTTTTTTTATTTACAAAGTCAACTGTTGACTTTGACCCACGAAGTCAACTGTTGACTTTGACCCACGAAGTCAACTGTTGACTTTGACCTTACGGCTGGTCCGGGTTGAGCCAACTCGGATCCTAAACCAGCCTACTTAATACATATTTTATTATGGGCTAAAATTTTCTACGGGCTAAAACCCATAATTTAAAATATTTTATATGGGCCTAAAGCCCATAATTTACTTGCTATGAGCTAAAGCCCAAAGGCCATAAAAATATATGGGTCTAAAGCCCATAATTTATTTGCTATGAGTTAAAGCCCAAAGACCATAAAAATATATGGGTCTAAAGCCCATAATTTATTTATTCCTTAATCCATTTGACACAATAATGAATTAATACTAATAAACAAATTTAAGTGCTTGCACCATTATTGTGCACTAATTCATCCTTGAGCACTAACTAATTTAAGTGCTTGCAACATTATTGTGCACTAATTCATCCTTGAGCACTAACTAATTTAAGTGCTTGCACCATTATTATGCATTTACTCATCTTTGAGCACTAACTAATAAAGCTCAAACTTTAAAGCACAATAATTATTAAGATCAAATAATAAAATCAATGAGGGAGCTGCAAACATATTGGTGGCAGCTTGGTTTTTTTTTTTTAAACATCTTCTTCATTGTTCTTTCATCGCCGGTTGAATTCATGCAACCAGTACTGCAAGGCCGACCAACATTAGACTCCCTACTCATCGAAGACAACGTTTATACATATTGGTGACACATTTCAATCTTGAGTTACATCGGATGGATGTAAAGACAGCGTTTCTCAATGGTAACATTGATGAGACGATCTATATGTTGCAACTCGAAAACTTTGTGTCTGGAGACCCAAAGAATATGGTTTGCAAACTTAAGAAATCCATCTATGGACTCAAACAAGCATCTCGACAATGGTATTTCAAGTTTCATCAAGTGATCATCTCATTTGGTTTTGAGATGAATTTGGTCGATGATTGTATATACCATAAGTTCTGTGGGAGTAAATATATTTTTCTGGTTTTGTATGTCGATGACATCTTGCTTGCCAGCAGCGATATAGGCTTATTGCACGAAACCAAGATATTTCTAGCTAAGAATTTTGAGATGAAAGATCTTGGTGAAGCCTCTTTTGTATTAGGTATTCAGATACATCGAGATCGCTCTCGAGGTATTCTTGGATTATCACAAAAGAGCTATATCGAAAAGGTTCTTAAGAGATATGGCATGCAAGATCAGTAAACCAGGAGATACCCTCGTGGCTAAGGGAGACAAATTTAGTCTCAATCGAGTGCCCTAAGAATGATTTTGAGAAAAGAAAAATACGGAAGATTCCTTATGCTTCGAGTAGTAGGGAGTCTAATGTATGCTCTGCTGCCAGTCCTCATCACCAGCTACTGCTACAAGCAGCACGATTGTATATTTATATCTCCTACACTCGGCCGCTACCAGTACTGGTCATATATATATATGACCGTCACTGGTCATATATATATATTACCTATTTACTTGTCATATATATATATATGACCGTTACTGGTCATATATATATATATGACCTCTTGTAATTCTACCTTTGTTGGCGACTCTACGGCTGCCAACAAAGATTGATTCAAATTATGAAGCAAAGTTTAAACTTTGCTTCATCTCACTTGATAATAGAGTGGCAACTTCGGCTGCCACTCTAATATATACATATATAAACTTTGCTTCACTCTAAATTATACATATAAGAATGAAATCTCACTTGCATATTTTCTCAATAATTCAACATGAAGTGGCTCTGATACCATTTGTTAGATCTTGAATTTCATAACATATAGAAATTGTATTCATGTCGAATTATCAAGAACGCATAAACGATAAAGCGAAGCGTGCACTGAATCCATATCCGAAAATTGTACGGATGGCCTTCTAGATTAACAAGTTCTCCTTGAGAGCCCTTTGATCTCTCAACCTTAGCCTTAGTATTCTCTATGAATAGATCATTTTAATTAGGCTTTACCTTATTTAACGATCCACAAACACATAATTATTTTCATATAAGCCCAACGTTGGATTAATGATCCAACACTAACCCAAAAGGCAGCGGTCAAGCCGGCAATCCCTGAAGAAAGATGAATAACATAGCCACCGGAATAGTCCATGACACCCCAGTGAAACAAGAATCCACCACCCCACAAGCTAAAAGCTCCAACAGTGTAAGAGAAAGTTAGCCATAGTGGCACAAAAGCCATCCAAGCCTTAATATCCATTCTTCCAAGGAGTGATCCAGCCAAAATAATAAGAGTGATTGCAGCAAACACACACTGAAACCAAACCATGGAAGCCATGGGATAAAATGGTGTAGCCATCGCAGTCTCCACTCCACCATTTTCATAAAACTGCGTGGTCTCAGGCAGTGCAGCTTGTTGGATTAAGTACTTCTGCCCCAAGGCAGGTCCTGCTTTACCCCAAAAGGGCAAGAGCTTATCTCCAAAAGACATCTTGTAGGCCCAAGCCACCCAGCAGAGTACAACAGCTGCGAAAGCATATAAAGCCATGAAAGCTGAATTCACGGCCCATTTCTTCTTCACAATGCTTCCATAGAGTATTACAAGTCCTGGCACACTTTGGAGGCCGACAAGGGTGGTTGATATCATTTGCCATGCGTTATCACCCTTGTTTAACCAGTCAGGAACTGAGGCTGCGCCTCCTTGGTACGCCACCGGGACTGGGTTAGGTGGAAGAGAAGCCATGGTTCTTGGAGGGTTCAAACTAGCTAGCAACTGCTACTCCTATTTGACGTGCTCTTTTTTCCCACAATATGCAAGGCCTGGCGACTATAAACATGCTCATCAAGTTGTTGAAATACAAAACAATAAGAAGGGTGGAGAAAAACTTCAAACTATACAACATCGAGTTTTCATATAAAGTATTCAGCTATTTACCATTTTTTCGATCGAATTCATTAATTTGTATACATGTAATTTTCATATGAATAGTTTATTTGTAAACCATTTTCTTATAAAACTAGATGAATCTGTTGATGAAACCTGAACTTTGAATTGTTTAGTATGGTTGTCCACTAAATTAATATATAGCTCAGGACCGTAGTAAACTTATATTTATTGTCATACGAAGCAACAATCTGTTACCTTGTACTTTTTATTTTTTAATGACTAAGATGTTTAGACCGGCTTACATGGGATGTTCGAGCTCGTTTACATGTACATAAACAAGAAAAGAGAGCCCATAGCAGTGAAACCCGACTGGTTTTGTTAGCTTGTACTTATTTCCACGACTCACGACTCCTTGTCAGGAAGAAAAAACAAAGAAAGTCAAATTCTATGATACCATAAGGAATCAAGGGGGGCAGGCATCTGGAATATATTTCTTGAATATTTATATAAACTATGTTGAAAGATTCCATAAACGGTAACTTGTCTTTTTGGCCAGCTTAACATGTTTACTTCTTAAACTATAACAATAAAGTTTCTATCAAGCTGGATAATCTTTATTAATTATTATAAGAATAGCACTAAACATGTCAAGCTGGTCGATGATGGAGAGGAGGAATCCAGTGAATCTTTTTCTTGAAGTTTAATCTCACAAAATTCTTAAAAACTCGGCTAGAACACTTCAAAATTTTGAGACGTTAATGCGTGCATTTTTGACTAATTCTATGAACCCTAAAATTAATGACTGTATAAATTTCCAGTAACCACTATATTATCAACTACAAGGGAGCAAACCTCCTAATTTAAAGATTTTATCACTGACCTCCTACTAGATAGTTTATATCTCTTACTTTCGAAAGGGAGGTCATCACTTCGAGTTGAAGTAAAATAGAAATCTTAAATCAAAATTAATAAACTGGATTATTACTTTGATACTGTATAAAGTCAGGCATAATAAACCTTTCTTGCTATGAACAACTTCAAAGTATTACAAGAAGAAGAAATCAAGATATCACTACATATCATTTACTACATGAAGGTAGATGCAGCTGAATAAACATTGTAATTGCCAGTTCTACAATATTGTTCTCTTTGATTCCAGAGAGGCTAGTGTTGAAGAAAGGAGACATCTGACTTGTGATGCTATCAGAGTATTGGTTTGTTAAAATAAAAAACAAATCAATAATAAAAAAGAGCTTTAAGAATATACATGGATTGTTAGATTAGTGAAATGTAGACTTAAACTTCACTTTTAAGTTCATATTCTAATGACACATATAATATATATCTAGAAAATATAATTAGAATACAAAATCCATAAGTACGTCCCGCTGGTAGTTCTTTCTGAGAACCCGAAAGAGGAACCCTGTCCAAATTTGACTTGAAAACCCCCCCGGTTCAGCTCTTTTCTTCATAGCTCATCGACAACGAGGCAATCGAGATCTTAAAGCTTCCAGGATCTCGCTGACAAAAGGTGCATCGGAGAGAGGGGGAATCTTGTTCGTCGGGTTTGGGCTTTGTACTGTCGCATGATGGCTCTGGTATCGTCAAAGAGAGAGAAAGAATTCAATATTCTCACGCAAGTTCATCACAAGGATCGAAATGGAGACTCTCGCCGCTGCCAGGAAGAAATGGTAGATCCAAATAGATTATTTACCCGCTAGGTTTTTTTTAATATTTGTGTGTATTTTAATTGATTGTTTAAATATTAAATATTTAAAATAATATTTTTTTTTTGTCTCATTTCAATATATATAATATTTTGTTATTTATTTTGGTTTTTATTCTTTTATTTTTTTGGTTTAATTTCGATATCTTGATTTTTTCGGTTCTTCTGGATAGTTTTTAATTTTTTATTTGTATTTATATATCTATACTCTTAGTTTTGACTTTTAATTTTTATTGTTATTTATCTTTGTATCAAATGCAGTTTGCGTTAAAAAACATAATAAGTTAGAGTGAAACTACTTTTTATGCATGTATTGTGAACCTTCTGTTGTTAATGATTTGTTATCTTTGAGTTTTTTTTTCATCTCTTTTGTTTATGTGTAGCTTGATATATTTT
Organism: Salix exigua; assembly: GCA_032356905.1. Taxonomy (NCBI): domain Eukaryota; kingdom Viridiplantae; phylum Streptophyta; class Magnoliopsida; order Malpighiales; family Salicaceae; genus Salix; species Salix exigua. The sequence goes on along the minus strand of CM063603.1, from coordinate 21,832,954 downwards.
TAATTTAAACTAATTTTAATTGTAGAAAAAAAAAGAATTTTTTTCTAGATTTTTTCTTCATATTATTATATTAAAAGTATTTAAGAGCTGTGGGATTAAATTAATTTAAAATTTAAAAGAAAAAAAATTCACGTGAATTATGAGATAAAATAATAATTATACTACTGAAATCCACTGAATACCTCTTTAATGCTATAGTAGAAGCTTGAGCTGTTTTAATTTTTTGTATAATAATTATATTAAGTGGTAAAAATTAAAAAAAAAAATAAAAGGACTGGATCATAATCTTGACAGCACATGTTTTAAAAAAAATATTTTGGTACCAATACATCTATAAATCACTTTTAAAGTGCTTCCAAAAACCCTTTAATTTTTTAAAAATATATACACCAAATCCATGTCGGGAGCATATGCTTTAAATATTTAAAGAGATTTTTATTTATTAACACGTAAGATTAAGATGAACCGGGAAATGTATTTATTGTCAACTAAGAAAATAATTATATTTCTATACATGTAAGGATTTATAAATAATTTTCTTATATAAATATCACTGAAGAAATCACTTATTAATTCGAGTGTACTAAAAAAACATTATGGTATTTTTTTTTTAATCTAGCCTGTATGGACTTCTTCTTTTCTTTCTTTCCTTTAAATTTTTCATAATCTTTTCTTTGTATTTGTTAGGTTATATTCATGAATTTCAAGTTGATTGTAGGGCTATTCCTTTGTGTTATTGGATAAATGGTGTATATAAAAGACACATAAATTAAGTTTCGATGATCTCGTAAAACTATAAGTTATCTTTTTATTTTATGGAATAACATATTTTCATTTGAATTTATTTTATTTCTTATATGTTATATGTGTTTGCTAAGTTGATTTTCTAGCCTTCCTTATTGCTATTGACACTTCAATGATTCTATTGCAAAACAATTCATTATGTGTTACTAATTATGTTCTAAAAATCCAAGTAATTTAGGGGCAAAACCTATGTCTTGGGCAATAGATTAGTCTATTGGTTCTAGAAATCTTATCCATTCTTTCTTTGAGGTGGGTACATGCAAAGAGATTTTCTTTATGGAATTTAGGGACTCTCTACTAGTTAAGTCAATGACTTCTTAAGAGGAGAAAACACAACAATTTTACAGAGATAATTTTAAAATAAATATGCAAGAGAATGAAAATTCCAAAACCTTTTATTTAAATGATTCATGGTCTATTTATAGCCCATATATGTTTTCATAAAGAAGAAGGGCTAAAGTGTAATATTTCTCTTATAATATTGAAGAGAGAAAATATCTCTAATAATAAAAGACTTTTACATACTATCTCTTACAAATGATGGATCCTTTGAGAACTTATATACACCTAATTGGTGATTGGTATAGGAAGATTAAGATCCAAAATATAATTATGCTAAAAAAAATGAATCTTTTTCTTGGTTGAATTTTTCTTTTGATTAAGCCCAATAAAGATAAGTCATTCCTTTAGCTAAGCTAAGGAAGATTTTTTTAGGGTTTTTTGAACCCTCAAATTTAGGTTCATCAGTTACAACATGTGTTTATATTATGATAATAATTATTTTTCAAAATACTTTTTATTTGAAATGCATCGAAATATATTTTTTTTAAATTCATTTTTAACTATGAAATAATTTTAAAATATCAAAAAAAAAAATTGAAACAAAGAAAAAAATACTTTAAAAACAAAAAACAAACAGGCTATTACTTTTATTGAGTTTTGACATCCATGCCAGTTCTTTAACTAGATACAACTTTTGAGACAAAATAAATGGAAGAATTAACCGTGGCATAAAGAAAGATAAACAGGAGGTACAGCAATGAACCGAGATCATTATAGCACAAGTTGTCATTAATTCTAGGGTTTTCTTTTCTTGATAAAAAGAGATGATTTGATTGAAATAGGATCAGGCTGCCATTACTTCTAGGTCTGTAGACATTAGCAACAGTCAGCATAAGTCCAATAACCACAAGATCAACTAGGGCATGTATGAGAGAGATTGCAAAGCCAATCCCTTTTTCTGTATGCATTTAACTATATTTCAAATTGTTAACAATTGGTGATAATGTTACATTTATTGTTCCTTTGAAAAAAAATTACAGATTGTAATGTGGTTACAATACTTCCTTTTCAAGTTTCAACACAGCCATGAATGCTTCTTGAGGTACATCAACCTTACCTATTGCCTTCATTCTTTTCTTCCCTTCAGCCTGTAAGAAAAATGGAGCATGAATAATCAGGGGCAGCAGCATTTATCAGAAAAATTAATTCAATTTTATCAAAAAATTGTTTAACTTTCAGAGGGCTTATAATAGAATTCAGCAGCCAATTTTAATTGGATATAGGAGCATCATTTTCCTTGTCAGTGTTGTGTGTCGACTGTATATGTTGACAATGATTTGTTTTTGGCTCTTCAAGTTGGAGTAATGAAACACCATTATCCATAATATAATAAAGAGCGTCAACGCTATAACCTAAGAAATTAAATTATGAGGTACCTGTTTCTTGAGCAATTTCTTCTTCCTTGAAATGTCGCCACCTGCATTGATAGAGAAGGAAAATAATTGCTTGTAATGCAAGTATCAGGCACTGTTCACTTGTAAGCATTCTACTAGCTTTCCTCGTGGAACAAAACTCTATTGGAATTTAGGAAATTCTATACGGGGAAAGCATAAATAAGTAGATATTCCATGCCAGATGATTGAGGAAGGAGAGAAGCACCAAACATCTGGATGCTGTCTGAGTCTCATGATGCATATCAATTCACTAGTAGTTGATTGTACAATGTTCTAAGAAGCAGAGTGTGATCTCACCATAGCATTTGGCCAGGACATCCTTTCTAATTGCTGATAAAGCTTCACTAGCAATGACTTTTGCACCTATGCATGCCTGAAACGAAAGGATGTTAAGTACCACACTGGATGATGTTTTCTTTTTCTTTTTCTTTGAGAATCAGAATGGATAGTGTTGATTATGCCAAACTATCATGCATTTATGTCTCTGGAATTAAGTAGCAGATATTAAAATATTGTTGGAAAATGAAAACTAACTGCAGAACTAATGCAAGTCCTAAAATTTCTACATGAATCTCACTGTAACAGGTCATAAGTTCAAATCTTATTGACAGGAAAATAAACTAATTAATGCAGGAAACAATAAGAATAGTATCAAGTTTTAACAAGAAATAGAAATCATGAGAAATAGAACTACTATTACCAGAGTTAAGGCTACAAACTGCTAAAAGCAGACAGAAAAAGCTTTTCAGATAAACGTCATTGTAGCTTAGAGTTCCAAGTGGGTGATCAAATGTTCCTAAGGGTCTAACCAGCCAAGGGAATTGTGAGATTTGAAAGGAAAGGAAAGCATAGCTCAAGGTTCATTGGACCATTTGAGATTTTAGGGAAGATAGGATCCATGGCATTCCATTAGTACTTTTAACAAGCATATCACGCATACACCCAGCTTTAAATGTGTTGATGCTTCAAAAGTATAGAAAGCATGAGATATAAAACCAATGCTAGCAGAGTTTAACAGTCTAACTAATTAGTTGACAACAACATGATTTGAAGAAAGACACATTTAACATAATACATTAAAACAAACATATTTAATAACACCAGGCAATACTAACATTGAACCGAGTAGTTTTGTTTAAACTGAAGTCAAGTAGAATAAAGTGGAAATCTTGCACATTTAATTGTGTTAGACATTAAATATTCTTAATGCATTCCTTGCACCAGAAATACATGTACAATTTGTTTAGTGTGAAGCAAATTTACAGTGGAAAAAGAAAAAGCAACTGTAGATTGGTTATTTTACAATGAGTAGCACTTCTGTATCATTGTTCATTGAAAGAGAAAGAAACCTCACTTGAATGGGTACTTTGAACATTTGCCGTGGTATTAGCTCCTTCAACTTCTGGGTCAAAGCCCTTCCAATAGAGTATGCCTGAAAAGGAGCTCATATAACATAAGATATGGCAGGCAACAAAGCATTTAGCTCAACAAAAAAACTTCCGCGGGGTAGGTACGTTTTAATGAGGACCTTTTCATATCATGCAATGATAAAGAATTTTAATAAAAGACTGATTAATAGAGATGCTACTGTGTTACATAAAAATAAAGTAACAAAAACCAAAAAATTGGCTCCAAGAAAACATAAGAAAAATGTTAGAAACTCTTCACAAGTTATCTATCAAATTCCAAAGCGGAAACCAGTACACAATTGCCATAACTAAGATTGAAAAAAGAAAAAAGAAAAAGAAGGGGATTTTACTTTCTATAAGCTACATGTTTATCCTTACATAATAGGCAATGCCTCAATTTTAACCTCAAGGCATTCAAATCATCTCTCATTCTTGGACATCTTATGCTTCTCCCACTATTCCACTCATCAACCCCGCATTGAAATGAGTTCAATCAAGTACACAAGAATCACATAACAACTTAATAATATGTTATGAAAATGAAAATTTAGTTAAAATCACACTATCACCAATTACTCCCTCTCCATATCACCATTTCGACCATAAACAACAGCAGGACACCATACAAATGCACCCCCCATGTTTTTGTAAAAGGAGACAATTGAGAATTCAGTTCCTTTAGAGATCGCCTCCATCATTCTCTCCTGGATATACAGTAACAACAGTACTTGTAGCTAGCTCATTTGTTTGGACCATTGAAGCATCTACAACTTTATATCACAGGACAAACCTGTAAATGTTGAAGGAACTAGCTATTTGTGTTCATTAGTAAATCTAGTTATACTCGTTTCTAAAAAAATTCTCTTCTTGAAATTCCTTACTTCATTCTTACACATGTCATACTTGTGGAAGCAGAAGCAGTTAGATTTTTGTCATCAAATCGCAAAAGGTTCCTACCAAATTTAACCATAACATCCATTAAACAATTCCTTAAGTTTCATCTGTACAGGGTCAAATTTCAAAAAACATACACCAGTCCTCCAGTTGTTTACAATCACCTCTACAATTTATAGACTTAAATGACGAGTCTTGAAAATTACCTTATCCTTGTGCACAATAGTTGCTAATGGTTCAACAGGTTCACCATTGATTTGAATGTCAAGCCTTATCAAATCACTTTCCTTGTACCTATCGATCAAATTTTATAACAATGTAAATTGTTGTGTGTAAATCATCTTTCGTAATTTGGAGGAATACATACAAGTTAAAAGTCCATGCCATGTAAGAGATGAAAATAAAAAGATACACGGCATTCATTTTGAAAACAACAATACTTCCCACAAAAGAATACAAGTATGTTGATGCCAGTAAGAATACAAGCTACCCTGCTTGTATTTAGACATGCAAACCACTACCAGGCAAGAGCAAGCAAGAATATCTATAGACATTTGTTTCCCATCTCACAAAGCATCATCTGCATTTACCCAACAAATGTGTACTCCATGCTAGCATATCCCTTACTTCTGGACTTGAGCTGGTCAAAAAAATCACCTACCATCTGTCAAGTCAACATGCAAAATAAGATACAAGAGTGCAAAGAGAGAAAATTTGGTGAAATAAACTTCGAAGAGGAGTGCTACCACAGGACAAAAGTAAAGCAAAAATGTCACCTCAGCTAGGGGTAATATATACGTGATTGATGCTCTAATCTCAGTGATATATTTCATTTCTTTAAACTCTCCTCTCCTTTCTTGAGCCAACTCCATAAGTGTGCCAATATAGTCTTTCGGTGTAAGCATTTCGATCTGTGTACTTCAAAGAAGAAAACATAACTTTTGTTACAAGCCTAGACATGATGAGTAAGCTAGATGTCATAACATGAAATAATAAACATCAGTGTGTACGACAAGACCTTTACAAATGGCTCCTCAATTGATCGCCTTTTCCCAGGTTCAGGAAGTAAGGATGGATTTGAGCATTCGACCTTCACCAAAATGAACATTTTGCATGTAAGATATAGCATGACACACAATTTTGACACATTAAGCTATTATAACACAAATAAAATAAACAACTAACCATAAAGAAATGCAGAAACTAGATCAAGCATTACAAGAAACATCAACTGCACCATTTATGGCATGTTAAAAGGTGGTTGCTAAAAAGGACTGTTATTGTAATGTAACTGTTGAGGAAAACCTCATCATGGCAAGGGGCTTGAAGAATACTTGGAGCATAGGAGACAGTAAACTTGATGGTTGGCCTTACTGGCAAGTGGGCATGCTCCCCACCTAGGCAACCAGGGTTCACTCCAAGGGCAAACTGCAAGGACGCAATTTCTTATATATCCCCTAGTCCCCATGCAAAATGGATTGCCTTAACCAGAAGGGCAAATGGGCTTAGTCTTGGTGCATGCAAGCTAGCTAGTCCAAGGATACCCACCTAACTGTCAATAAATAAAAAATGTGGTTGACAAATTTTTAAAAATTTTGGTTTATAAAATAGAAAAAGGAGTTCATATATATTCTGTAAATAATCTAATAGAATAAGCCTACTATCGTCTACAGGTTAATGTTAGGGTTTACAGTTTATGCTTGCTTGTAGACTAAACCAAGAGAACAATAAAGGGAAGGTTGACAAAATTCATCTCTCCATAAATACATGGAGTTGTGCAAAATCATAGATTGGCAACAAATATCTATCAAGTATCAACATCCAAGGACGATTCTTGAAATATATCAATTATTAAGTGCTATTAGATCCAGGGGCAAGCAGATATTACAATATCATCATCAACGCAGTTCACTCTGTATACCACACTTGGAGCAGTAGTAATAAGGCTTAGATTGTATTCTCTCTCCAGCCTTTCCTGTAAGAAGATAAATTGTTCAAGGGCAATACTAAATTTACATTAATTGACAGCATAACTGAGAGGTTGTGGCAAGGCATACCTGAACAATTTCCATGTGGAGAAGACCTAAGAATCCACACCTAAAGCCAAAACCCATGGCACTTGATGATTCAGGCTCGAACTGAAAATTTAACAAAAAACAAGGATAAGCAATTCCTCAAATAAATGACTGGTTATAAAAGGTGTACTGCTCTAGCACGTGGAAAAGCATACAAGAGACCTCTAATGCAAGGAGGACATGAAGAAAAAACAGGTGCAGACAAAACTAGGTGCCAAAGTCAATCACTGAAATTCTAAAAACCATATGAATAAGCTTTTCACAGCCCCAACTTGTTATCTCAACCACCCACGCCCCTTTGCTTCACATGATTTGAAACTCTTGCCTCACAAACCCAGAACGCACAAGGTGTCATTATCCTAGAAAAGAACTGCTCCCATCTACAATCCACAAATCCATATGCAGGGTTTCACAAGACAATTGAAAAAAAAATACCATCCACAACATCCATTTCAATTCTCAGCAGCAATCAGAAGATGACCTTCCACAGCATCTACTCCAACGCCATTTGCACAAATTCAAACAATGTCATGTTCCAACTCAAGCTCACTACTATCTAAGAATATCTTAAAAAGAAACAGAGAGAACACAACAAATGGGACAAACAATAAAAATGAATGCATCCATCCAGTCCCCAATTGCTACACGATACCAAAGGAGATAGCGGAAAGCAACTTAATGTTGAAATCAGGCTCAAAGTCAGGTACTAAGATATTCTTAGTAAATATTAGTAAGGGAAATCTGGCATTATATACCAGATTAATCTTTCATAGTTTAGGAAAGATTTTGATTCTTTCCTAGTTAGTTATTTCCTGTTTATAGGCTACTGCCTTGTATATCTGTGGAAGGATGTATTATGCATAAGTAAGATGAATAAAAAGAGTGTCTCTCTTTCTCTCTAAATCTCACACTTAGGTACAAAAAATACATGGCAATCCAGTAGCCAATGCAAATTCATATCACCTGTCATAACCTAATCAAATTATTTCCAATCACCTTGATCTTTATCAAAAGACTCCCTTTTTTACATAATCACTGGTGGTAAGAAACAATTTACCTTCAATGCAGCATCATTAAGCTGCAGTTTTTCCAATGCATCACGCAACTCAGAAAACCTGTCAATGAGAGAGTTGAAGATGAGAAATTCTACAGACATGCACAAAGTAGCAAACGTAACAAGAGCATAAAATATGTCAGTACTGGTCTGCATCGACCGGGAATAGGCCACAGAACACCATTGGGGTGGCTTCCTCATATCCAGGCAATGATTGTTCTGCCTTTCTACTGTAGTGAGTAATGGTATCACCCACCCTGGCATCTGCTACTGATCTGATAGAAGCAGAAATGTAGCCTACCTGAATAAGTACAATATGAGAAAGAGAACATACAAAGCAGAATGAACATAACCATGTCTTAAAAGGGGAAAGAAAAAAGAAGAAGGGGGGGCGGTATGAGTGATGGCAGAGAAAAAAGAGAGGAGACTATAATTGGCTGAACACTGAAAGATTGCAGTACAGTACCCCATAGCTTGTCCAATTGTGAAGATATCTCAATGACCAACAAGGGTCCCCACTCTTCAATTGGTTTACAGGTTAGAACAACAAAAAGATGCATCATTTATGAAGGTTTGTTCTGTTTCCATGAGCATGAATACAAACACACAGAGATCACAATCCTGATATCAAAAGGCATTTGATTACGAACCTTGATTGTGTTTAAGTTCACAAGCAATCTTGCTGATGATTGGAGATAACAGATGTGCAGATACAAGGAACAAGAATGATATGGACAATGACGTCACTTACGCATAAAACATCAGTTATTAGGATATGATCAAAATAAAAAAGAATCATTAATCCATTTGCAATTTTCTTCCAAATACTATGTTTTTGGAGTCTAGAAAACAACCCAAGCAAGCAACACAAAAGCCCATTATAATCAGTGTCATTCAGAATGGAAATTTTACCTCACCCGCATACAGCTCTTCCACTTGCATCTGATTGGGAGATAAAACTCCAATTTCATCAGCATAATAATCCTGTCATTTTAATAATGATTTATTAGGAAAACAACAAGAATATGTAAGCATTTATCGGAACCTTGGTTTCAGAAAACAGTTCTTTACACCACATTATAGTCACTTGAAGGGTTTTGAAGTCCCATTGCACTAAGCCCCATTTTTATTTCAAGTTCCATTAGTTTACACCCATTTACAGCCAGGGTCTTGCCAATAACAGTCAATGGGAACATAACATCCATTACACTTGATAAACTCATTGAATGTTTTGTTTTAGCTTCATTGCTCAAATCTTGACTGCATAAGAGATAACTCGTGTATTTGTAATGAAAAATCATGATCATTATTTAATGGAGGTGTTGGTGCCTCTAAAGGTTATTAGCAAAAAAAAATTTTTAACAAACCCATGCAACCACAGCCATAATCTAAGAACATGATGGGGAAAGTCTAAATTTGCTGATCTGGTAATGGTTATTTTGAGCACATGTCAGCTGTACATTGCTGAATCTGCAGTAGAAAGAAAATAATTGCTTTGGGGCAAAAGAATTGATTAACAAGATTACTTTACCTTTCCACTGGCCATAAAATAAATTCTGTCGCCTTTCTTTATAGTCCCATCTATGACTCGAAAATACACAATAACACCACGATATGGATCATAGTAGCTGCAAAAGGATTTATAAGGTTACAGTACAGGCTAAAGAATGTCATTTCTACTGTTGGTGAGGAAAATGTAAAATAAACACAATGTGGACAAACAGATGTCAGTACAGTAGAAGTTTAATTGTTTAATAAGCAAATGGGCTGAGGAAAGCATTCCCCTTTACATCAAAATATATTCTAAAAATAAGAAGAGGGAGAAGAAAAAGAACTCAACAGCTAAACCACAGATGTTTATGACAATACGCTTTAAATAAAAATTCGTGTTCACACTGCTCAGGTTTTATTTTTATCTCAACAATGCAACACCTGGTTTGTTATTGTCGATATGTTGGATGTCAAAATATCTAAGTCAACAGATTTATCTTTGATGGAAGTTAAATACTAAAAAGTGCATGCATAAAACACAGACTATACAAACAAAGACTAATAGTATCATTCTACTAGGTGTTCATAAATATTGATGGATCCAGTGGTGATGATCAAGTCTATACCTATCAAATATTAAGGCCCTCAAAGGCATTGCAGCAGTATCAAGGGGTGGGGGTACCCGCTCAACGATTGCATTCAGAATTTCAGTTATACCTATTCCCTCCTGTAGAACAAATAGCAACACAGGCAAAGATTACTTTCTAAGGAAGAAATATCCTTTTACACTTTTCAGGGAAAGGAGAACATGAGTTGCATCAAGACAATAGACATGAACCAACCTTTGCAGAGCAGTGTATTGCATTACTACAATCCAAACCAATAACCTACATGGAGAGACATTTAGTTATGGGTTTTAAAGCAATTGTTAGCAAACAGAAATCCATATCTTTCAGCTTGAAATAGAAAATGAGGATAATTAATTGATCAAGCAAGGATCCAACACAAGCACAGTAAGCTACGGGTAAGAGCATGGATGTGGGTGTGTGGGTGTTCGTGTACAGAAATACAGATTTGAATTAAGTTGGCCTTCTTGCCTTTTCTCTGGAAGAATTTCATATATCACAATCAGACTTCCAGTGCAGATTATTGTCACAGAAAAAGGTGCAGAGTGAGTGCTCTCTTTTTTTTCTTTCTTTTTTGAATTGATAAGCTGAATTGATGAAATGGTAAGTCACATTCACTAAGTACTTAACATAGTTTCCAAACTACTAGAACCAATATGATTACACACCCATTAAACAAATGGAGTTCTTCCATATGGTGAACCAACCTCTTCAATCTCCATGCAAACACGATCTGGTTCTGCACCTGGAAGATCTATTTTGTTTAAAACCTGCAATTTTAAATAGTTATATTTAAACCAAGTAGATTTAACCATTCAAACCAATTCAGAGAATACTAGTATATATATTTACAGAATCTCACAGATGGGACACACATGTGTATGCACGCTAACTCATATGCAAAACATAAGATGATAACCCACTTACAAGGATGATTTCTAGGTTGTTTTCCAAGGCCAAATAAACATTAGCCAGTGTTTGTGCTTCCACCCCCTAAACAATAATAGACATTTCTCAGCAAACAATAAATAAAAAAACTGAATAAATAGGTAAGCAATTCAGCAAGCAGGGATGCTTTCCTTTTAAATTCTATATCAAAAAACTTCAGACTAAAACCTACCATATCAAAATAACAAAAAATCTCTAAACTTTACTAGGCAAAATAAATCATATTCTCAGATTAAAAAAAAAGAGTAGAAATTGCATAAAAGAAGTTCACCTGGGAAGCATCAACAACAAGCAGAGCACCCTCACAAGCAGCAAGAGAACGAGAAACCTACGACAAATAAATAACACAAACAACACAATAATTGAAAACACATCCCACGTACACATTTTCATTTGCTAGCAAACAATTTTCCAAAATATCTAACAATCTAACTTTCTCTTAACCACAAAGCGATCCTCGAGCCAGCTTTTGCATCCTGACACTAAAAATCCCTCCCCCATCGCCAAAAGAAATTTCTTTCTCACAGCAACACCTAGGATTCGAACCCACCAGAGATAATAAAAATTATAAAATATTCATTCATCATTAAAACATACCTCATAAGAGAAATCAACATGGCCGGGAGTATCAATCAAATTCAAGCAATACCCTTCATTTTCATACAAATACCGCATTCTTGCTGCCTATATTACACATTATCAAACACAAAACCACAAAATATATATACATAAAAAATGGAAACATTAATAAAAAAAAAATTATCAATAAAAGCATAAATTGAATAAAAATAATAATCAAACATTCTAAAATATCACCAAAAAACATAAATTTAATGCGTAAGCTTTGAAAAGAAAAAAGAAAAACCTGAAGCTTAATAGTGATGCCTCGTTCTCTCTCCAAATCCATATTATCTAAAAATTGCTCTTTCATATCTCTCTTCTGTACAGTACCAGTCATTTGCAGCAACTTATCAGCTAACGTTGATTTCCCATGATCAATATGAGCTATTATGGAGAAATTCCTGATATTTTTAATGGGAACTTTACGAAGCCGGTCTTGGCCGGCGGAGGAGGCGAAATCGGCAATGGAAGGAGTGCCAGTGGTGCTTTGGCAGCGGAGGTGAAGTCTAGTGTCATGTTTGCAATAAAAGGGAGAAGAGAAGGGGGGGTTGTGGGAGAAGCGGAGGCTTTTTAGAGTGGTTGTGGTTGTTCTTGTGCTCGTATGGAGAGGAAGGAGAGCGTGTGTGTTTGAAGATAAGAGAATGGTAGCCATTGCTCTCTGGCTTCTCACAACGACTCTGCTTCTTTTGTTGCTGTTTTGAAATTTTGGTAGCTACAATTTAGTCCTTTTTTTATGAATGATGTTTTAGTTTAGTTACATATAATATATATATATATATATATATATATATATCATCATGTTTACATTAAAAAAAAAATTAAAAGTTTACTGAGGCAACTTATAAAAATTATTAAACTAGTTTATGATTTTTCCTGAAATTCTAGTTATGAATTTAACTAGTTAATACAATTCAATTTTAATGATATTAATTTTAAAAAATTAGAAGAAATTGCATTAAAAAAATCAAATTAAATTTTGATAAGATCATCTAGATTTAATCAAATAAACTCTTATTTTTTAAAAAATAAAAAAATCTAGCTGTAGTGGAGTTTAATAATATTGGTATCAAGACAATTTTTCATGGTAAGATTTCGGGTGGTGTCATGATGCAAGTCAAGGCCTAGACCAATTTGGTTTAAGGAAAAAAAATAAAGAAATAGAAAATTTTGGGTGATTTGATAAAAAAAAAAATCTAGTTTGACCTATAACTTAGTTGACATACGGTAAAATCCAAATGAAAATTTTTATAGATTTTTTTTTTTGTAATATGATGAAAACAACATTGTTTTTATCAACAACAAAGAAAGTTATATGCGCTCCTAACATTATTATTTTTTGTAAATGATTTAACTATGGTGTAACATGACCAATAAACTAGAAATTCTTTAAATTTTATGATTTTACCATAAATAATGTCATTAGAAGGACCCAACTGACTTTATTTGAAATGGCATATGCTATTTTAGTGAATATACATGCAATTAAAAAAGAAAAAGGAGTTCATTCATTTTCTTGCTCAATTAGTCCTCTCAACCTTGGTTTGCTTTATCTGGTATGAGATGAATAATTGAGTCTTTCATCATATTTGTCGATCTTATCAAGATGTTTGCTAGGGAAAAAAATGAGTCGGTCCAAACCCCATTTCAAGGTTTAGATCTCATCTATTCCTAGGCATATTTAGCCTCTATCAAAGACATGATGCAATAATATGTTTTTTCTTTTCATCTCAAACTGGGTAACAAGCTTATGCAATGTCTGAACAGAATGAGTGCCTCACATCTCTTTGTTTTATAGATAACAAAAGTTGTATACGATATATGGGGGGGAAAACTACAAGATGTTCTCGTATTAGATTGACAAGTTAAAAAAAAATATAGAAATCAATGTTTATCCCATTTAAGTTTGATGCTAGGGACAAATCTCCATTGTTACATAAGCCTAAAAATCATTGCATTAAAACCATGAAAAGAACCAATTACGCTAAAAATTGCTCTAAAAATCTAGACTTCATAGTGTGGGACTGAAAAGATTTGAAAATGAAGTAAAAAGCTAAGAAAAAGGAACCAAGAAAAAGTTAAAGAATAGGGGTTGAAAAGGTCTATAATTTTATAGTTTTTTTTTTTGTTCATTAACAATTGTCTAACATTTAGAAAAACAAAATATGATATAGATATTAGAACCTTAACTAGAACAAGTATTTGGGCTAATAGCTCACTAAATAAAATACCCAACAATAACTAAATTAAGTCCAATAAATAAATTTAAATATAATAGCCACTAAATTAAGCTCAATAAATAAACCTAAATAAAATTCAATAACACAATGATTGGGTTATCTTCATCATAGATCATATGAACATAGGAGCCATGTTTTGGGTTTGAAGTCTCCATCAACTCTATCAGGGTTGGAATAACCCGATCATGTCAAGTATAGTTCATTGCAACTACAATAAATCTCTCAAAGATAAAGATCAAGTTGTTGTGATGTCTCTTTGGTAATTTAAATATAATTTGAATCTTGTAATCTAACTCATATATTAGGATTTCTTGAAATTCATTATCCCTAGTAAAAACAACCTATGCATCATCTAGAGTAGCATCACTATGTTTCTTTTGTGTCAAAAGATTAGGATAATGGAATAAAGGTTCCCAAATGATCATCAAGAATAAATTGTTGTGTTTTCTTTATAACGAGGTCCTTCATGATAAAACTCGAGCTAATATTAAATTTTCATTATAAAATTTTGCATATTACTGATAGATTTATCTGTCAGAATTTAGATACTGATTTTGTCAAAAAAAACTTTATAAATGGAGTAGCGAGTGATTACTATTTATCAAAATAATATATCATCTATAATTTCTATTTTGTTGATAATTTTATTGGAAATATAATCACCAATGAATTTATAGAAAATAAACACCTCAAACAAAAAATAATTATTAGTATCATTTCATCAGTGTTTTCATCGGTATGTATGACATATCACCAATATAAAATCTTAATTTCATAAGTGATTTATTTTCATTATACTGATATATTTAACCTATTGGTGACTACATATTGTTAGTGACATTTCCTTTTAAAAAAATTCATCTCTCTATAACTTTTTATTGGATATAGTCTATTATTGATTCTATTTGAAATATTGACATTTCAGGGTTTTTTTTTTTAACTCTGGAACTTTTTGACAAAGTTAATCTATCAATAATTATGTTAGTTATTTTGTTTAGTTTCTTTTAAAAAAATTTCTCTATGGACCAATTTTTTTCATAAACTGAAAGCTTGTTTGGATTAGTACATAAAAGAATGACAACATGCCATAAAAAATATTTCTTAGTGTAAAATTTATTTTCAACACTGTTCTATTTAAAATGCATAAACCTGAATTGAAATTATTTCTAGTTAAATGAGAGGTTATGTTACATCCACCGCAACTATAGTTAGTTCCTTCCAACATGACAGAAAAAATAGATGCAAGAAAACCATGAAAAAAATCCTAAAATAAAACATATCACACCAAATAAAAAATGGAATAGAGTAGAGCCTAAAATAAAAGAAGTTAAAAAGCTAACTAAGTTACCTTAAAATCACAAACCAAGACACTAAGCCAAATAACCAATTGCTAGTTTGTGTTATGTTTGTTGTAGCTTAAAAGGTCTATGATTAAGCTTTGGTTCCATATAAATTATTGTATGCTTCATGAATTCATCGTTATCCATGCAAGGTTAATTGTTACTGCCATCATTGTTGAATTCTAGGCAATATACATTCGTTTTCATTGGCGTGTCCTCGCGTTTAAACCTTAAAGAAAAACCATGTTTTCCTCTTTTCTTTTTGAGTTATTTTCACCAAGAGACATGTTTTTTTTTTCTTTCTCTAAAGCAAATTGCATGGATGAAAACAAGTGAGAAAAGCAGTGTAAGAGATGAGGAGGACACGAGGTGAGCTCCTTGCCATCATGCCATCATGTTGGAGAATAAGAGAATACTGAAGGAGGGGATCTTCATCTTGTCGATCGATCGCAAGAAAAACAAATACACTTGGGTAGCTAGAGAGGGGGGGAAATTGAGTTTTAGGTTGCTTTGGGATCTTGGATAAAAGAGAAATTTTATGTGATGTCTTGTAATTTTCTACGTTCACGTGGTGAGTTCCCCTGATTGTCTCGCTCTTGGAGTAGGTTTAAGCTGTTAAACCATGTACGGGTTAATTTTATAGTAATTTTTAAAGTAGGATCCATTTGTAGATCTTATTTATCCAACGGTCCAGATGTATCTGGTCCAGATGTGTGAGCTCAGTGAAAAAACCATTTCTCTTTGCAAATGTAACACTGAGTGATTGATTTGTGAATATATGTGAGCTTTCTTATGATTGATTCATTAACTATTTAACATAAAGCATGCATGTTTCGGAGAGAATCATATATCAAAAAGAGAAAGTGGTCAAGGTAATTTTAAATTTGTAATTGCAAATTGAATGCTTCGAAGAACTGTGTTCACGAAACTGGAAAAAAAAAAGTATTATTTAAAGGTACAGTTAATTTGGTTGAAATGCATAAAACTAACTTGAAAAATCTCATCCCATTCAGACCACCAGCCACGGCTCTCTCTATATATGCAACCTCAAGGTACAATTAGGGCGAGGGCTTACAGTCCAACTGTTCTCTAATTAAAGAAGAGAGTGATTTTAAAAAAAAAAAATGAGAAAACTACATTCTTTTAGGTATTTTGGTCAAATTCTTACAAGATAGCACGCTGAAAGTTCTTCCTTCTTAAGAGAAACCAAATTCATATGTATATGTAGCCAAATATAGCAAGTTTTGATTTTCGATGTAATCAGGAAGAGACCCGGCACATTATCTCACAGGCAACTTGTTTGAATACTTCCTCCACTGGGAATGTCTGTCCGAACTGATCAGAAGCTCCAGCACTTGCCTGCTTATTTTTCCATGCCACATTGAGATAAACAAATATATAAGTTTGCAACTTGCAAGGTGAAAATAGTACTGCATATAATGAAGGAATACGCCTGTTCATGATGTTTATATTAATTTATAAGTAAAATTATACGTGAAATTAACTTTTTAAATGCATGTGATATCATGAGTTTTGAAAATATTTTTTATTATATATAGAGTTTAGCAGGTTTGAGAATCTTTTTTTTCTTCTTTTTGGTGAAGAGTCTAAAGTAGCCATAATTCTCCATGAAAGGTCTCGATCGATCGAGTTAATTAGAAATCATTATCTCTTCCCATAACTATATAGTAATTGAATTGCAAAAAGACTGCGACAAAGAGGGAGTGATCTCTTACATGAGCTTGAATCATGTGCATGCTCCGATTGGAATCAGAGGAGACATGAGCAGACAGCACCTCGACATTATGCTTCTCCAGCACATAGCAGATGGTGGCGAAGAGTCCCGGCTTCTTTGGAGAGCATATACTAATCTGGGCCTCATCGCCACAAATATTCAACACCACATTTGAAGAAGTCCAAGTTTGAAAGTGTACAGGATCATATCTTGAGGCTGAGGGTAAAGATTGTGCTGCGCTAATTGCCAGGTTACTAGAAGATACTTGATCGGCTAAAAATGCTTCTCTGGAGTCTGCTTGCTTTTGTGGGGCGATCAAAGATGGCTCATAACCGAAAGTCATGGCACCTTGGAGACTTTCTAGCTTCTCTTTTTGTAACTCTTGGAGAGTCTGCTGCAGGGTTTTGATATAGTTCACTGCTTCATCAACAATGGTGGACTTGTCAGCCTGTAAAAAATGGAACGTACATCTTAAGTTAAAAATAGACTTTAACTATGACAAACTGCGTTTTAAAGAACACCATACATGGATGCAGTTTAGTAATTAAAACCCATTTTTAAGTTATATCTATCTTGGTTGGTAAGACATGGAATAGGTTTCTATAAAATAACAAACAAGGGGCTGAAATTCACTGTGGGAAATATATATATATATATATATATGGATCAGCAGGAACTGAGAGAGATCAGCAGCTACAAACACAAATTTACCTCGCTAGAGCTTACACCTATGCAACTTTGATGCAAATGGTTGTATTTAACTTGAACTTGGTCCAAGCGAATGTATATATATGTGGTAAAAGGAAACTCTATAACTGCATGCTCGTGAAGCGAACAAAAATGGAACCCTTTTACAAATACTTTTTTTTTTTCATATATATATATATATGGAAAGGGAAGAGATTCATTAGGAAAAGACAGCCTCTTTTTATGGTTTAAGATATCGGCTTGGTCTATATATAAAAAAACTCGCCAAGAAATTTCATCAAAACGTGAGGAAAAAAAGAACAAAAACAAAAAAGTAATTCAACCGGCCAAGCCAGAGAGTGCATTTATATGAAGAAACCCTAGCCAGCAAGCGAAAACTACACAAATTAGACTCATCTTATGCAACCTGATTCTTGAAGTGCATGCATATATAATTATATACCTTGGGAGGAAGTTGAGGAAGCAAAGCATGAAGATTAGAGAACATGGTCCTCATCCTCTTTCTCCTCTCTCTCTCAGTCCATATATGTGTGATCTCTTGATCTGACTCACCTGCACTTCCCTTACCATTACTTTTGCACATTTGACCTCTCTTCTTGGCCTTGTTTTCTTGTTTTTTGATCCCTGTTTTTGAGCTCGAGCCCGGCAGCCTAATGTTCTTCCCTAATTTCTCTTCACTTCCACCTGAATTATCAGAATTTGATAAATCCCAAGCTTGGCTATCCCACAAGAAACTCCCATGCCCTCCTTCTGACATCCCTCTATATATAAAATAAATAAAAGACAGATGGGCGGACGGAGCGAGAGAGATGGAAGAGAGGGTTTCGGTGAACACAAGGGCGAAAGGGAGGTGTTTATAAAGGTGGCAAACGGGAGGGAGAGATGAGAAAGGGTGAAGATATTCGACAAAATACAATCATAAGGCAATGCCGTTACTACGTACCAGTCTTGAAAACAAAAACGTAAACATAAGCCAAGCGGCTTTGGTCCAAAAAGGATTTCCCTTTTTTTCTTTCTTATTGGTAATGTAGGGCCCCACACCTCTTATGGCCCCACTTAGCCAAACCAAATGCCTTATTTGGAAAGAGAATCAATGGCAGTTTTACTACATTTTCATTTCCCATAAAAATCTGTTCGCATTATATTAATTATTTATAATTTTGAGCCCATTAATTAATCTCTCGTAATTAATTAATCAATCAACGATATTTCCCTCTCTCATTATAGTATAAGGTAGGTATACATGACCACCTTACTTTCTATATTCTCAGCTGCGATTATTTTTTAGTAAAAGGTAGAGGAAAAGACAAAATATATATATGCATACATATATAAATATAAATGCATATGCAGGTACGTAGCCCGCTTGCCTAATCGAAGAAGAATTTAAACATTAGTCTGCAAAAATAATCCCAAATTACCACAAAAATTATTGAAAGTCTTATAGCGATCGAGGTAAATCAATGAGCTCTCACGACAAGCCTTCCAATAAAAACCCTCAAAAATATTTTTGAAAAAAAAATAATATTTTATTTCAAGTAAAGTTTTTTGATGTTTTTAGATAATTTTCATGTGCTGATATAAAAAATAATTAAAATATTATTTTGATTTATTTATAAATAAATAATATTTTCAAAAACAACCGCAATCACAATCTAAAACAGGTATCTTATATAAAAACGTTACGAATGAATGTAATGAATAAAATGTAAGATTGCCTTAATCATAATCCATCTCTACAAAATTAATATGCGTTACAAGGAAGATATAGGTTTATTATAAGAAACATTTCATCGAAAACGTGCTTTGGGCATCACTTTCTCAATTCTAACTAGCCACACGCCACTGCTGCATTATAAGTAGTATGAATTAATTTTATACAAAAACTAATTATAGAAGAAAAGAAAACACAATCCACACACATAGATAGATAGATATATCTAGGTTTGTGTAGGTTAATTAGCTGTGCACATACTAATTAAAACAAGTTAATTGTGCATGTGGGAGCAAAAACATTCTTAGAAGAAAACATTGTATGGTCTCCGTATTCATAAAAAGGAAGAAAAGTATTTTTATTTTATTTTTGAGATGTGTTATGAAATCATTCATTTTATGTGAGTGTATATTTATCTTTTTTCTATTTGTTTTCAAACTCATTTAAATTGGATTCTTTTAAGGATATTTGATCTTACAAGTATTAATATATGTTAGACTATATAAATATGAGCATTGTTGAGATGATGTTTGTAGAACAAATACATTTATAAGATAATATGAAGTAAAAATGTTCTCTCATTGTTCTTATTTATTATATATATATATTATTTGCTTTGAAATATATAGTTTTGTAATATATTATAAGCACGAGTGCTCCTGACTTTCATTTTAAAACAAATAATCATATTGTATTTGTAGATAATATGAAATAAAATTGTTTATCTACTTAATATTTTAGTAGATAAAACAAAAGTAATCCCTTGGAAGCTTGAGGGAGAGCCCCTGGAGCAGGTTCAGTGTGTTCAGATTCAATTACGAACCGCTTTGGTGACGTGTCTAGCCCGGGCGAGGTTCAGTCCCACCCCAGGCTGGCGGAGTGCTCGACCAACTGTACAAAGCGACCGATAAACTCAAGGATTTTGTGAAGAATCAGATTCAAGTAGCAACCACGCCAGCCACGATCCTGCAGCGGGGAAATAAAGAATGATAAAATAAAGAAAAAACGAATGCTAGGCATTATACACACATCCAGGGGCGTTATCTGTAGAATATGGCACCGAGACTATACGGTTTGTGTCACGTGTTCAATGAAGCCGTAAAGGCTAAGAAAGTTTGTCAATATCATTCTGGTTCTGTCGTTGTTCTGGTTTTTTTATTGGTACGGAATGTTTTGATTTCATAGTATTTTGGCATGCTGTTTTAGGATTATACTGCTCATATATAATTAATTATATATATATATAAAAAATTAAAATATTAATTTAACAAGCATAATTAAAATTCAAGATAGAATAAATTTAAATTATATAATATAAACACAAAGTCAAACAAACATAATCTCAAAATTAGAAACACAATCACAAGTTAATCAAAATAAAGAGGATTTTAAGGCCGGAACAGCACACCCGGAATGGTACCGAGACGTTCCGTCCGGAATTTGGCCGGTATTTCCAGAACAAGACGGAATTAAAACCGAAACAAAAACGACGTCATTTTGTCTCGGTTTTCTTAATGGCACGGAATGTTCCGGTCAGAACATAACGGTATTGACAACCCTGAGTCCCAAGCCCTCAAAATGTTTTTCTTTTATTTTTAAAGAAAAATAATGATCATGCCGGAAAGCCTCCAATGCTTCTGTATTTTGTCCCCCTGGTCGTGATAATTGTCCTAAAATATCCACAGTTAAAATTAGCAATCAGATGTATTAAGTTACAAATGCAGAGGGATAGAGAGGGGCAAGGGGAGGATTACTTGGGCTGAAGGTTTGAAGATGGAATAGTACTCTTTTCTTTTAATAAAATGCACTTTTTTTTTCTTTCTAATTTTTGTGAGCAAACCAATAGCATCTTCATGTAATTGGCAAAAAAAAATCATTAAAAAATTTACAAGGTTGGTAACATGGTGAATCAGATTTAAAATAGTTTATTTTCTATGAAAATTCAAAAAAATAGATAAAAATAAGATTATGAAAACAATAGAATAGCAAGCTGAAATGGATAAAAGCAGCATTCGTTGCTTCTCGTAATTCATACATATATCAACAGGAAGTAGCTCATACCTGACAGATACAGCAAGGCTCCAAATCTGCTGGAGATTCTGTGCTGATCGGCATATGTTTTTTCCTGTTTCAGTAACTTCAAAATGGTTTCCTCAGTTAGTGCTGTGCTGACATCTCCTATGCGTTCTTCCAAGGCGCATATCTCTATGCCGATCGTGCATTTCAGCCATCCCATGATAGAACAGGTCAAAAAGCATGTAGTCCTGTGAGATTACCATTCGAATAAAAACAAAATTCCTGCAATACTATTCTGGAGAATGAAGCTGCGAGCATATTCTTGCATTTCCAGGCTTCTTTTTACGAATGCCTCACTAGGAGATGCACTATTTGCCAAGAGAAAAGCTTAGGGACCTGCCATTAGAGCTGGTGATAATATTTGATGTAACACTTGAAAGTTACGAAAATGGTATCGCAGGAATTTTGCCAGATGGTGTACTTAAGATGTGATCAACTAGTCCAGAAGTTAAGTTGATGGCCAATGGACATCATAGAAATTGGAAAAATAAATGCCAAACCATAATTTTAAGCCCCAGAAATACTCATTTAAATGTATTTGTTGCATTGACGATTTCAAGTTTGTGTAACAGATTGTATTTGACCCTCTTTTCATCAGCTTGCAAACAAAGTGATGAGCATTCATTACTAACACGCTAAGTTCACAGCATTAAACAATAGCCACAATACTATAAATAAATATAGTTCAGTTTAAGAATCAATCAAACCTCAACACGAAGATTTTCACCCCTGCACATGGCATTCAATACCTGGCGAATCGGCCACACAGAAGAACACCATCTGTTAGTTCAAGAATCATATAAATATAAATATCTAGTTATAACAATGATAAACACACTCTCCTGCACCGAACAGATACCATAACTAGGCAGCATCATTATAACAATGTTGGGTTTTAATAATATACAAGCAAGGTATACAAATTTAGCTTTAAGTAGTGTGTACTGATCGTTACAAACTCCCAAGTCATGGAAATTAGAATTGGGGCAGAAAGTTTTGGTTTGGAAACTGTTGACCAAAGTAAGACATGAAAAATTGATCAAACACAATCAACATATTATTTAAGCAACAAGCATGATGTATTTTGAATTATGAAAGTTGTCAGTTTTATAAAGTATATAAAATGAGGGTGACAAGATTCATAGCATTGCTTAGAGTTAAGTTTGTGCCAAAAGTCTTGCTGAGCAGAAAGTAGTTGATGAAATTCAATGTTACTCAAAACCCTGAATGTCACATTTAAATGAGAAAATATTACACCTAAGAACATATCCTTTACAGCAATAACATATAAATTAGAGTTGAAAATCAATACACACACACACGTATATAGGGTGGGAGAGCTATTGTTAAAAACCTCAGATATTAGCCGATGTCTCCCTTCAATACCAGCAGCTAAAGCCCTCAAGGAACGGGGCATACCAAGAACATCATCACTTTGTTCTTCCATGAGTAGTTCTAACCTTGGAAATGTTGAATTATGTCCCTGGCTACTATATCCAGAAGAAATCTATGTGTCCTATGCAGAGGAAGAAGGACCAATAGACAGAGGGGAGAAATGGCAACTGTGACCTCCAGATTCAGAGGCCATAGGTGGGAACAGAGACCAAGGAGAAAATTCTGAAATTCTTTGTTGATTGTGTGTTGTGGTTGTGATGAATCCAGCTGGGAGTAGGAAAAGGATGGACACTTAAACTGGGGCCAATTATGGTGCAAGAAAAGCTATTAATTCTTGTAGAAGAAAAGCTATCTGAGGTACTCATGTTCTCAGTGGCCAAACCCCAGCGTGTTGGATCTTGTGCCATGCTTCTCATTTCAGTTGCAGGTGCAAACATTGGATGGTTTGCATTGTTTCTCTGAAAGCTCTTAAGTTTGCTTCCTCTCTTGATGAAGCACCTAGCTCTCCAGGTATAAGGGAACTAGATGAATTTCCAACTCTTGAACTTGAAAAAACATGCCAACGAAGCAAACTTCTTGATAAAGAAGGGTTGATAGCATGAAGCTGGCCATGGATGGCACTTGAAATTGCAGGTTCTGTTCTTGACTCCAGATAGTCACTAACAGTTACAGGTCTGGGAGAATGCTGCAAGGACCAGCGCCTGGAACCCCCTGTTGTTGACAAATTGAAAGTGACAAATTCCTGTTGATGTCCAGGACTTATCCTCCTACCAAAATTTCTCAGAGGGTCTGCGATTCCACTAAAATTTGATGATGGAAATGCATCAGGAGGTGCTCCTCTCATTCCATAACCAAATATTGGGTTCAACTTTTCAGGAGGAGTAACACTTGGAGTGTTCAGTGTTGGAGTATTCAGCGAGGGAGTGGATAAACTTACGCTGCCAGAAACACTGTGATTATTGGGTTCATTATGCCATGCACTACTTTCAGTTTGTGGAAAGCAACTTGAACTTCCACCGGGAAAAGACTGTCCAGTAGTACCTTCAAGGGCCTTTCTCTTGCAGGATAAGCCCTAAACCCCAAGAGAAGTACCTGAACCACCATTTGTCTCCTCTACTATATAACCAGAACTTCCAGATGAAGTACCAACATCATCAGAAGAAACACCAGAAGAAGATGCCCGTTTTATTTCTAATTCACTAGGATTGAGTTGATTAAGGCCTGAGACGGATCTGTACTGGGTCTGCCATTAATGGTGTCTCCAATATGACTAGCATTTGGATTTACACTGGTGAGATATGATTGGAGCTGGAGCCCTGCAAGAATAAAGGTCCACTTCTAACCTCTAGATAGATAGATAGATAGATAGATAGATAAAATAATTTTTCTCCATAAAATTGACATCGAGTTTAGGTTTTTTTTTCTAAATTCTAACTATTTCCCCCTTATATGATACTCATTTAATCAACATAAAGTCTCCAAATATATAAGAGGGGATCTTTTGCAGTTATCAAGCATGATCCATTAATCATCTCACCAAAAAAGGATAGATCAAATTGTCAGAATCAAAAGATTAACCAATTATCCCAGAAAACAACTTGACCCAAAGCTTATGAGATAAACTCGAGACTCATCAATCTTAAATTTCATATTGATATAAATAAAGGAACATTAGATATGTTTGTATGTGTATATAAAACATGAATGTATATGTATATAAAAAAATGAGATGCATACCCTCTTAACCTTTGTTGATAAAGAAACATTGTTATGAAACATGCTTTAGCCTAGCAAGTGACACTGACTCACTTGGTAATTAGCCCAGTTAAACTCTGACAAAAATCCAGGTGGCTAAACAATATTTTGGTGAGACTTGACTTTTTATATATATACACCCAAAAAATATAAAAATATTTTTTTAATACTCTAACTCACATATTTTTTTGGTTAACTATATATAGTTTACATTCACATGAAATGTTTCTTAATTTTTTAAAGTTTAATAACTATTAATGTACTTGTATCCATATATATTATTTCCTAATTTTTATATAGGATAGCTATATATATATACATGGAATATTTCTTAACTTTTAATAAGGATTATTGTATATATAATTTATATTTGCATAATTTTATTTTAAAAAAATAGGTTGACTTATGTCGACTCTTATGATACAAAATAGATTATTATTATTATATATATTTTATTATACAAAAGAAATATAAAATTATTATATATATTTACATGGGATATTTATTAACTTTTAATATGGATTATTATATATAGCTTATATTTGCATAATTTTATTTTAAAAAAATAGGTTGACTTATTCAGAGAGTATGGATTCTTAGCCGGATGAAATCTGAACCGGGTTTAATAACTAAAAAAAAATAAAAACTTGGGGGTTGGTATGTGAAGTTATAATTGGCAAAAGTCATAAATTTTCAAGCAAGGGCAAATCAATCACGTTTCGTACAGTAAGTTCCATAGCAAGTTTTCTATGGACGGTTGTAACTCTTTATATCGCCAGTTTCCAAGATTCTTCTCAGCAGACAAACTCTGACACATTTCGATTCCCGAGAAAATCCAATCCCCGACAGTCAATCTGGGAAAATATGGAATCGAAAAAATTGGCTGCTTTGCTTTCTTCTCTTGTCTCTGAACTCCTCGTCCTTGTCCTCCTCCTTTTCCCTTCCGATTCCTGTAATTCCAATTCCTGGGATTTCAATTCCAATTCCAATTCCCATGGAATCCTTTTCCGTATCATTCGCCATTATCTTTCCTGCCAAGAACTCGCCACTTCACTCTCACTCTTCCCGATTTCCAAGAAACGGAAGAGGACCCAATCACGAGAAGCGGGTTCTGAGCCGACCCATGAAGACAGAGACCTCGAACGCGGATCACGACTCGGTGAGTTGAACCGAGTTGCTCATAATCCTGACTCTTTCAAAGCCATCTTCAGGATGAGATCTTCAACGTTTGAATGGTTGTCTGGCTTGCTTGAACCGTTACTAGAGTGTCGTGACCCTATTGGAACACCAATAAATCTCTCGTCCGAGCTCAGGCTTGGCATCGGTTTGTTTAGATTGGCTACTGGGTCAAGTTACATTGAAATCGCTGAGAGATTTGGGGTTACTGAGTCAGTGACTCGGTTCTGTGCCAAGCAATTGTGTCGTGTTTTATGCACAAATTTCCGCTTTTGGATCGCATTCCCGGCTCCTACCGAGCTTGAATTGGTGTCAAAAGATATCGAGGGTCTCACCGGATTGCCAAATTGTTGTGGTGTGATAGACTGTACAAGATTCAATGTTGTTAAAAGAAATGATTGCAAATTAACATCAGACGACGAGGTTCAAGATGACAGCATTGCTGTTCAAATCGTCGTTGATTCATCTTCAAGAATTCTGAGTATTGTTGCAGGTTTTCGTGGCGACAAGAATGACTCTAGAATACTAAAATCGACGACTTTATGTCATGATATTGAAGGGCGGAGGCTATTGAATGCGACTCCGGTTATAGTCAATGGGGTAGCTATTGATCAGTACCTAATTGGAGATGGAGGATATCCCCTGCTTCCATGGCTAATGATTCCATTTGTTGATGCTGTGCCAGGATCATGCGAAGAAAAGTTCAATGCTGCAAATAATCTAATGCATGTTTTTGCGCTTAGAACCATAGCTAGTTTGAAGAATTGGGGTGTTTTGAATAAACCAGTTGAAGAGGAGTTTAAGACTGCTGTTGCTTTTATCGGGGCATGTTCGATTCTTCATAATGTTTTGCTAATGAGGGAGGATGATTCTGCATTGATCGATGTAGGAGATTATTCTTTATATGATCAAGGTTCTCAGTTTCATAAGGATGCTATGACAGCAGAGAATTTGACAGAAAAGAAGGCTTCTGATACGAGAAGAGCATTGGCAACAAGAGTTACAGAGTTTTCATAAGACCTGAGGATCTGTAATCTTTTGGAGTCTCAGTTTAACAAACAGCTGTTTGCTTGCACAGATTTTGGAAGGGAGGTGCACAATTCAATTCAACATTTTTTGAAGCAGGTAATCCAAGCTTTTTGTATCTTAGTGCTAACAAGTTCATTGGGATAGAAGCATCACTGACACATTTGACCTTCTGGCTCGGATTTGTTCTCTCTCGTTGATCAATTGATTTTTTAAAAAAATGTACAGAATTCAGCATCTTTGCCATTCATCTAAAACTATCATAGGTTTTTCTTATCCTTCCTGAGAATGGAGATGTTGTCTCCTGAAAATCCTTGTTAAAAACTCATTCTTTAAATTTGCAATGAATTTTTCAACTTTTTTTTTTTTGATAGGTTTCTTGTGACAAGGGAATAGTTACATTTTAATATTTATATACAATGTGGGAAGAGAAAAACACCAGATAAGCTTAATTTAACTAGCTTCACCCATGATTCTTTTATGTGGACCTTTTCATCGATGAACATTTGATACTCAAAGGTGTTCAACTTCTTGCTCAACTTCTTCGTGCGTTTTGTATTAACTACATGTCTAAGTTTTAACAATCAGATGACTTAATTCTATGGAATTAGGGTTCTTGATATGTTAAAAGTCCTATGAGATGGATAGCGACATTAATAGCTACTAATCTCAATCCTTGCTGACCACTTTTGCTTAGGACAGACTGGTTGTGGGCCTTTTTTTTAGTTTTCAGTTTACCATTTATTGAAGCAATTCTGAAATAACCATAGCCTTTGGGATCTCTGTGTTAGTAATCTCACCACCTATTGAAGCAACTCGCAAGGTAAAATAATAGTCCTTCCACACACCAGACTCAGAGGATAGAAACTTTCAAGGCAAACGTTGCGATTGCCCCCACAATCCCTGAGAAATCCACCTTCCCTCTTCGTGCTTCAGGTTATTCCTCACAGTTTTCCTTCCATGCTCTTTGAAGATAGCTCAACTGCAGCGCTGTTCCTTAGACTTCACCGAAGTTTCTGCAGAGCTCAAAGCCTCCATCATCAGATAAATATTGTTGATGATACAAGCAAAGTGAGCTTTTCTTTCACGGCTGAAATATAACTCCCCCCTGATCTCATCTTCCACTTTAAAATTTCTCGATCCCAAATAATGTTTGTTTCTGTTTAGTTTAAATTACCTATCATTTTGCTCCAAGTGCCCTAAAAACTAAAACAATGTGCTGTTAAAATGGTCTAAAATTCTGATAATTCTTCACTCAAAAGGGTCTTTTGCTTTCTGCATTTTCCGCTGGCATGTAGCCAACAAGCATTAGGTTGATTTATCAGATAAGATAAATGAAATATTACCGCAGTTAAGTAGACAGCAGCATTGTTTGTGGATTTGGTGGTAGACATTTTCAAAGGAAGCTGTATGTTTCACGGTGCAGATCAAGTTTGACTCTGAACCTCGGCCTAAAATCATTTCCAATTTGCACAAGTTCACAAAAGAACCTTCTCGCTACTTTCCTTTTCTTCTTATCCTAAAACTCTCGGCAAGGCATGTTCCACCGGTATCACCTACTTATCTGCAAGAATACCATCACTTCACCTATATTGGAAATAACAAAACATAGAGCACTTCTTATGTGATTTCATATTTGAATTTTATGTTTACTAATACGATGAAAATTGAAAGTTTATATGATTACTAACTCCAGAATCTGTAGTATTAATCGAGCTGCATACCTTGCGAGTTAAACAAAAATTACATGTTTATATCACCTCCCATCTTCTACCTTTTAAAATATGATGTAGATGCATTTTACTATAATTTTGGTGTGCATAAGTTTTGAAAAATGAGTCTGTAAGACTTGCAAATGGTTGCAGCCTGGAATGCGAATACAAGTATGCACCCTATGTGTGTGTGTATTTAACTTGAAAATAAATTTTTAAAAACCAAATGTCTTAAAATTTGATTCGCTCAGGAATGAAGTTATTCAGTGTTTGGATAGTGGTTTATCAAATGTTCATGACAATGTTTCCTTCTCATTAGTGCGGCGAGTACAGACTTGATGGTAAATATCCTGGCACTCATAAAACAGACCCTGTCGATGGGATTTAGGGATCATCTGATAATAAAATCATTAATTTTAAATGTTAATGATAATGAATGACATTAAAAGGCTTTAAATTCCAAGAACAAATGTTTGTTCTAGTTTTTTGTATGATTAATGTTCTTAAAGGTTGAGATATATAGATTTAGAGGGTGGTAGAAAATAAACCTTTTACCTGAGTAGTTCAAGGGTAACTATACTCCATGAATGTTGTTTTGGTAGAGTAAAAGGACCAAAAAGTTATTTTTGCTTTATGATATTAATGAGGGATAAAAAATTCTTACATATTATTAATGAGAAATAAAATATCCTTTATACATCATGAATGAGCATTAATCATATGAAAATATGGTAGGCGTTTGGAAGATCTTTCATACTCCTGCAAATGTATGAAGATGATTATTTCTAACATGAATAGGTCATAACAATAATATTGAGATGGAACCTTATGGTCTTAACATGGACAATTGAGATCAATTAGATTGGGCGCATAGCCAAAATTAGGTGAGATGGGTTTGGAGTTCATCAAACCTAGAGTGTCTTGGCCTTAACTCTTAACTCATGGTTGAACTTAATTACATTAAGTGTAACTTCTTGTTAGACCCATGATATCTTGGGCTTGACTTATGGCTAAACCTAATTTTCTAGACCCATGGTTCCTTAAGCTCGGCCCATGGTTAAACCAAGTACATTGGATCTAGTAACTTGCTAGACTCATTATGTCTTAGGTTAGGCTCATAGTTGAACCTAGGTATATTTGGCATGAGAATCAATCAAACCCATGATACTTTAAGCATAACCCATGCCTAAACTCATGGTGTCTTGGGCTCTATTGATGGTTGAACTCAAGTATTCTTGGTTTGATAACATGTAAGACGCACGATATTTTAAATTTAACTCATGGCTAAACCTAAATATTATAAGTTTTGCAGTTCTCCAAACCTGTAAAGACTTGACTCAATTTATGAGCGAGTCCAAACATATTATACTGAGTTGTATACCGCAGCGATGCAGTGGGTTTTTTATCTATATAGCAAATTGATTGTTTTTATATGTATTTTATTTTATTATTTTAATATTTAGTTAGTATAATTATATTTAAGAATACTGATATGAATTTTGTCCTTTAAAAAATTCAAAGTTTTTTTTCCTCTCTCTCAATATATTTTTAGCCGATAATATTCAATAAATATAAGACATATTAGAAATAAAAATATTGTAACTTGTTTTATAAACATAAATTTAATTTTTTTGTGTGCTATAATTATTTATTTGCCGTGTAAAAACAGTCTAATGGAAACGGAAAGTGACTTGTATATTTTTTAATTTGACTTGTAGATAATGCAGTTAAATTTGTCGATGTTTTTTTTCCAGTAATATTAGATCTAAAATATTAA
The DNA here is from genome assembly GCA_032356905.1 of Salix exigua. Classification (NCBI taxonomy): domain Eukaryota; kingdom Viridiplantae; phylum Streptophyta; class Magnoliopsida; order Malpighiales; family Salicaceae; genus Salix; species Salix exigua. The sequence continues at coordinate 21,802,645 of CM063603.1, read as the reverse complement.
AAATGAAAACATTGGAAATTCTTGTAAAGAAATAAACTTAAATAAAAGAGCGAATTGCCCGCGCGATGCGCTGGAGATTAGTTGTGGTGTGCGTAAGCTCACATGGACACTCCAAATTTTTTTTTAAAAAAGAAGTGTAGTTAAAAAAAAAACATTCAAATAGTAATGAAAAATAAAAATCATTGTTCATCATTGTTTAAAAACATTAGTAGCCGGAGAGATTCGAACTCTCGCTCTTGTGATGCGGCAGCAAACGCGTTAACCACTCGACTTAGGTGTTAATCCTAGTATACATATAATACTTATCTTACATTTTTGTGTGCATTTATTTTATATATATGTGACAAGATATATTTTTAGTTTAAAGTGATTTTTATTTTTAAAAAATTGATTTTTTTTAAAGATTTATTCTTTATATTATTATATTAAAAGTATTTCAGAGCACCTAGATTAAATTAATCTGAGATTTAAAAAAACCATTTCATTTTTTATATATATTTTCAAGCGTCGATACGACAAATATCGAGAAAATAGTCGTGTATTGCGCTAGGCTTTTTGATGTAGTAATCTGATTAATTATTGAGTTTGTAAAGAATTATATAGTTGGCAGATAGCAAATTGTAATCGCTAAATTCTGTTGTATTTTTTTTGTATTGAATTAGTTGGTTGTTGTTATCGGTTTAAGTGCCCGAATAATAATTCGATTGACAACTCTCAAAATTATAATCGATAAAATTTATTAAAGATGAGTGAATTGTATTTACAGTTATAAAAAAAGTGCAAGGGGAAATCACCTTTTTAAACAGTAATTAGAAAAAAATTGTGGTGCGCATAAGTTAACCTGGAGACCCCGGTCACGGGGGGAAAAATAAGCGGAAACAAAAAAATGGAAAAAAAATGTATAAGTTGAACCAAAAAAGGGATAAAAAAGAAGAAGCGCGATTATAAAAAAAACGTGGAAGGGGAAATCACCTTTTTAAACAGTAATGAGAAAAAAATTATGGTGCGCATAAGTTAACCTGGACACCACGGTCACGGGAAAAAAAAATAAGCGGAAAAAAAAACAGAAAAAAATGGACCTGGAGATTAGTCATGGTACACGTAAATTGTCATTGATATCCTAGTTTATAATAATAATAATAATAATAATAATAATAAATAAATAAATAAAATGGAAAGCAAATTTTCCGGATAATCATTTTTAAAATCGAGATTGTAGAAGAAAAACCAAAACACAATAGTTTAAAAAAGGAATAATAATAGAAATAAAAGATAAAGCAACTGGAAAGTTGCTTTTAAAAAAGAATTTCGAAAAAAGAATTTTAAAAAAGCAACTGGAAAGTTGCTTTAAAAAAGGAATTTAAAAAAAGTAATTTGAAAAAAGCAGTTGCTTTTCAAATAAAACAAAAACGGAATTTAAGAAGAAAAAAGTCAAAATTTGTGGTTGAAAGGTTTGAACCTGCATACTGGAATTTAGTGTAGAGCGAATTGCTCGACCACAACTAATTATTTGTCAAATTTCATCATAAAAATACAAAAAAAACCTCGTGTAAAAAAAAATGCACAAACTCTCGCAAGACCGGAGTAAACTGCACGTCCACAGTGACTATGAGTCAGAGTGAACAGTGCTCATCACTGTTCATTTTCCCGTTTTGTTTTAGTTATTGTTAATTATGATATATATATATATTATAATATTAATACATTGTTCCCCTTTTATATTATATTTGGAACCTTTATCACACCCATGTTCAATTAGGTTATCATCCTATAAAAGCTTTGGTATCTTTTTAAGCATAAAAAAAATAGACTAGAAGGAGTGGTTTCAAAATGTGAAGAAGAATAAAAAAAAGCTTCATTTTTTTAATTATGAATTTAAATGGTGGTTAGTAGCACGAACGCTTGGACTCGAAAAGAAGGAAGCCTTCCTCACCAAACTTTGACCTAGTATTGGTATTTCTTAAGGGTTTGATGGGAGACACTTCTTTCATGACCTTGATTTATCTAATGATTGTTTGGTTGTCTAAAATATTACAAACATGATAGAGCATGTGGTTGGCAACAAGTAGCTCCCATTAATTATCAGGGGCTAGCTGTTATGCCCTGAGATGAATGAAGAACATGCCCTAAAATACCTTGAATCAGATTGCTCTAATCAATTGCTTCAATCCCCCATCTTGTCTCTTGAGATTTCATGGAGAAAGATTCTTTTTTTTTTGTTCTTATTTAGATACTCCATTAAAAGATAGTGTGGAAATCAATATCATTTAAGCATTTTGCCCCTTCTCTTCGAAAAACCAGTCCAGTAATAGTTACAAGAAAATTCTCCAATGAGTAAAAATTTTCTCAAGGGTAAGCTCGAGATATTCTATAAAGGAATGAGATGGCCACAAGCCACCAACTCTTGTACGTGAGGAAGTCAAATTCTGTAGGCCAACTCACCAACCCTTTACCCACTTTCTATTAGCACATGTAGCCATCTCCACCAACAAATTGGTGAGCCCACCACAATTTTTTATCTCCATGATCTCTCTACTCTTCACAAATCAATCGCTCGTACCACCAAACTTCGAGTTTTTTATCTCGAGAATCTAGACCTAACACCATGAACTTAATTGCTTTTGCAAAAATTTAAAATAAGAAAAAGAATTGCGCTCCAAAACCTAAAATGGCGTCAACAATGCCGAAGGGAAGGAGTTACCAAACACCGATGACCACCGGTCCACACTCGGACACCGATAAGTGGGTCCCGCAAATGATGGCCCAAAAGACCTCACCAACCCCCGCCCGGTTGGAAGCCGGTCCAACCACCCCACTACTCCGGATGAAACTGGACTCTCACTTCCAATAAATACCACCTGCCTCTGCCATGTTTAATCAGGTCTCAGGCATCCCTACCATTGTCAACCCCCAAAAAACCCTTCCAGGACAAAGAAATAGAGAACACAATTTTGTTAGAAGATATACACAATAATGGCCGCCAACGGAGAGGAACAGCAGAGTCAGGCAGGAAGGCATCAAGAAGTCGGCCACAAGAGCCTTTTGCAAAGTGATGCTCTTTACCAGGTAATTTAACCAAGAAATCCCTGGTCTTGGTGCAAGTTTTTTTCTTTTCCTTTTTTTTTTTTAACATTTTTCGTATCTATCTGGGTTGGTTTTTAGTATATTCTTGAGACCAGTGTGTACCCAAGAGAGCCTGAATGCATGAAGGAGCTCAGGGAAGTGACTGCCAAGCATCCCTGGTATGTTTATTGAATTCTCGCGTGCATTTAAATACATCAGCATAACTACATAAAAGATTTTATTTTCATAAAAAAAAAAGGTTTTGCTTTCTGTAAATTGATATTTATGGTGTGATGTTAATAAATTTGATATGAATGATGGCGCACAGGAACATCATGACCACATCTGCTGATGAAGGGCAATTCTTGAACATGCTTTTAAAGCTTATAAATGCCAAGAACACCATGGAGATTGGTGTTTACACTGGCTATTCTCTCTTGGCCACTGCTCTTGCTATCCCTGAGGATGGAAAGGTAAACTGAAAACTTTTACTTTTTCGGTCCCAAATTAGCTATATTGTAATCAGTCAAAAGATATTGGGTGATGGTAAAAAAATAACTGGGATTTTGTGACTTGCAGATCTTGGCTATGGACATCAACAGAGAAAACTATGAACTGGGTCTCCCGGTAATTGAGAAAGCTGGTGTGGCACACAAGATTGAATTCAAGGAAGGCCCTGCTCTGCCAGTTCTCGATCTAATGATCGAAGATGTAAGAATACTGTGTTTGAAAGAGAGAGAAAATGGAAAAACGAAATACATTCCTTTGTTTCGCTTGTATAAGAAAAGAGATGATGCTGGTTTTTCTTAAAACAAAAAATAAATTGATGTCCGATTTACTAAGCTTCCTATTATTCTGTGTGGGGATCTACAGGGAAAGTACCATGGAACTTATGACTTCATCTTCGTGGATGCTGACAAGGACAATTATATTAACTACCACAAGAGGTTGATTGAGCTGGTCAAGGTTGGTGGGTTGATTGGGTATGACAACACCCTGTGGAATGGATCTGTGGTGGCGCCACCCGATGCGCCGATGAGGAAGTACGTGAGGTACTATAGGGACTTTGTTCTGGAGCTCAACAAGGCACTGGCAGCTGACCCCAGGATTGAAATCTGCATGCTTCCTGTTGGTGATGGAATCACTCTCTGCCGCCGGATCAAATGAGGAACTGCATCTCCTGCCAATATTATCAAATGTTGACTATTGATTTGGTCACTTGCTGCAAAGTGATATGTAATAAAAAAAATCACCGGCTTCGATGTACTTAAAAGAATGGTGAATGATCGAGACTCCATTCTTGGATTTCTGGTCAAGTGATTTTTTTATGCACCTAATTAATATTGTTCTATAACAAAGTCTACTACTCATTACGTGATGCTGAAATCTTCTATAACCATGTCATAGTTCAAAGAGTTTACCGCTAAAATTCGCGAAGGGTTTGTGTAAATTTGGTGTCCTAGACATCGCAAATGATTGTAGGTGAATGGTTTGGTTCTTTTATAAAAATAGAAAGCATGTAGTGGATGAGATTGCTGAAAACTATATTAAAAATGGTTTGTTAAGGGCGGACAAGATAATAGAGATGAATTTCAAGATAATAAGTTGGAACATTAATAACTTGTAAAGAAGTTCAACGTTGTCTGAACTTGCAAGAAAATTGTGTTTGTAGTTAAATTACTGAAATAGATATATAGATTAGGGTAGGGGAACACAGAAAGCAAAGATGGTAGGTGAGGAGGGTGCATATGGTTGATTATTAACTGCACTTTTAGTTGGAAGCCGTTCAGTGTGCGCAGGAATGGTTTGAAGATTTCTCATTAATTCTTTGCGGATGACATGTTTTTATTTACGGAGGCAAGTATGGAGCAACTGGAAATAGTCATGAATTATCTTGATTTATTTTGTTCTGTATCAGGCCAGAAAGCGAGTGCGACCAAGACAAGAATTTCTTTCTCCAAGAATGTGTCAACCTCTTTGGTAGATGCTATTCGTAGAAGAAGTGAGTTTCAAGTCACAAAGGATTTGGGAAGATATCTGGGGGTGCCTTTGCTTCATCAACGAGTTACTAAGGAGACTTATGGTTACTTACTGGAGAATATGCAGAAAAAGTTAGCTGGATGGAAAGCTAGCAACTTGTCTCTAGCAGGCAGGATCACGTTATGCAAAGCTGTATTAGCCACTATTCCATTATACCATATGCAAGCTGCAGCTATTCCCAAGCAGACTTGTAAGGAGATAGAGAAATTATGCAGGAGATTCATTTGGGATCAAAAGGAAGGTAAAGACAAGATCCATCTAGTGAATTGGAAGACGTTGTGTAAACCAAAGGAAGAGGGTGGTATTGGATTAAGGAACATGGAAAAGATGAATAAGGCTTTTATAATGAAATTGGCCTCGAGTTTAATGAACGATACAAGTCTATGGGTGAAATTCCTAAAAGACAAGTATATGAGCTCAAATAGGAGAGATAGGAAACCGGTGGCAACTGCGCGAGACTCAGTGTTGTGGAAAGCTATATGCCAGGAATGGGACGTAATGCACCAGAATGTCGGATGGAATTTAGGAGACGGCAAGAAGGTATTACTTTGGAAAGAGAGATGGCTGGAGAGTTCCGGTCCTCTAATAAATCATGTGCACCCGAGAACTCAGGTGGAGACTATAAACTATACAGTGGCGGACATGGTGGATAATGAGGGCAATTGGAAATGGGATATTTTTGCTCATTTACTTCCGGTTCATATTTTGATGGGTATTGTGGGATACATGCCTCCTAGGCAAGATGAGAATGACTTAATGGTTTGGGATCAAGCTTCTAATGGAAGATTCACAATTAGAACTGCTTACATGGTTCAAAAGGAAGGGGGGACTATGAATGAAGACCCTATATGGAAGATTATCATGAAATGAAAAGGAATGGAACGCATCAGAGTGTTTCTATGGACTGTAGCTCATAATGCGATTATGACTAATGATGTGAGATGACAAAGAAGAATAACGGATAATAGATGTTGTGGTCATTGTGTTAATGAGGTGGAATCGGTGATACATGTTTTAAGGGATTGTCCGAAAGCTCGAAAGATTTGGGAGGTCTTTGTCAAGATAGAGGAAAGAGAGTTGTTTTTCAACCAAACTTGGTACGTGTGGTTAATTTCAAACTTATCGTCCAAGAAGAAGTTTATGCGGTATGGAGAATGGCAAATGGTCTTCGGCATAACACTTTGGTATATATGGAAAGAGAGATGCAATAGAGTTTTTGGAGGGAATAGGGGAAATTGGTTTGGAACGACCCTAGCAATAAAAAGATTGAGTGAAGATAGTCAGATATTACAGAGGAGTGACTGTGGAGGAAGGCATAATGGTAAGGATGTTGCTCAAATAGGGTGGAAGTATCCGGCAGATGGGTGGATCAAGCTCAATGTGGATGGATGCAGTAAGGGTAACCCAGGGTTGGCGGGTGCTAGAGGAGTTATTCGGGACCATTTAGGGACTTGGATAGGGGGCTTTGCAAGAAATATTGGTGTGTTCGTCTATGATTGCAAAATTGTGGGCTATCTATAGTGGGCTTCAACTGGTATGGGATAAAAGGTTTCGAAAAGTGGTTTCGGAATCGGATTCCAAGGTTATAGTTGGATTCATTAATGGGAAGAGCGTGAGGGTAGATGGAAATTATAATCTAATCATGCAAATTAAAAATATGTTCAGCGAGGATTGGGAAGTTATTATAGTTCATGTTTACGAGGAGGCCAACTGTGTGGCCGATTGGTTGGCTAATTTTGAGTTGACTAGGGGTTTGTTAGGCCGAGGGGTAGATATTATAACTGATCCCTGGCGGATCTTTATATTCTGTTGTACTATGACCTTATTGGGTCCACGATTCCTCGTTTAATTTAGTAGGGCATAATGCCCGGTTTTCAAAAAACTGCACTTTTATGCTTTCCATGTTAATGACTTGTCGAATTGGCGTTCATCCTCTACCAGCCCGCCAAACATAAATTCTTAAAATTTTATGTTACAAATCCTCTTAAAAGTAAAAGCAGAAATCAAGTGGCCAAACTGCATAATGATCGGGGCCACATTACTGCATATTGATTGATAGATAGCATTTAGCATGTATTTCTCATCGGAATGCTTTAACATTCGAGGTTTACTAACACGGTCACTTCTGAAGACCGCTACATGCGGTTCCCATTCATCGTGCGTCGAGAAACGAATGTGTTTGCCGATGCTCTTGGTAACGACGGAGTAGAGCTGGGGAATGAAACTGTTTTGCTCGTACCCCCCTCCGGATTCGGTTAGGTACCAGACGGAGACTTTAGGGCTTGTGGATAATGTGTTTTATCTTGGATAATCATCTCCGGCGAGTTTAAGTCAACCGAAGCTATGCTTACACATCATCTCCAACAGTTTGACTAAACACCCCCACCTGGGCAGATGCATTCATGTCAAACCGGTTAGTCCAGTTTTGCCCACCAACCCGGCGGGTCATCAGTTTGACTCGCATACAGCTAAATTCAAGAGGAGGAATGAACTCTTTTTTTCCACAGTAATGGGCTTTCTGTAGCCTATGTTGACTTTTATTAAAAAAAAAAAAAAACTTCCATAATTCCTCATCATTGGTCCCGGAGCATCCTAATCAGCATAAAATACCGAAGGTGACATCAATAATAATCCCCAGATCACTCGTCATTTTTCATTTGGAAACTACAGAAAAAATTTGAATCACCCCACTAGCAAGTAGCAACAGCCACACGATAACACGCAATGCTATTTGGTTAAAGATTTGATTGTGAGGCAAGTACCTTTGTCAATGGAGGGAAGGAAAGTAAGAGAAATTGAAATTGAAAGAAAAAAAATACATTGAGAAAAGAAGATTCTTTGCTTAATGATTCAGAGATAGTGTGCAACAAAGTGTTCTTAGATATTTTGGATTCCATTTGTATTCTATCACGTTTTTATGTGCGCTTTAGTTTAGTCAGGATTGAGTTGTTTCGATTAACTAGCTGAACTGGTCTACTGTCTTCCCAGTAGCACTAAATACCTGTCCTAAGCAGTTATCTCTCACCATCTTTCAGGCTCCAACCTAGCATTCCGACAAAAGCCTTTGGAAAACTACAAATATATGAAAAACACATGCCAAGTTCCTATGAAGCCAAGCCCTCGAAGCATTCAAAGAAACAATTCATAACATAACTAATTCAGCAAGATCAAGCTATAGTTGCAAATTGGATACACAAACTAGACATACAACTTTTGATTGATGAAAAGCTTCATAAATAGTAAGTTCACAAGGAACCAATCACAACCCGGCATTCCAAACATTTATAATACAAAACATGAGGGTTTCATTAAACTAGCCTTTATATTTACTTGGGTTAACTTGAAAGCCTCTGAAAACAGCTCATTTTCATTAACTGGACAAGAACTCACTAATATTCTGAGCAAGAATGCACCAGCAAACCATAATTTTAGCTCAAACTTAAACCCCTCTAGGAGAAATAGGGAGAGCAGCCAGCCTCCTAATCAAAATACAAACTATTGTCATCGTCATTCAATGAAAGCAAACACCCAGGCCAGGTTCGTTGTCATACGTTTCACTTACTAAAAAACAATGTCATTTAACACAATCACAAAAATCAAGAAATAGCTCAAATTAATCAGCGAGACAAAATCCACAGGAAAAAAATTGAAACCCGTGTTTCAACTAGTCATGATCATTAAAATCATCCTGGGCAGAATAATTAAACGCTTTAAAGGCCATAAGGTACACCGAATGGACTGAATTCAACGGCAACAGCAAAATAATACAGAAATTAAAATTCCAGAATTCAAAATACCAAAATGGAAATCATTATTTCCAAGCTCTCAACGGTAACTCTTCTGGAACCTAGCACGGGCACCACGTCCACCAAATTTCTTAGGCTCGCACCTTCTTGGATCCGCTACAAGCAAAGTCCTATCGTACCTAACCAGTATATCTTTAATCTCCTTCTTGCTTTGCTCATCAACATACTTTTGATAGAAAGCGACGAGAGCCTTCGCTATGCTCTGCCTTATCGCGTAAATCTGCGAGGTGTGACCTCCACCCTTCACTCTGATCCTCATGTCAACACCGGCAAAACGGTGTCGTCCGAGGAGGAGGATTGGCTCGTAAGCCTTGAATCGGAGGATCTCCGGTTCAACGAGTTCAATTGGGCAGCCGTTAATCTTGATTAGGCCGCGGCCGCGCTTGCAGTGGGTGACTGCGACGGCGGTTTTCTTCCGCCCGAAACATTGAACCGACTCTGTTGGTGCGGCGGTCGCCATTCTTAGGGTACGTTCGAAGGAAAATGCAAGCGTGAAACCCTAGTGATGGAAGGAGCGGAGAATGAATGAAGAGTATATAGTGGGCTGCTAGGGTTTTTTCGTTGGGGTGGAGGAGAGCAGGCTTGGGTTTTAATGAAATTACGCAATTGCCATTAGGGTGAATGCGTGGATCGGAAGTTGGGTTGGGCTATAAATAAAATCTCCAGGCGTGTCCTGAGCTGGGCTGGAAAGGATCCAGCTCGGGATCCATAGAAAAATCCTTCTAAAACGCCCCCGCCCCTCTCCTCGATAACAACTCCAGCATGCTATTATTGATCTTAAGCATGCCAAGCATGAAAGATTTGAGCACCTCCTCCCACTATTTTTAATCTATAGATACAAACAATCTATAAAACCATAAATATTTTTCAATTTCACCCCATATGATTTTTTCGATCTTTTACATTTGGTCATCTTTCTTTTAATTTATCTTTATTTGGATTAGGATCATTTAATATTTTTTTATCCTTATTCTTCTTCTTCTTCTTTGATATTTTGTTTTTTGCAAAAAAAAAATTAATATTTTCTAACTAATTTCAACATTCAAAAATTAAAGTGGTTAAGAATCAAGCTTCTTGAATGAAATCGAGTTTAGAATTTCACGAGTTGTGAGTTTTAGATATTATACTAGGTTTTGAAGGTTCATCCAGGTTTGCTTGCTCTTTTTTGGAGTTTTTTTTTTCTATTTTTAGATTCTTTGTGATTTGTCTTCTAGTAGGTTACCTAACCTTCCTATAATTTTTTTTAATTTCACCCCTCGAAAATGTTTTAAAATTTATAAATAATTTATCAAATTACAAATATTTTTTTTTAATTTGACCCCTTATAATTACATAATCTTTCAAATTTGTTTCTCATTCTTTAAATTGTAATCTATTTTAGTTTTCAAAATTCATTATATTTGGCTTTTTTTACTATCTAATTTAATAATCATTGTAAATTAACCATCCTCACAAGTTTTGTTTTTGTTAATATTTTTCAAGATTTTATTCTTTAAGATTAAATCGGTTGATGATTAAGCTCTTGGATTATTGAATTTCGGTGATGGTCATCCAACTGTGACTCCAACCAAGGATTTGAAATGGCTGTGAACCTCACGGGTGATGGGCTAGGCTAAAACTATTCTTCAACTGGGCCCACATCAATTGTTTTTCTTTTTCAACAAATATTTTTTTTTATAGCACACAAGTTTGAACATGGTCTTCAGAATTCGCGAGTGATTAATTTATAATTAATTTTTAACAATAATTTATTTGTATCCATTCAGATGAAATCAATACACATCAGTTTTATATTAAATTGAGGATGCCCACCTTCTACCGCGGCAGCTGTGATGGCCAAAGTCATGGCCAGCAATGAATGTCCTGTCAAAAATGGAGCGACCTCTTCAGACATGCCTCGCCCACGAGTTCCCTATTTCAGTCTCCTCCTCTAATTTAACTATAATAAATCTTAATAAAAAATTCATGAAAATAACACACGTTGGAAAATTATTTTTAAAACATCATAAATTATTACTGAAAATAGCGGTTATAAACAACCTTCTTATCGGAAATAACTGGCACACGTAACCACTAGAATGACACGGTTGTCTCGAAAGTTATTTTTCAATTAAATTAATTAGCAGCTCCAAATCAATTTGATTTTTATAAAAAAAATAAATGTTAATGATATATTATATTAATGATATAGAAAACATTTGTTCGCCTAGTTGTTGAAAAGCTGCCCTGTCGCCCTCAAATGAAATGGGGGGTTGGTATACTATATTTCATAATTATTGTTTGGTACTTCCAAGATTAGGGGTAACCCACTGTAATCCCAAAGTCCGCAAAGTCAAATATTTTTTGAAGACTTTTTTTCCATTTCATGTTTGTTATCATATATAAATAAAAATAAATAAATAAACTCGTAGCCTTTGGATGCATTAGTCATTTTGATGTTCACATGGGGTGTTTTAATATAGCACATCAAAATGATCTAAAAATATTAATTTTTTTAATTTAAAATAAAAATAAAAAATTTTTAAATTGTTTTATAAACATTTTTTCCTATCGCAATGTCAAACTGCGGTTGGGGACTTGCGACACGTTGCGTCTCATATCATATCATGTTCCGGTGGTTGTGGTGGATGCCTGTGGGCCCGAGGATTTTAACAGATCCAGTTTCAGACAAGAGTTTGTCCAATTTGGGAAGCAAGGAGTGCAAGTTATTCGTCTAATTTTATTTTCCACATCAACCACGTAAAGGTTGTTTGGCATTACTTTTTTTTATAAAAAAAAACACTTGCTAAAATTATTTTTTTTATTTTAAATAAAAAAATAATATTTTTAAATAATTTTCATATATTAATGTTAGAATTCATTTAAATATATATATATATTATTTTGATACATTTATAAATAAAAATAATTTTATAATAAATTTTAACTACACTCTCAAACATGTACTATAACACAATTTAGAACCATCTAAAGACTAATAAAGTATTTGGTACCGGAGGGTTAGAAAAAATTGAAGGTTTGAATATTCGAAAAAAATTGAAAAGTGATTTTTAGACGTGGGACTCATTCTTTCTGCGTCTGTTTATTGAGTTCTTATGATTTTATCAAGTTCTTATGAGACGGGTGCGGGGGCTGCTGGGGGTGGGTTTTTAGGTTTATTGATATATATATATAATCTATTTTTAATATTAAAATAATTTAAAACTAATTAAAATATAAATAATGTTTACATATAATATATATATATATATTTATTAATATAAAAAATATATTTTTAATATTAAAATAACCTAAAAATTAATTAAAAACAAACACTTAAACTGTTTTTCATTAATCTCAAACTCAACCACAGTTTTAACCAAACACTTTAAAAATTATTTTAAACCACAATTAATGTGATTTTCATGAAATTATTTTTAAAAAAAACTCAAATACAAAAACAATATCAAACACACGTGTACTCCCATATGATTTCAAGTTTGAACTATATGGTTGCTAATATACGAGATTTCATCAAAAATAATTACTAGAGATTATATAATCATTAATTTCAAAATATACGAGATTAATCGAAATACACATAATTTCATCAAAATTCTAACATTAATGAAAAAAATATAACGTTCAGGAGACGAACACGTGCCCAGTCCCACACCTGAAAATGATTTTTTGTACGAGCGTACTTTTTACGCACAAGATAGTACTTCATCTGATTCTGGTCTTGAAAGAGAACTGGCTTGACGAAGCATCTCCTCTCCTTTTCATAAGCTTGGATTCATCCTGCTAATTTATTTTTTTTGGCCAAGGAGAATGTCAGAATTCCTATGTTTTACATTGCTGTCCAACTATAATTTTATTTTATTTTTATTTTTGTTTTAAAATTATTTTACATGTTAATATCACAAAATATTTTAAAAAATAAATATTATTTTAATATATTTTTAAGTACAATACACTTAAGAAAATAATTTTCATCATGCTTTAAATAAATCTCTAATCCAGGTGATATAACATAAAACAGAAATATCACTTTGATATTCCTTTAGTAATAGCCAACAGAAAAATATGTTAGTGAATGTCGAGAGAATTTCTGGTGGAATTCAAACAAAAAATGGATAAATATTTCTAGATATAACTGAACTTGCGTATTTCTAGATATAACTGAACTTGCCCGTGCATTTTACTGAGTTTTTTTATATAGAAAACTGATTGATTTTATATATTTTGTAATTGTGATTGAAGATATTTGTTAGAAACGAGGGGTTTCCCGCCTAAAAATGACTGGATGGTGTTACTGCCAAAACTTTTTTACAATTAAAATTTAAAAAACTCTGTTAAAATGATTGACATGCCCTGTGTACCATGCATATTGATTGTTGTGTATGTTTATTTATTTCATTAATAATTTCATTAGCAAATAGTTAAATTACAATCGTTGAATTTTAGCACATATAGTAATTTGTTTTACGCAGCAAACAATGTGATTGGTAATTTCGTTTTAACTATCTTTTTAATAATTTACTTGATAAATAGTAAAATCACAATTGATAAAATCGGCCAAAGATATATTATCTGTTGTGTGTAAAATATTAATAGTTGTTGGTAATGTTTGAACTATTTGACGAATAATTTATTTGACAGGTAACAAAAACAACTGCTAAAATCTATAAAAAAAATCATATTTTTTCTTTATATTAAAAGTATTTTAGAGAAATGAGATTAAATTAATGTGAGATTTATAAAGAAAAGTCACTTTATTTTTTATATACATTTAAAACTTTAACATAAAAACAATATCATAATATATAATAATAATTATTATTTTACATGTCTCTTAGGAAATTAATATTAAACAAATATAAAAATATATACTTGACCTCATATATGTATAAGAAAAGCAATTCACAAACAATCATTATTATTATTTTAAATGTCTCACCTACAATAATTAAGAATCTTGACAATGAAAATTATTAACAAAAAAACAATAACCAAAACCAATGAAAAACAAATTGATTGCATTTTAAAATAATAATATGTAAGGGGGCCTTAGTGAACATTGAAATTAAATAATTTAAAACAAAACCAGAAATTAAAAGAATTGGGATCAAAATGAAACTAAAATCCATAATTAATTTGTATAAAAGGATAAATTTGAAAGAAATCAAACTTTGATACCGAAAAATATGAAGGATTTATAATAAATTTGCATGGAATGATGAAATTAAAATCAATCAAAACTTTGATACAAAAAATATTCAGGATTCCAGACCAATACGCAAAATTCAAAGAATGAGTACCTAATTGAAACAACAATATATAATCAATTTCAATTGAAGGGCAAAATTAAAACAAATCAAAACCTATATAATAGCAATAAGGGTCAGAAAAACAAATCTAACGTCCAGCGACTGAAATGAAATTGGACGTCATCTTGCGCAGGCGGGAGAGAGAAATGGGGGGAGGGAATTTAAACGACCATTGACACGTCTCCAGACACAGTGTAGTCACACATGCCATACCAGGTGGAAGAGAACATGCGTGAAAATCATTCTAGACACCGGTTGGATATTTTTGGACGTCGGAGTCAGCCACACGCACCGTCCAAAACACGCGGAAAAGGACAGTGCGTCTAGCGACACGCCAACAGTAAACCGACGGGAAAAAAATAATTGTTTAATTACCGGATCGCCCCTCCCTCCCAAACATGATTTTTGTCATTTTCGAGGGACAAAACGGTTATTGCAGTATTCAATGAAATATTTTTTAAAAAAAATCGGCAAGACGAAATAGGCCGAAAACGTGCAATTACTGTGGAGCCCCTCAAACCAGGCGACGTTTCTTGTCCTTACATTGTTCATCAACAAAAAAAGGCTCACGTAGGCGCGAAGCAGCGGAGCAAATGTCTAGTCCATGATTACAATGAGTGTAGGTGAACAAGGATCCATCGATCTAATTTAGCTTGTTTTGTAATGATCATGCTTATAATTACACCTAGTCAAACTAAAATTTAAGGGGATATAACACGCAAAAGTTTAGAAATTTGTTTATTTTCTAGTATTTTAGATTGCGGATTTTGTTATGGATTTACCATCTTATAAATTATATCTTAGCCTTTTCTTTTTTGGTAAAATATTTTTCACTCATTTGATAATTTTAACTATCTTTTTAATAATTTACTTGATAGAGAGGGATCTTCAACCAGGTGATGGTCATCCAACTGTGACTCCAACCAAGGATTTGAAATGGCTATGTTTGTGAACCTCACTGGGTGATGGGCTAGGCTAAAACTATTCTTCAACTGGGCCCACATCAATTGTTTTTCTTTTTTCAACAAATATTTTTTTTATAGCACACAAGTTTGAACATGGTCTTCAGAATTCGCGAGTGATTAATTTATAATTAATTTTTAACAATAATTTATCTGTATCCATTCAGATGAAATCAATACACATCAGTTTTCTTCAGGTGGAGGAAAAATTTGGGAGGTCTTCCTTAAGGTGGAGGAAAGGGAAGTTTTCTTCAGGCAGAATTGGTATGTTTGGTTGATGTCCAATTTAACTCCTAGAAACACCGCTACTCGTTTTAGGGACTGGTCGTTGGTGTATGGTATTACATTATGGTACATATGGAAGGAGAGATGCAATAGAGCACTGGGGGGCTCCCAAGGAAATTGGTATGGGACGGTGCTAGCTATAAGGAGAATGGTAGGTGATAGTAAGCTGGTGCAGAAAAGCAATTTTTGGGGAGTGAATGACGATAAGGGGACTAGTTATATAGGGTGGAAGTACCCAGAGGAAGGATGGATTAAGTTGAATGTTGATGGGTGTAGTAAAGGCAATCCGGGATTGGCAGGAGCGGGTGGGGTGATTAGAGATCATCTGGGGCATTGGGTAGGAGGATTCGCACGGAACATTGGATTTTGTGATTCGATAACTGCGGAGTTATGGGCGGTCCATGATGGTTTGCAACTTACCTGGCACAGAGGATTTAGGAAAGTGGTTATGGAGTCCGATTCCAAGGTGGTGGTGGATTTAATTAAGAATGGAAGTGGGAGGGTGGACAAACATTATAATCTTATTATGCAAATTCAAGATCTCTTGGGTAGGGACTGGGATGTTGAAGTTACTCATGTTTATAGGGAGGCCAATTATGTGGCTGATTGGATGACTAATTTTGGGTTAGGTAGGGATTTGTTAAACAGGGGAGCGGATGTTTTAACCGATCCTCCGTCAGGCATTTATCCCCTACTGTATTTTGACCTTATTGGGTCTACTATCCCTCGTGATATTTAGATAGGCGTAACGCCTCGTTTATAATAAAAAAAATACACATCAGTTTTATATTTAATTGAGGATGCCCACTCTCTACCGCGGCAGCTGTGATGAATTAGTCATGGCCAGCAATGAGTGTCCTGTCAAAAATGGAGCGACCTCTTCAGACTCCTCCTCTAATTTAACTATAATAAATCTTAATAAAAAAATCATGAAAATAACACACGTTGGAAAATTATTTTTAAAACATCATAAATTATTACTGAAAATAGCGGTTATAAACAACCTTCTTATCGGAAATAACTAGCACACGTAACCATTAGAATGACACGGTTGTCTCGAAAGTTATTTTTCAATTAAATTAATTAGCAGCTCCAAATCAATTTGATTTTTATAAGAAATAAATGTTCGACAAATGAAATTCAAGATATATTAATGATATAGAAAACATTTGTACGGCTGGTTGTTGAAAAGCTGCCCTGTCGCCCTCAAATGAATTGGTGGGCTGGTATACTATATTTTATAGTTATTGTTTTGTACTTCCAAGATTAAATCCCAAAGTCCGCAAAGTCAAATATTTTTGAAGACTTTTTTTCCATTTCATGTTTGCTATCATAAATAAATAAATAAATAACCTCCTGGCCTTTAGATGCATTAGTCATTTTCATGTTCACATCGGGGTGTACGTTACTTTGTTTTGCATCCAAACAAAAAACGACTGCATTAATAACTCGTTGCATAGCTGTTTGTAAGTATGATTGCGGTGATTTTTTGAAGTATTTATTATTTAGAAATGCATTAAAATAATATTTTTTTTATTTTTTTAAAATTATTTTTGACATCAGCACATCAAAATGATCAAAAATATTAATTTTTTAATTTAAAATAAAAAAAATAAAAACAATTTTTTTTTTATAAACAGTTTTCTATCGCAATCTCAAGCAGCCTCGTGGTTTGTACTTGCTACACGTTGCGTCTCATATCATATCATGTTCCGGTGGTTGTGGTGGATGCCTGTGGGCCCGAGGATCTTAACAGATCCAGCTTCAGATAAGAGTTTGTCCAAGTTGGGAAGCAAGGAGTGCAAGTTATTCGTCTAATTTTATTTTCCACATCGACCACGTAAAGGTTGTTTGGCATTACTTTAAAAAAAAAACACTTGCTAAAAAATATTTTTAGATAATTTTCATATATTAATGTTAGAATTCATTTTTTAAAAAATATATTATTTTGATATATTTATAAATAAAAATAATTTTATAATAAATTTTAACTACAATCTTAGAAAAAAATGAAGGTCTGAATGTTTTGAAAAACTGATTTTTAGACGAGGGAGTCATTCTTTCTGCGTCCTGTTTATTGAGTTCTTATGATTTTAAGAGAGAGGGGGACGGGTGCGGGGGCTGCTGGGGGTGGGTTTTTAGGTTTATTAATATATATATATATATATATATATAAAATCTATTTTTAAATATTAACATAATTTAAAAATTAATTAAAATATAAATAATGTTTACATATATAATATATATTTATTAATATAATATATATTTATTAATATAAAAAATATTTTTTTAATATTAAAATAACCTAAAAATTAATTAAAAACAAACACTTAAACTGTTTTTCATCAACTTTAAATTCAACTACAGTTTTAACCAAATATTTTAAAAATTATTTTAAACCACAGTTAATGTGATTTTCATGAAATTGTTTTTTAAAAAACTCAACCACCACAAAATCAATACTCAACACACCCTAAAAGGTTTACTGATTTTAAATTTGAGATTAATCGAGATACAAGTAATTTCATCAGAATTCTAGCATTAAATAAAAAAAATAGCGTTCAGGAGACGAACACGTGCCCGTCCCACACCTGAAAATGATTTTTTGTACTAGCGTACTTTTTACGCACAAGATAGTACTTCATCTGATTCTGGTCTTGAAAGAGAACTGGCTTGACGAAGCATCTCCTCTCCTTTTCATAAGCTTGGATTCATCCAGGTAATTTATTTATTTTTGGCCAAGGAGAATGTCAGAATTCCTATGTTTTACATTGTTGTACAACTATAATTTTATTTTATTTTTATTTTTAAATAATTTTTTGTTTTAAAATTACTTTACATGTTAATATCACAAAATATTTTAAAAAATAAATATTATTTTAATATATTTTTAAGTACAATACACTTCAAAAATATCACTTTGATATTTTCATCAAATAATTTTCATCATGCTTTAAATAAATCTCTAATCCAGGTAATATAACATAAAACAGAAATATCACTTTGATATTCCTTTATTAATAGCCAACAGAAAAATATGATAGTGAATATCGAGAGAATTTCCGGTGGAATTCAAACAAAAAAATGGATAAATATTTCTAGATGCTACAAAAGCTCTTCCTCTATCAATTTTAGATTTATAACGAGTGAATTTGTCCGCGTGTTGTGATGTTGTGTTGAGCTTGTTTTATATAGAAAATTGATTAATTTTATGCATTTTATAATTGTGATTGAAGATATTTGTTAGAAACGGGTGTTTTCTCGCTTAAAAATGACTGGATGGTGTTACTGCAAAAACGTTTTTGATAATTTTTAATTGGTAAATTATACAATTAAAATTTAAAAAACTCTGTTAAAATGATTGACATGCCCCGTGTAACATACATATTGATTGATGTGTATGTTTTATTTGTTTTATTAATAATTTCATTAGCAAATAGTTAAATTACAATCTTTGAATTTTAGCACGGATAGTAATTTCTTTTATGCACCAAACAATGTGATTGGTAGTTTCGTTTTAACTATCTTGGTAATAATTTACTTGATAGATAATAAAATCACAATTGATAAAATCGACCAAAGATATGTAATTTACTTGATAGATAGTAAAATCATAATTGATAAAATCAACCAAAGATATATTATTTTTTGCGTGTAACATATTAATAGTTTTTTGGTAATGTTTGAATTATTTGATGAATAATTTATTTGACATATAACAAAAATGCAAGCTAAAATCTATAAAAAAAATCATATTTTTTCTTTATATTAAAAGTATTTTAGAGAAATGAGATTAAATTAATGTGAGATTTATAAAGAAAAGTCAGTTCATTTTTTATATACATTTAAAACATTAACATAAGAACAATATCATAATATATAATAATTATTATTATTCTAAATGTCCTATCTATAGTAAAATTATTACATATAAAAACTACATAATCTTCAATTTGATAATCAAATTATTTAAATCATACGGATAGCATTTTTTTTTATAAAAAATAGGACAAGTAACATCTTTGTTATATATTCAAAAATTTGGTGTTGCTAGTGGCGAAACATCGGACAATTTTTATTTTATTATTGTAGATAGTTTGACACATTTTCTCAACTTGTCTTTGTCAACATGTGGTTTTATATTTTTTTTTCACGCCATCTGAGAGTTGAAATATCATAAATTTAAAAAAGACATATTAGTTATTTTCAAAAAAAAATAACATGGACCAAAGAATTTATGTTACAATTCTTATAGCTATCATTATAAATATTATATACATAATTAATATTTTAATAATTATTGGTCATACTATCGATGACACAATAACTATTGTTCAAAAAATTATTTTTTTAGTTTATAAGATTTATCTGTCATATTACTATATTAAAAGTATTTAAGAACACTTATCATGAATTATTATTTTATTTTAAGAAAATAAATAGGTCATATATATATATATATAAACATGTCTCTTAGGAAGTTAATATTAAACAAATATAAAAACATATACTTGACCTCATATATCTATAAGAAAAACAATTCACAAACAATCATTATTATTATTTTAAATGTCTCACCTACAATAATTAAGAATATTGACAATGAAAATTATTAATAAAAATGCAATAACCAAAACAAATGAAAAACAAGTTGATTGCATTTTAAAATAATAATATGTAAGGGGCCTTAGTGAACATTGAAATTAAATAATTTAAAACAAAACCAGAAATTAAAAGAATTGAGATCGAAATAAAACTGAAATCCATAATTAATTTGCACAGAAGGACAAAATTGAAAGAAATCAAACTTTGATTCGAAAAATATGAAGGATTTATAATAAATTTGCATGAAATGATGAAATTGAAATCAATTAAAACTTTGATACCAAAAATATTCAGGATTCTAGATCAATACACAAAATTCAAAGAACGAGGATCGAATTCAAACTACAATATATAATCAATTTCAATTGAAGAACGAAATAAAAACAAATCAAAACCTATATAATAGCAATAAGGGTCAGAAAAACAAATCTAACGTTCGGGGACTAAAATGAAATTTGACAAAAAACAACCACGGTGACATCAGCTTGTGCAGGCGCGGGGGGGGGGGGGGGGGGGGGGAAATGGGGGGAGGGAATTTAAAATTTTAAACCACCATTGTCACGTCTCCGGACACAGTATAGTCACATGCTACACCAGGTGGAAGAGAACATGCATGAAAATCATTATAGACACTGGTTGGATATTTTTGAACGTCGGAGTAAGCCACACGTTCCGTCCGAAACACGCGTAAATGCGGAAAAGGACAGTAAACCGGCGGAAAAAAATAATTTGTTAATTATCGGATCGCCCCTCCCTCCCAAACATGATTTTTGTCCTTTTCGAGGGACAAGACAATTATTGCACTGTTCAATGAAATATTTTAAAAAAAAATCGGCAAGACGAACCAAACAAAAAACGTGCAATTACTGTGGAGACCCTCAAACCAGGCGACATTTTTTATCCTTTTCGAGAGACAATTTTGTTAATACATTGTTCATCAACAAAAAAAGGGCTCACGCGGAGCAAGTGTCCAGTCCACGATGACAATTAGTGAAGGTGAACAGGGATCCATCAATATTAGCTTCTTTTGTAATAATCATGCTTATAATTACACCTAGTCAAACTAAAATTTAAGGGGATATAACACGCAAAAGTTTATAAATTTGTTGATTTTATAATATTTTAGATTGCTGGTTTTATTATGGATTTAGCTTCGCATAACTTATATCTTAGCCTTTTCTTTTTTGGTAAAATATTTTTCACTCATTTGATAATTTGATCCCACTATAATTTTCTTGATAATACATGTGAGAGAAAAATTTTATCCATAAGTTTCATTGTAATTGAACAAGATAATATTTCTATTGGTCTGAATGTTTGTATTTTTGAATTTTCTAGAAGTTATTTTTTTTACTAATTACAAGTAGCAACGATTGATTTTCTAAATAACAATTATGTCGTTTTGAATTTTATCTTCTAATATTTAATTTATCAGGAATTAGACATCATGATTTGTTATAGTTTGTTTTTCATGTGGTTATTCTAGTTCTATAACCCATGTAACGGGTTTGATAAATAAACTCAAGTTTTTATACCGGTAAAATCAGATCTTGTTGAGTTAACTTTTACACAATTTTTTTTTGCAAAAAGAAACTAGTAACGCCCATATATTTTATATATCTTTCTATATATTATTCATTTATATGTTTTATAACTATAGTATATATCTCTCTTTTATTTAAAGAATATACATAATTATAGTTCGATCACCATGGAAACTTTATACCCTCCTGTTGTATTATCCGCGACAGGGGGGGCATTCAAGATGTGGTATATCAATTATCAAATGCCCTTAATCTCTATTCTTTCGAGAATTTTCACAGAACAGTCCCAGACTCCCAGGTGTCTGTCACGCGTGCACATATTCTTACGCGTGGAAACTAATTTCTCTTAAATGTACCCGTGTCACAAATTAGCCACGTGTACTTGGGTTGTTCGAGCATTTATTTGTGTTGATCACTAGACCATTGGGTTGCCTACGAGCCTACTGCTGGGAAAACTCAGGCTTAATTTTTATAAAACAATAAAAAAAATTATTTCAATATATTTCTAAAAAAATATATATTTTCAAAAATAAACTAATCAACTTCTTTCCCTATCATTCACACTCAAAATGCTATATACCGATCTCTTTTTAAAAAATAATATTAAAAGCTTTACGGTGAAAAATAAACATGGCAGAACATGCGAGAACGAAAATTTCCTCCGTATAATTGAGGTGCCATCAAGTCCATTTGTCAGAATAGCTAATTACCTGCCAAACTAAATTCCTCTCTCCCCTGCCGGGCGACCTCTATCTCTCCAATGGCTCCACCGGAAGCTGACTCCGGCGAGCCTGTAACTCCTGCAGGTAGACTATTCCTCCTACCGGAAATGAATAACATAATTCACTGTGCAATTGGTTTAAAAAACAAGATAGACATGGACTCCACAAGATCGGCCATCAAGAGTTCTCTCATGCTCGAGCACCCAAGATTTTGCAGCCTCCTCGTGCGTGACAAGAATGGGCGGGAGCACTGGGAAAAAACAGATATCGATGTCGATCAGCACTTCATTATTGTAAGCCAAAAGAATGATTCTCGCCCTTCATTTACCGATGCTGATGATGTTGATAGAGTAGTGAATGAATACATAGCTGATTTATCAGTTAGTACTCCACTTGACATAAGCAAGCCTCTGTGGGAAGTCCACGTCTTGTTGGAGCAAAACTGTGCTATCTTGAGGGTTCATCACGCGTTGGGAGATGGGATTTCTTTGATGTCACTGTTTTTGACGACCTGCAGGACAGCGGGTGATCCTGAGAAGATTCCTACTCTGGTTACTGGGAGGAGGCCGGATTATGGGAAGGAAGGGAAACAGCAGGATTGGAGAGGGGTTATTTTGAGAGTTCTGCAGATGGTTTGGTTTAGTTTGGCTTTTTGTTTAGAATTTTTGTTGAGAATTTTGTGGGTTGGTGACAAGAAGACTGTGATTTCTGGTGGTGATGGGGTGGAGCTGTGGCCGAGGAAATTGGCTACTGCTAAGTTTTTGATTGAAGATATGAAGACTGTGAAAAGAGCTGTGGCTAATGCTGTAAGTACATGGGCTCTTTTAACCTTTTTCTGGGAAACAAATTTCAGATATTTGCTATTACATGAATTGATGGAGTAATTTGCCTGTGAATTTCTGATTAGTCATTAAAAGGTGTCTTTGTGTTCTTCAGCTTAACAGGTGAAGTCATCCAAAAACATATCGATGACTTGAAAGAGCCAAACAGTTGTTGGCTTAGATTTCTAGGAACAATCGCTATCAAGTTTGTTCTAGGATCAAATCTCGATATCGAGATTTGTCCAACCAATTACCAGCTTCCTACCCCCCGTGAATCAAGTTATTATTTCTATTGGTGCTTGAATCATATTTGAACTCATTTTCAATAACACAGCAAGCTCAGAACGTTCAAGACGCAAGAGATTTTTATTATATATAAGATCTGTAAATTTTCATGGAAAGGGGTAATCAAAATACCTGTGCAAATTCTTTGGACACATTTATAGCTATTAATACCTGTGCAAATTCTTTGGACACATTTATAGCTATTATTTGACTACAAAAATTGTGTACAATTGGTAGAAGTTTTTTTTTAATTATTTAATGAAAATCTAATTTAGTTATAATTAATAATTTAGTGGAGAATGTTTAATATATATATATATATATATATATATATATATATATATATATATATATATAGAAAGGGGTATTTAAAAAATATATTTAGCTTATTTATAATCAGCGTTCATGCCGCTCTATAATTAGAAGCCCTAATACTTGTCTTTTTGCAATTAGCATATCTCATAGTTGTTAGCGACCATGCTATCATATTTATTACGTGAAAGGGCTTAAGATCTTTCAAATAAACTAAGTGCACAGTTGAACATTTGTCTACACCAAATGTAGTATTTCTATTTTGACTGCGTATGATTAAGATACGATGAAGATAGACCAGGGGTTCTTCTCATAATCAACTTCATGAATGCTGAAAAGATTGAAGTCATTTTGAGTTTGATTAGAACCAAACTGTGATGAGTGTCATCAATAGTCAGATCTAGTAGGTAGAATAGATTTAGTTATGTGAAGGATCTGTGTTTTTTTCTGGCAATATCATTTGGAGTTGTTGCCACAGATGAAACAACAAGACTTTGATTGTTTGTTTCAACTAAAAGCGAGTCCCTGATTGTTTGTTTGTTTGTTTGTCAGGATAGTTACGTTAACAATAGCATACACGCAGTTCATTTCTGATATAATAACTCTGATTCTGTCAAATTAACGCAGACCATTAATGATGTTCTTTTCGGGGTTATATCATCCGGACTATCAAGATATTTGGATCACAGATCTCCGAAAGGTACGTAAAGTGCGATTTGGATTTCGAATTTTGAACAAACATTTCCTGATTATTTAAATTGAACTCAATGTTCTTGAAGCTCTGCAAGAGGGCCAGCAAATAACAGGAATGGCCATGGTCAATTTAAGAGAAAAACAAACCCTGCAGGTGAATCATGCACTTAATTCTTCACTGTGTCTACGTTTTTGTTTAAGATTCCAAAATAGTGAATTTGTTTAAGGTAAACCAAGGTAATGCTACCACTTCAAAACCATATTGGAAAACATTTGCAAACTGCAGATGACTAGTTTAGTAATATATATCTTTTTAATCTAAAGATGGATAATTTACTTGTTTCATTATTAAAAACTTTATACCTCGTCGAGACAGATCTGACATTTTAATTATGGTTAATGATATGTTTTCTCCTATGCTTTGCAACTTGTTCAAATGGTTTCCTGACTGGTTTGCTCAGGATCTATCCGAAATGTTGAAAAACAATTCAGGATCGAAATCGCGATGGGGCAACCGGTTTGGTTTCATTCTCCTTCCTACATTTTATCATAAGCATAACGTTGACCCTCTTGAACATGTGAGACGAGCCAAGAAGATGATTGATAGGAAGAAGAAAACATCAGAGGCTCACTTCGCGTATCACATCGGACATCTAGCGATGTCTTTGCTAGGACCGAAGGTAACAAGACATTGAAATCTTTTTACCTGATAGTTTTGGTGCATGCTTGTATATAATTCCTTTTTTTTTCTTCTCATTTCAGGCTGCATATGTCCTTAATTACAGGGTTCTTTGTAACACTACGTTTACATTCTCAAATGTGGTTGGCCCACAGGAGGTGATTACTATAACAGGCAATCCCATAACGTTCATAAGAGTGAATACATCTAGCATACCCCATGTACAGCCTCTAAACTCTAATGATTCTCCATGTTTAAAATTTAAACTCGTTGTAGCTGGGGATCATAGATTAATCTGCTTCTAATACTAGTTTTTTGTTGTTGTTGGGGTGGTAATGCAGTCACTCACGATGCACATGGTGAGCTATGCAGGGAGAGCTGACATGCAAATCATGGTGGCCAAAGACATTATCCCGGACCCAGAATTTCTTGCCAAGTGCTTTGAAGATGCCTTGGTTGAGATGAAGGAAGCAGCTGCAGCCGCAGTATAAAATCACACGATACATAATTAATTAGCACATAGATTTCAACTCACCGATTTAATAGTGGAATGCTTAGCACATAGATTTCGACTCACCGATTTGATAGTGGAGTGAAAATAATTGTAATATTTAGTGTCTGAGTGGGATTATGAATCATTGATTTAGATGTGGTTCTGTCTTCTGTAATCATATGTTATTCTTTAATGTTCTAGCAGGAGCAGGGTAATTGGTTCTGCCATGAAAGAAGACAAGAGCTCGTAATTGGACTGAGAATGACAAGAAATTTCATCCAGAAAAGGTGAGACTTATGTGGACGAGTGTGCAGACTTTCTTTTTGGAAGGATAACATGTGGCAAAGGGTTTATGTCTTGAACAAAATAATGTAGCACCGAGAAGAGAAGAATGATAGTGTACCAAGTAGGATTCAGAGGGGTGTGAGTTAAGCAAATAAAGCAATTATCCAAGATCTTCCAATCCTTATCATCTGGATTCCACCCAAAAATATTAGTATAGGTTATTTCTCATTACTCTATTATGTTTTGTCCAATCAATACTTTTAATTCAAGTTGTTATCAACCAAATTTGGATCTGGTTTGGGGTGAAAATGCTTAACCCTTAAATTTGATTATTGCTTATGGACTTACCAGGAGACAAGAAGACAATTTGGTTATGATGAGAAAGACTTGGAAAAATAATAATTTGGGATCCTAGGCTAGGAATGTCTTTAAGACAATGTCTGATAATAAGCCAACATTGTCGAATGGGGATTAAATGAAGATTTAACATTTGATTTATTAAAGAAGACAACTTTTACCTTGTATGTTTTAACATTTCCAAATTTTAACAAGGTTTTTTTTGGTGGAATGTGATGCATTAGGGTTCAAGGTTATGACAATATTGATGCAATAATAGTTAACCTATATCTTATTTCAACAAGGTCCTCAATGATAATGAATTGTTATTATTTGCTTAAGAGAAAGAGTTTCTAGCCCTAGTTTTAATAATTTATAAGTGGAGGCTATTTAATATATATCTATTAAATAAATATTTCCTCCCAACAAAAATAGATGTCAAAGTTATTTGGATAAGACATAGTGGTGGAATTTGAAGGGTGAAGGAAAACATGGTTGCAAATGCATTATCCATTTTATCATTATTTTATTATGTTCCATCCAATCAACAATTTTAATCCTCCAAGTTTGGATAAATATAATTCATATTCAATAATGTTAATTGTTCCCTTAATTTTCTTTGCAAGTAAGAATTGAGGAGCATTACAAGTTGATTTTCAAAGATTGTTTTTGTTTTAAAATATATTTAAATAATAGTTTTTTTTAAAAAATATTTTCACATTAACACGTCAAAATAATTTTAAAAAGTAAAAAAATAATTTTAAAGAAAAAAAGTAAATAAAAATATTGAGCGAGATGGTTGTCACTTGTCAAATGACCTCTATATGAAAATATTTTATAAGCTAACATCATAGCTATTTCCATATGTTTGTAATTTAAGGATTAAGACAACTATGCACCTAAAGTGGGGATTATGTGTAAATACAATAAATAATGCAATTTTAAAATTAATTACTTTAAAGTAAAGAGATAAGAGAGAGAGATTGCTAACTCGGTTTTTAACGTGGTTCGGCAAGCCTACATCCACGACTCAAGTACCAACCCGTACTTGAGTATTGTACTCTCTTACTAATCCAAGTAACAAGATTACAAAACCCGCTTAATAAATCCACACCAAGACTTTTACACTACTTGAAGATATGCCCTCTTCAAGATTTTTCCTTCTTCCCACTTGAAGATGTATTCTCTTCAAGATTTTTCCTTGGTGATGTTCCCTCACCAATATCAAGAGTTTTATACTCAACTCTCAAGAGTATTACAATGATTGTTTTTGTAAAAACAACAGTACACTCTTAGTAGTGTGGATATTACAAATGAAGATCTAAAATCTCTTTATCTCACTTAATAGCACTTAGAATATTTGAAGGTGTTTAAGTGTAGTGAGAATGAGAAATACTCTTTGTGTTAGGATATGAAGATTTAAACACAAATATGAGTATTAATGAGGATTGATGATATGAAGGTGTTTATGCACTACTAATTGCCTCACTATATGATATAGAAGTTGTGTCTTTTTAAATTTGCAATTAAGAGGCCTATTTATAAGTTCCAAAGAGAAACTAGCCGTTTATAGCCGTTTTAGTGCAACTGTCATATCAAGCGGTCGACCGGTTCACAACGGATAACCCAAGCGGTCGACCGGTTCAGCTCGAAAGGCAATTTGTCTTCCAAGCGGTCGACCGGTTCATGCAGAACTCTATTTTGACAAATTATCTTTTCTGAATTTCTTGAACCGATTGATTATGACTTAAACCTATAATCATCAAATCCTTTTAATGCATGCAATGTGAAGTGTATGAGTTCATTTTAATTTGTGCTATCAAGTTAGAAAATGAGATTTACATAAAGCACTAAAATGAACACTTATTCTAAGTCTTCACTTGTTTGCATCTTGGACTTCCTGGAATGATTTCTTCGTGTACTCCATTATGACTTAAACCTATAATCATCAAATCCTTTTAATGCATGCAATGTGAAGTGTGTGAGTTCATTTTAATTTGTGCTATCAAGTTAGAAATTGAGATTTACATAAAGCACTAAAATGAACACTTATTCTAAGTCTTCACTTGCTTGCATCTTGGACTTCCTGGAATGATTTCTTCGTGTACTCCATTATGCTTGTTGATGTATTCTTTGTATAATACCTGTTTATATCTTAATCTCATCCAAGCATATTATTAGTCAATTTTCTTTTTATTGTTATCATCAAAATATATAAAGCATACAAAGTGTTGCTACCCAAATTTTGACCAACTTATTTTTTATGTTTTGGAAGAAAAAGAAAAATAGAAAAAAATAGAAAAAATAGAAAAAAACAAAAAAATCCAAAAATATCTTGTTAGAGGGAAAATTGGGCAAATTGAGAGTTTAATAGTCAAATCGTGCAAATTGCAAATCAAAGGACTAAATTGAAAAGGATACGCAAGTTGAAGACTGTGTTTGGAATTTTGAATATAAAAAGTCTATAAATAGAGGTTTTAATCAACATAAAGAGGGGAAGAAAAATTACACACACAAAAAAAAAAACCCTAAAACCCCCAAAACCCTAAACCTAAAAAAGGGAGGGACCCCAGATTTTTCCTCTCGGGCTGCAGCCACCGCTGCAGCCCCGCCCCCTTTTTCTCCCATTTTTCTCCGACATAGGCACCGGTATTTTCCCCCATTTTGTTTTTCTTCACCTTCTCTCCGATCACCCACCCGACACACAGCCTTCATCTTTGCCAGCCCCGGCCACCCACGACCTCCTTTCCTATTCCTCTCCTCGCCCACTGCCGCTGCCTCCTCCCCTCTGCCTTGCAGGCTAGCCCCTGATCCTTCTCCGGCCAGCCTCACTCTCCTTCCCCTTCGGCCAACAGACCACTACAATCTCTCCATCACAGGCCAGCTCACCAACGATCTCTCCTCCCTTTTTTTCTCCTCCAACCAACAGATCCCCATCTCAATTGAAACCAAACCCATTGGCCACCCCTCCATTAATCTTCCTCTCCCTTGCCACCAACAGCCAGCCTTGACTGTCAGAATCCAAAGGTAGATCTGCGGAGGGGGGGGGGACGAACGAATTGCTTTTGTGTTGTTGTGTTCGTTGTTTCTTGTTTGTTCATTTGTTTTGTGTTTCATCGCAGGTTACCAAGAAATCATCGCCGGCGGAGAAAGAGAGAGAAGGTGAAGGCACCAGCTGCGTCGCCCCTGTTCATGGCAGAACAACCCATCCCTAACCGATCGGCCTCAGCAACTCTTCCCATCGTGGTAGCAGAGGAGAGCCAGCAGCCGTCAACCCACAGCAGCCCCCACCATGGACGAGCCCAGCTGCCCCCGAGAAGAAACAGAAGGAGAAGAAGAAGAAGAAGAATCTGTAATTTTGGGGAAGAAGCCGAGAACAGATTAATTTTGTTTTTGCATTTGTGTTTGCTTTGGATGTGTTGCAGGTCACCGTTGAAATCGTCTCCGGCGAAAGAGGGAAGAGAAGGGACAGATCTGCCCCTTTCGGCTGTTCACGGCGGCGCGTGGACCCACGCGCCACCAGTGTCGGTGGCGCGTGGGTGGACGCGCCACAGCCCCTGCACTGCTGCCTTTTTGTTCCAGAACTGCCCTTGTGCCCTTTTTTTTGTAATTTTCTTTTATATTTGTGTTTATTTGAACTTTTGTTGTATTTTTCATTGTTGTTTAAAGAATGTAATGAAAAGATATGAAAAAGACAATGTGTGTGTGAGTTGTATTTTATTTTTTAAAAATGTGGTGAAAAAGAATAAAAAAGATTGTGTGGGTGTGTGTTGCATTATTTATTCCATATTATGTTGTTTTGTTAAGAAAAAGAATATAAAAAATAAAATAAAAAATGTGTTTTCTTTGTAAAAATTTGAAACCAATGTTTCAAAAGTGTAAATCCTTTTTTTTTGGGAATTTATTATTTACTGTTAATATTCGGATAAATAAATTTTAAGGGATTAAAAAAAAATCCAAAATATTCGGAGGAAATATTATACTATTATTTACTGTTCGGTGTTTGGATAAATAAATTTTATCCAAAATATTCGGCGGGAATAATATGTTATTATTTACTTTTTGGTGTTTGGATAAATAAATTCTAAAAGGTTATTGTCTAAAATATTCAGTGGGAATAATAATAATCAATAAAATTTATTGGATTTTTTAAGCTGATTGATTTCTTTTTTAATTGTAACATTTTTTATGAATAAATACTGACTTATTGAAACATTTTAAATCACATCTAAATAGGCAATGCAGCTTACCTCAGGTAAGGCGTATTAGGGGTGCTAATACCTTCCCTTTACGCAACCAGTCTCTTACCCTTGAATCTCTGAGCAGACCAGTACAAATCGGGTGTTCCTAGCGACCCTCAACAGCAAGGTGGCGACTCCTCCATCAACACCACATTGCGAGAGTCAGGATCCCTCCCGGGACGCCGCGCGGGGACGTGCGACACAAAGTATGACATTATATGTCAACAATGTTATCTTTGAAATCTACAATTTAAAACTTTTTTTAAAAAATCATATTCAAAATTAAAAACCATAATTTTCTTAAACATGTTTTTAAATACCAAATGGTATTGTTGTGCTCAACAGTCAACACTGCTAAAAACAAATATGCAAGTACATGAAAAGCCAAGTCTAAATAAACAATATTTTATTCAAAATTATAAAAAATACTTATCTCTAGGTGTTCTCTAATTAATCAATAATCTCTCACTTTCAGATGATATGATTCCTTGAAATTATACAAAGCCTTGTTGACCCTAGTGGTCATGGGTTCGAATCTCATCAATCTCATTCTATTTGATAAAAAAAAAAGACATAAGTTAGTGTGGAGTTCTGTGCAAGTTTTTAGCCCCAAGAACTTTTAATTGAAGAAGTATGTTAGAAAATAATATAAATCATATCTTAGAGCCTCATCTAACAATTTAAGCTTTTAAATGAGATGATTCCTATCAAGAAAACATCCCACCAAAAAACTCAAGTTATTAGGCTAGGTTCTAGTATATGATTTATATTATTCTTCAACACACCTTCTTAAATGAAAGTCTTTTAGTCTTGAAACTTGCACAAGTTCATATTATCTTGTGATTATTTTTTATCAAATAGAATGAGGATGGTGAAATTGAAACTCGTGACCACTAGATCAATAAGACTCTAATATCATGTCAAGAAACTATCTTACCTAAAATTGTCAAGAAACTATCTCACCTAAAATTTTATGATGTTAGAAGTTTTTTGAAGACGAGTCAATTAAAAGGTGTTAAATAATAATATTAATCATATCCTTATTACAAAATTTCAATTTATTTTTTGAATTTTTATATTTGCCTAATATTAGTTAGTTAACATATTCATTATATAACTAACTTTAACCAACAAATAATCACATTGCCCCCACTAATAATTTAACTTAATAACAGTCTTAATAATAAGATAAATTGATCAACCTATATAATATAATTGTTTGCAATGCATGTTGATTTGTTTGAATGGTTGATTTGTTTGAATGTTTTTCTAAGATTAATAACATAGATATGCTATAATTATTAAGTCAATTGCTTCACAAGTTTATATACCACAACTTTGGTTTTAATAACAAACTTAGCAATAGATTGTTCACAATAACAACTTAGAGACTGCTTTAGCAATTAAACAATCACAGGAAATATACATAGAAAAACAAATATATTCATTCATCATATAAACTAAAAATAAATGGAAGAATAAATCTCACAGTTCTTGAAATCTGAAGGTTTATATGTCCTTGCAACCAAGAAAAATAGATTAGTCTTGCATATCTATGAAAGCTACAACAAAAGATGGAAGAATGTTTTGATTTGGGATTTTAGAAGAGAGTATTAATGTTTCTTTATTTGGACCTCCTCATTCTCTCTTATTCTTTCCTTTCTCCTTTTCTTTTTATAGCCTAAAAACCCTAATCATTACTTTACAAAATAATTCTTCCTTAAGTAGACAGTGTTACATTGAAATACTTCAATAACTATTTTTCTAAAAGAAAAAAAAATAACCTTGCATGAAATCTTAGAAGCTAAATTGCAAAATAAAAACTAGATATCGGTTTGGATGCTTTGGGGTGTAATTTGGATTTGTTTCTTCACAAAACTTATTTGCTAGCATAATTCATGTGTCATCTTAAAAAAAAATCATATCTCTCTCATGAACTCCTTTTATGATTAAATTTGGTGCTCTTATAGGTCTTTGAGTTAGGAATACAACAAAATTGAGTTTGCATCAAATAGACCTTTGTAGCTTAAAATATTCAATTGGAATGGTCGAAGATCAATATTGACAGAATGTAAGATTTTACTTGTAGGTTGTGATTTCCATGTTCTTTTTTTCTTTATTTTGCTTACATTAGATTTCCATAACGGTATAGATGTTAGCTTTCTAATTCCACTAGATTCAGTCCATTTCAACCTCTATAGCTCAAATCTATCAATTTCTCCAATTTGTTTTTTTTTTAAATCTTTCCTCCAAAAATACTTTTAAAACATAAAACAAAGAATATCAAGACAAAACACTTGATAAATATAGGTAAAACTATTGAGTAATATGGTTGCTATCATTTCTCCATTTGCCTTACGTGTATCTCACGCCATCAAATATCCTAATTGGAAACAAGCCATGTATGATGAATTTACTGCACTTGTTCGACATGGAACTTGGAATCTTGTTCCTCCCAATCCATCTCATCATAATCTCATGGGAAACAAATGGATATTCAGAATCAAACGTAATCCTGATGGAAGTATCGCAAGGCATATCTTGTGGCCAAAGGTTTTCACCATCATCTAGGTCTTAATTATAATGTAACCTTCAGCTCAGTTGTTAAACAAACTACTGTTCTGCTACTCTTTTCTCTAGCATCCTCTTTTTCAATTTGATGTTAACAATATCTTTTTACATGAATACTTAATGAAGATGCTTCTAAGCATCAGCCGACAGGCTTTGTGGATTCATCTCAAACATCCTATGTTTGCAAACTTCGTAAATCAATCTACGACCTCAAGTAAGCACCACATACATGGTACATTGTTGTTCTTCAACGTTGTTGCACAACTCCTCCTCAGATTGTTCTCTGGTTATCTATCACAATAAGTGCACAATAATACATATTCTGGTATATGTTGACGATTTTTATTCCTTCAGGGTCTGTTTCCAGGATTTGGAACACCCTTTGTATTCTATGCAGAGATTTTTTTACAAATCTTTCCAGAATGCTTCCATATATTTCAGCCTTGCGTCGTTATTTCTCAATCAATCCTTTTGATTACTTTCCTTTTAGGGTTGGACGGACATCGGAAGCTAAAGATGCTGCAAGGGTTGCTTTGAAATCACCATGGTGGACTTTAGGTTGAGCATACCAGGTATTCACCCTTGTTTAATCTGGACTCGTTGTGTTTTAGATCTATCATTTCCTTCTTATTTTCCCCTTTTCTTGATTTTGGTTAATCCTGATCAGGAAGTGGCAGGCATTGCACAATGGGAGGATGAACAAATTGAATACATCAAGGAAAAGGTGAGTGAAGAGGGTAGGCAAGAGGATTTGAAGAAGGGAAAGGCAACGGCACAGGTACCACCAAAGCCGATAACAAAAACCAAATTCTGATTATAAACTCTCATCGATTAATCACCGCAATTATTTTAAATTTTAGATAATTCTACATAATGTCAAGTAAAAATGAATCACATGTATGCATCAGCAATATTAATGGCAGAATATGCATCTCATTCCATTTTCTCAGGTACAGGTGCCACTTTAAGCTCTCTAATGTCCTCAAACCTAGATACATGTACACATCAAGCAATGCTAAGAGAAATATACGTTTCTTTTTCCAAAAAGAAGAGAAAAAGTATGATGCCCGCATTACCACTCTTTCCTATCATCAACCAAAACCAATGAACATTAAAAATATTCAACCATAAGACCGTGGCTTTCACCAGTCCAGTTTGTATTGGTGCAGTCATGGCAACAACCTCTATCATACCTTCACTAAGGATCGGGACCTCCTGCTTGCCCCTTTCTTCCTCATTAATAGCCTTCTCAGCAAACCAAATCCTAGTTTTTTACCAGGAACAATAGCCAGACCCTCAGCTGCGGCATCACCGGCTTTGTGCTTTGGTCCATAATATGCTTCAGGAGCACATACCAAGGCATTAGGACTAATCAGCCCTTTACCATTATCTGAATCAGAGTGGTTAAGAGAGGATATTTGTGCATCATCAGCTGGAGATCTGAGAATAATTGCTTTAGATCTATCTTCAGCTAGCATTTGATCACGCAAGGAGAAGCGCTTGTTCATGTTCCTGATATTGGTGGCAGTGGTAGTGGCACCAGTAGTGGTGAAAACGTTGTCAAAGAGTGCTGCTTCTCTTGGTGAAGCCAGAGCCTTCAGTTGTTTTCCAAGATTAAGGATGGTTTCTTGGCATTCTGCCAACTTAACAGAAGCTGCTTTGATCTCCCAGCCCTGCAAATTTGACCATCAGATTCGGCGGTCGTGCGAAAGAAATCAGTTGTCTATATGGAACTCTTTGCTTTATCTTGTTTTTGTTATCAAATTACTTTCCTAGCCAAGTTGTTGAGTGTCTATATCTTACAATGGAGTTTTAATTAACACAGTAAGATGTGATCAGTAACTTACATCCTGTGGATGTTTTCCCTCTTTATTTATGCCGCAGCTCAGGGTTTCGTTTGCAGCACTGTTAAATGTTACAAATATATCAGAAATATCTTTCAATCAGTAAAGTTTAAAAAAAATTCGATAATCTTCAAACGATGCAAAAAGATAAAATTCGTTACCTTTCCAGCTGAAGTTGAAGCTCAAGACATGTTGCTTCTAATTCTTCACAGCAGTTACTTCTGTCTTCCAATTCAACTTCCAGCGATGATAATTTCTGGAAGACCTCATTCAATTTTGCTTTGGCAACTGTCAGCTGAGTATCAAGGTCTTCATTGATTGACTTCTGATTTTCAATCTGGTCCTCGATCATTCCTTTCGATTCCTTCAAAATTCCCACTTCTGCTTGTAACCTTTCAACACTTTTTTCTGATTCCCGAAGCTTCACCATCAGGGTCTCCGTCTTATCAGCTGCAGACTGCAGCCTGACTTCCATATTATCCAGCTCATTTTTCAGTCTCTCGTTATCTTCTTGCAGATTGCTCAGATTAGATTGATCAAGTTGTTTGCTTGTTTGTTTCACAGGGGTGTCGATACTGGGAGCTTCATTCAATGAATTTGCAATTGAAGATTCATTTGGAGACTTCCAGGTGATATAACCACCAATATCACATTCCAAATGCTGCCCTGATAATGCTGCTGCATCAGGTTCAGAAGCATTTGAATGATTTATATAACCTAAAGCAATTTTAATATCCTCCAGGAGTTCAGTTAGACTTCTTTTTGAAATACGCTGCTGTTTAAATATTGCATTCAGAACTACCTGAAGCCAGTCAAAAGACTTATCAGTTGAATCTTCTTTTGAATGGATCTCTTGTTTCTCGTCACTATAACCAGAATGATCTTGTTCCATAGAAACTAGTTCCTTACCAGCCGAGAAAGAGCGATTCCCACCTGCAGAAGGTGTTTGTGTGGAAACTATAGCTAATTTCTCCATCTCAGCAAAATCATCCATTAAACTCATGTCCAGAACTTCAATGTCTTTACATTCCGACGGACTCTTGAGTTTCCTATCTCTAAAGTGTTCCAATTCTGCGATCAGGGCATTAGCCAATGATCCAGTATCAGAACCTGAAGTTGGAGAGTTGAGTTCACGTGATGATGGATTATGCTTTGCCAGCTGCAAAGACTTGTGGTCTTCGGAAACCTCTATAAGCTGAGCCTCGACCTGTGATAACCTTGAAGCTGTTCGTGAAAACATGAACCTTGAATATTGAAGCTCGGCATTCTTCCTGCTCATCATTTCTCTGAGAGCTTTATTCTCCTCTTCCTTACCAAGCAATTGCTCGATCAAGAAATCAATGTTCTCTACAGGAATTTCTGGAAAATCTCCCATGATAGGGTCTCTGACCACCAAATCTCTGCTGAGGTTCGGTTTTCTTAATTCCATCGGATCCCTTCCCAGCATTTCGACTTCACTCTTCATCTTTGAGAAAGATGCAGGACCAGGCAACCTTTTACGCATTAGGGTACGGAGTCTCTGACATTCTGCTTCTAGCTTTGTGACTTTCCTTGTACTCTCCAAGTGTTGCCTGCGTGATGCATCAGCAGAACGACGATTATATTCCAGCTCCTCGTTTCGAACCTCGAGTTCCTTCTGAAGCATGTGAAACTCGTACTTCAGAAACGCATTTTCTTTTTCTGTGTTATCTAATCTAGCCATTAGAGCATTGAATTCTGCAACCGTCTGAGATGCACGTTTGTGCAGTTCTTCGACCATTTTCTCTTTGAGTAAAAGGGCATTACTCAGATTTGTGTTCTCGATGGCTAGATTCGTAAGCCTTTTGCTTGTCTCCATCAACTTGTCTTCCAACATTTTCTGTGCCTTCTCAAATTCACTCGTTGCTTCCATGACAGCACCATGTATCTTTTGCTCCTTTTCTTCTCGGAAAGAGTTCATCTGTTGCATGCATTTCTTTAATGCAGCATCTGAGTGGCTTAATTTTTCATTTGCAGCTAATCTCTTCTTCAGATTTCCATCCAGTTCTTTCTTCAGGCAGCCTACTTCTGCCTCTTCCTTTTCCTGGCCTACAAGAAAAAAATATCCATTCATTGGATTAACCAAAAGACTACTAGCCAAGCATATACTGAAGATAGATTATCAAGTGTCATATACAGGCAGACACAGGAAGGAAGAATCACCTGCAGCGGCTCCTGGTTCTGATTTTTCATTTTCTTTCACATGATCATCTTTAGCATGACAATCAAGAAGCACTGAAGCTAACTTCTCGTTTAAGTTTCTTACAGCTCTAACTGGTCCTACTCCATTCCCAATTGGGATATTTTGTGTCTATCGAAATGAAACAAGGGAATGCATCAGTCAGATTTGATTAAATGTGCCACCATGAGGTTTAATATCTGGACCAGAAACCAGCTCGCACTCTTACCGGGGAAGAATCAGAAAAGAAGAAAGAAACAACATTAAATGTATAAGCAGGATTGCTACAGAACTTGATTACATCACATGCATTAGAGGGATCATAAAGGTGTTTTCACAGCTAGAGGGCCGGAAAGTGGAAGCTGAAATAGAAATTTAATTGGCTTTGAACAAAAGAAGCCTCTGTAATTACCTCGTCATCAATTCCTTTCACAGAAATGCCGAATTTGTTTGTTGCTACAATTGTCTTTTCAGAAGATCTTTTCCTCCAAAACCATGTCTTGTTGTCCATCACTTTATACTTTCTGTGTATGGTCAAAACTAAATTCATAAGCAAGAAACATTCTTGCTAAGATTTCAGTTAAAGATGCGAAGTTCAAGCTAATATACTCAACAGTAACGTGGCGGTGGCATATTTATTCTAGTTAAAGATTTCAGATCCTATTGTTATTCCAATGATGCAATCACGTCCTTTGAAAACATTCTTCCCTTAATTATTCTCGATCGTTTGATAGAACTATATAAAGATGAGCCTACTTGAACCATCTATTAATGCAAGCCATCGCCTATAATGTGGGCTACCATCTTAAATGAAAAAAATGAAAAAAGGAAGAAGCAAGCACTATATATACATGTTGCTCACCTGAGCCTGGCTTAGCAAGAAGAGATGTTATCAGTTATAGGCGATCATCCACCATTAATGTTCCTTCCAAAGCAGCTGTGAGAGACAGGGTGAGAAAGACTTAATGTTGAGACTGTCAAGACTTAAAAGCAGCAAAACCTTGCCGGCTATGGTAGAATAGAAACTGTGAGTGACAAACAGTAGAGTGTAGAGAATAGACCACAAGAATTTGAGCCCATAAAGATCCTGTGATCTTATACAAATGTGAGCATGGTTTTCTTGCATAGGATGCTAAGCTACTGCTCCACCGACAACCATACCTGAGTATGCTAATCATATGAGAGAGAGGGGGGAATGAAGCAGTGAGGTAAAGGGAAAAGGAGAAAAGAAACTATGAAAACTGCCGAAGGCAAGGCGAGGTGAAAAAGATTAGGCTCGAGGCTATCCTTTTCAGGCTTCGTTATCTTAATATACCTCGGGATGTGAGATTTATCAGAGCCGGGTAGATGGTGCCATGCTAGCTAAGGCCTCGTGTGAAGCACGCTCAGTGGATTATTATGGAGTGCCTCGCACTGGCTTCGAAGGAGGGTGTCGCATGAGGCATTGTAAAAGTGGAAATGGACCATGATAATAAATGATTGTGTCTTAGGTATTGTTCTTTTCTGTCTTATTTCCTGTTTGT
Source organism: Salix exigua (assembly GCA_032356905.1). Classification (NCBI taxonomy): domain Eukaryota; kingdom Viridiplantae; phylum Streptophyta; class Magnoliopsida; order Malpighiales; family Salicaceae; genus Salix; species Salix exigua. Next base: position 21,764,026 of record CM063603.1, on the reverse strand, counting down.
CATTTTTTGTTTTTTTTTAAATATTTTTTTATATTTTTATTTTCTATTTTAAATTAAAGAAAATAATAATATATCAAAAATATTTTTTTAAAATATATATCATTTTAATATATTTTTAAACAAAAATTACTTTAAAAAACTACCACCACATTATCACTCAGGCACTAATATAGTTGAACGTGGTTGGTAGTCGGAATGTCTTCGGACTGGTCGGAATGTATTGTGCAAGAGGGTCTCCCGAATCATTGTTCGGAGCGTTCGATGACTGTCCTGTCAAGTGGTATGTTGACAGGGGTGATGGCAATGGTTTTTTTTTATTTAGAAATAATATTTTTTATATTTTCTTTTTTAAAAACATATCAAAATATGATTGAAAAATATAAATTAGTAAAAGAGCTCGTATATGCTGATTCAGTCGCATTAAGAACTTTTATCGTTCGTGTATCGCACGAGTTCGTCCATCATTTTTTTTTTAGTTTTGAACAATGATTTAACGAACCCTCCAAAATGACAAAAAACACCGTCAGACAGAGAGACTCTATTGTCATTATACACATCAAACCGGACTTGTGTTGACCTAAAATATATCAGATAATAAATAATAATAATAATAACAACAATAACAAGTTAAGCCGAAACACTTTCGTCTTATACATTCATTTCTTTTCATATAAATTTTGAAGGGAAAACTTTGACCTTACCGATTTTCAAGAAACAACTTTATGGGATGTCTCCCATTCAAACACTTTTGTTAGATTAAATATACTTTGGAAAATATCGAAAGACGTGAGCCACCATACTTTTGACCTCCGACTTTATTAATTATAAGCTTAATAATTACCAGAAAACAAAATTTCATTTTCCTTCGACCATGGAACATGGTTAGTCATATGATTTCAAACAGTCAAGGAGTACGCAAGCGTCCATGATGCTAAAAAATAACAATGTGTCGACAATCTATGATAAGAACTTGCACTGAAAATTCGATGATTGGTTTGTAGGATGAGTCGATGAGATGATAGATTCTTATACTTTAAAAAATGAGAAGGATTTATTGTATAAAATTATATTGTGGATTTTCTCTGTGGAGTCATTGTGCACAATGTTTTTTTTTTTTTTTATCCCAATACCTTTTTTTAGAACCAAATTGGAGGGGCAATTTCAATTAATTTGTTAGGTAATGGGAAGATTACAAGACATGAGACCAAAGTGAAAAAGGAGGAGGAAATGGGTATTTTTTAAAAAAAAATTGTATAAAATATTTATTGTAGACCTCGCAGGCCCTTATTTTTTATATTTTAGAAGAAGAAGAAAAATCTATTTAGTCCAAAACTTTATTTTCTTTGTTTTTTGAGAAAGTCATAAATTTCTAACGATGGAAAGAGAGAAAGTTTAATTGCTTAAAAAACAAATACGAGTTGGAGAAAGTTTTTCTTTTAGGTTGGTTTCGGGTTTTTTGTATGATTTTTTGGTTTTGTAAGGTCATTGATGGGTTTTATAAGGCTGTCTATAGTGTTTTATAGATGTGTTGGGTAAAATATTGGTTGAAAATCAATTTTTTAGGGAAAAATACATAGAATGTGATTTTCCACCATCCTCAGTTGCTATAAACTAGATCATTAAATGACAAGTTATCTGTAAAAAAAATAAAAAATAAAGGACAAATGACATGTTGTTCGCCTCTACTATTGGAAACAATAAAGGTCTATTTCATGGGTCAGATCTTTTTCATGGGTTGTCACCTAAGCCTTTTTATAGGCTAGGTGAGTGGGTCGGCCTATGTCCTTTATTTATTTTTTCAATAAACCCTTAGTATTTAAACAAAAAACACATCATTTCATTGTTGTTGTTTTTTTGTTTTTTAGAAGTCTTTGTTTATTTTAATTTTTTAAAGAAAAAAATATTTTTGTTATCAATCTTTAAATAATTTGTGACTATTTTTACCTTCAATCCCAAGTGCAACTCCTATTTTTATTTTACTTTTTGAAATTGTTGTTTCATATAATAGAAATTTGCATGCACTTGGTTGATGTATAATAAAATAAGGCTTGATCTGAATCACGAGTTTAGTATGTTGACACTTGTTAACTTGAGTTTTTTTTTGTTTTAATTTAATATTTTTAATTTCTTCTTTCATTTTTTTCATTTACTATAAAAATAAAAATAAAACATGTCAGAGGAGCTACTTATTATTATTTTTCTCATGAATAAAATTGTTCAGCCCATGATAAAGTGTGGTCAAATGACTAGTTAATGTTAAAACTCATTTGATCAATTTATAAAAGTAATTATATTTTTAACAATATATTTGTATAAATATTTTTTTATTTAATAACAACAAAATTTATGGATATTTGATATAAGAGGTTTATTTAGAGAACTAATAATCTTTCTACACCATAATTATATATTTTATTTAATCAAAACCTTGAATATTTAAGATTGTTTTTTTACATCAAATTACATTTAGGATTTCAGTCACTGAAGAGTTTGTTGTAGTTTAAAGTAAGTAAGTTTTATTTAAGTATTTATATGAATATAAAAAAATTAAAATTATGAATATTATAATTTTATTTTACTTGATTGTGAATGTTTAGAATTGTTTGCCTGGTTTACATGATAAATTCTAAATAAGGATCGAAGTTGAAATATCAATAATAAAAAGGATCAACCTGTAATTTTTAGGGAGGATAGAGAAAAAAAATAGGAAAAAAAAGGTTGATTGGTGACAAATCATCACACCTTTGTTGACTTGCATTGCCCAGGAAGGAAGAAGATACAACACTTTCAACAACACTATAAAAAACATTCTATAACACTATAAATGCCACACTATCTTGTTAAAAGAAAAAAAATGCCTTTGATGAACTTGATAATTACAAAAAAGACAAGGTGAAAAGACCAAAAATGCATTGTACTCATGATTTATTTTTATTATTATAAGGGTAAACATGTCATGTAAACTTTAGGAAATAAATGTTTGTTTAAATTGCAAACTAAATACAAGGAAAATAAAAGGGAAGTGATTCGTGTACAAGTTTAAATAAAATAAGAACTCAAAAAATTTTGGATATAAATTTTGGATGACATATTTCAAGATATTGTAGATCTAACTTGAAAATATTGAGGATTGGATTAAATTAAATAAAGTTAACTTAACTAGAAATTTGAGGGGTGGAATTATAATATATTAGAAGAAGTATAGCTTAATCATATATAAAAAAAGATGTGAGGGCAAAAATAATACACTTAAAGAAAATGGAGTCTAAGTGTGAATAAAAGAAACCGTGGGCGTATAAATACCTTTTTCTATTCATCAAGGACAACAATTTTGGAATAGAAAAGAGGGGGGGGAAATTGGTTGCGTTCCACCAAATTGAGAAGAAATCATCAAAATTCATTGGGTTTGTGCAAGATTAGTAGGAGAGACACCATTACACAAGGAACTTAATATGAAAAATGTGAAGAAATTGGAGGATTAAAGAGGGATAGGTGGTTGACTTTAATGCAAAGAAGAGGAGTTTGAATCTTTTGCACAAGGAACTTAATATGAAAAATGTGAAGAAATTGGAGGATTAAAGAGGGATAGGTGGTTGACTTTAATGCAAAGGAATGTAGTGTAGTATTGAATCTTTTTGATTGATTAAGGACATGAAAACTTATTAGTTATTAACATGCAGTTAAGGAGTCTTAAGCATGATTCTACTAGCAATTTAAATTCGATTAGAAATTAGTGTATTTATGTTAATATAATATGGTTAGGGTTAAGATAAAAGAGGGGGAATTTAAATTGTGGATGTTGTGTTTGTGTGTAAAGGGAAGGGTTAACAAATCTAGACAAATTTGTCTCATGAGTTTCAAAAATATTTTAAGGACGAGAAAGAGGGAATTATGACCGGTTTCCTTCAAAGTAGTTGTAGTTTTGACTATATGATTAAATTAGTTTTACTTGATGTGGAATTGTACTTCTCCAGTTATGGGTCACCAATCGAGATTGAGGCATGGCAAACCCTATAAGGTCGTAGGTCTAAAATGTTGATGGTAGCTTTCTAGTGCTTTGGAGGCATAATTGAATAACAGTATTTTAGCTTTCCAACGAGACCAAACTCACTTGAAACGAAGTCGTAGAACAACAAATATACTGAAAATATAAGGAAATGTCAAAATGCGACTTTTGTTGGCAAAGTCGAAAAGTCGCTAAAGTGATATCTAGACACATTAAGGGTGGAAATTAGGTCTTTTCCTTTGTACAACATGTGAAATTACATCCTAGTTTTTAAAAGCAACAATTCATATTTGAAAATGAAAATTTGTAATGATAAATTATGTTCGGGTAAAAAATGACGATATTAATGGGCGAGATGAAAAAACATAAAATATAAAAAAGGGAATAATCGAAAGAAATACCTACATTGATTGTTGATGTGGTTATTATGAAATATATCATTTAATGATGATAATTTATAAGACATGTATGTATTTATAGGAGGGACCACGAGCATGGTGCAATATCAATAATAAAGGAGCATGAGTAGGGTTTCTACTACAGGTACATGATTTGTACCAACACTTTGTGATTAGATTTCCATGATTTAATATGTTATGTATGCAAAATATGAATTAGTGAATATTGGATATTATTATGAAAAAGTAAAAGTTTATGTAATGATATTATCTCAACTAATATCCCGAATGTATATATGTTTAAGGAGAATGGTTTTTTGTGTAAATTATCAGGTGATGACAGTATCGTTAACGTAGAAAATATAAAAAGTATGGCACGTGGCATTATCTAGCATACATTTAATGTATGTTAGGATTCCTAGGCGAAGGAGATCATCGTGAATCGATGTCATGAACTGATATATATTTAGTGTATGTTAGGATCTCAGGTAAAGGAGTCACCACAAATCGACTAACATACATTTAATGTACGTTAGGATCCTGGAAAAAAGAGAGTGTTGTGCATTGATTAACGTATATTTAGTGTATGTAGGATCTTGTGTAAGAGGATCATTATGCATCATTTAACATACATTTAGTGTATATAGGATCCTAGGTAAGGGGATCATAATGTGTCAATGCTTGCAGGATTATGAGGATATTGGTGATATTAATATCAGCAATGTGTAAGTGAAAAATAGTTGTGGTTAATTTTATGAAATCTTAAATATAAGATAAAATGGTCTTAGTAGTTGAATGAGAAAGAGTTATAATGGAAATAAATAGGGGGAAGTGAATAAAATATGAATGCATATTTTATTTATTTAAATTGGTTGATATTTATGTTAATATACTTGTTGTGATATTTCTATTTTAATACTATATATCATTTTTAGGAATATCACATGCACAACTAAAGTAAATCCTAACTTTTGCTTCCTTTTTTTTTTTTGCATATAGTTCTAGGAAGTATATCCTTGTATTTTGTGATGTTAAAATGTCTATGTAATTTAATCTGAATAATTAATATTTAAAATTTGAATGGATGAACTTAACTTTGAAATTCATATAATCTTATTTCGTGTATGCGTGCTTATCTCATTTGATTTTCTATTTGTTTTTAATGTATGACATAAATATAGTGGTTGTGATAATGATGATGCTTATGGGATTGAGAGTGAGGAATATTGGGTTGTGATTAAGGTACGAGATATAGGATATTGGAACTGTAAATAGGTTATATGTCGATAATTTAGGATCTTCTAATATAGGGGAGACTTTACCGAATTTGAAATTTTATATTATATATATATATATATATATAATCCAAGAAAGCGTCTTGGACTTAGAAACAACGAAGTCATTTTGTTTAATAAAATGAAAAAAATGTTGATCTAAAGCGTATAAGAAAATAAGAACATCATTAGTGTGTATATGTGTGTCTATATTACATGTCATTTTATTGTATCTAAAAAAATAAAAAATTCAAAAATACTTTTCTTAGTCAATATTAAAAATATTGTCTTGAAGAGTAATTATATTATTTTACCATGCTAAAAAATAAAATAATAACATTTATATTCCTAATTAATTCTCTTAATAAGTGATGTTAAAAATCAAAAAGCATCCAACATTAAGACTATTGTTTTTTTAAGAATAAAATTATAATTACATTATTTGTAGTGAATAACTATGTGTGTAATGAAATTTATATTTTAATATAATTTTAATATTTTTAAATTTTAAAGTTATTTATGTACTTTAAATTTTAGTCGGGTCAAGTCAAGGTTTGACATAGTAATATCCACCCACAACTCAAAATGTGAATTTTTAGTTTGAAGGTTTGAGGGTGTTTAGAGTGTAATAGTAGTAGTATTTTCTAAAACAAATATTTGAAAATATATAATAATAATAATAATAATATTTTTTTACAAAAAATGTTTTTAATATTAATATGTCTAAGAAATTCAAAAATACTAAAAATAAATTATTAAAAGCAGATTCAACTTTAATATCAAACACCCATAAAAAGAATTACATTAAGGTAGGGTAGTATCCATTAAATTGAGGGTGAAATTATAATCCCAGCAGCACACCCGTATAAAACCCCGTAAACAGGAATAAACATGTCAAAACACCAAATCCGTGTTGCGGTTAACCTTTTTCTCATCAAATAAAAGTATTGTTTGAAATTTCAAAAAAAAAAGATCTTTTTTTTTAAAAAGTATTTTTTTTATGTTTTTGATTATTTTTATATGATAAAAATAATTTTAAAAATAAAAAAATATTATTTTAATATATATTTTTAAAAAAACACATATTATAAAACTTGCAGAAATACGAACTCCGAAATCTCTCCAACTACAACTCGCTCCATTAACTCACTGAGCCAACCCGCCTCTAAATCCCGTACCCGAGCAGCCTTTCCCCATGGAGATCGACTCCGCGGTGGACCCACTGCCACAACAACAACCGAGCACCTCCGAAGCCTCCACCGACAGCGTAAACCAGACACAGTCTTCATCCAGTTCGATGGGGATAGAGGAGAGTCAAAGAGCGGCGACGGTGGCGAAATTTGATGATGACGAGGAAGAGGAGGAGGATATTTGCAGGATATGTAGGAATCCAGGAGATGCGGAGAACCCGTTACGGTATCCCTGCGCTTGCAGTGGTAGTATTAAGTTTGTTCACCAGGATTGTCTCCTTCAGTGGCTCAATCATAGTAATGCTCGCCAATGCGAGGTTTCCCTCTCTTGCTGTCTCGTTTCGTGTTTTCCATTTGATAATTAGGGATTTTGTGAGGTGATGATTGAAATATTGATCGGAAGAGGTTCGATTAGGGTTTGGAGGTTGTTTAATTAATTCAATTTGATGAAACTAGGATTTCATCGGATTTCTTTTAAATAAAAGCACGTATAAACTTTCTTCCTTTTGCATTAATTTATGAAGTTTCGATTTGTAGCCTAATAATCTTAGGCTCACAGTAATTTTAATTGTAGATTAATAAGATGGGGCTGGGAGGTGTTTTTGTGTGTGTGATGGACTAAACGCATGGATGAAGTGGTATCTCTGGCAATTTCTTTGTTTTATAGGAAACGAAATGCACTTCCTTGTTTCCCAATGAATTTCTTCATTTTTTTGTAGGTTTGCAAACATCCATTTTCTTTCTCTCCTGTTTATTCGGAGAATGCCCCAGCAAGGCTTCCTTTTCAGGAGTTAGCAAGAGGGATGACAATGAAGACTTGCCATGTTCTGCAATTCTTTTTGCGTCTCAGTTTCGTGCTTTCTGTCTGGCTTCTAATTATACCCTTCATAACGTTTTGGATATGGAATTTGGCTTTTGTGAGGAGTTTTGTCGAAGCCCAGAGATTATTCTTAAGTCATATCTCCACTACTGTTATTCTTACCGATTGTCTGCATGGGTTCTTGCTTTCTGCGAGTATTGTTTTCATTTTTCTTGGTGCGACTTCTTTAAGAGATTACTTTAGGCATTTAAGAGAGCTTGGAGGACAAGATGCTGAGAGAGAGGATGTAGGAGACCGAAATGGAGCCCATGCTGCAAGACAACATCCAGGACAGGTTAATAGAAATGTTGATGGTGAGGCAAATGCTGAAGATGCTGGTGGAGCGCAAGGAATTGCTGGGGCTGGTCAAATAATCCAAAGGGATGCAGAGAATGTTGCTGCTCGATGGGAGATGCAGGCAGCTCGTATCGAGGCTCATGTTGACCAGATGTTTGATGGTTTAGATGATGCCGATGGTGCAGAGGATGTGCCCTTTGATGAGCTTGTGGGTATGCAGGGTCCTGTTTTCCATTTAGTTGAAAATGCATTCACTGTAAGCCTACTGCTCTATATCTTATTGGTTGGTGTTCTTTTTATCATTTGCTAAGTATTTCACTCTTTCACATCCAAGTCATTTTCAATCTCTACGCTCTTTCCTTTCCTTCATGATTTTCGGACATATCTTCATTCAACATGATGCCTCCCCCCTCCTCAACTCTCTGTCCTTTTCTTGTCTTTCAACTAATTTTAAAAGTTATTCTCTCTGCTGTGGTGTTGACTCCGTCAAGATAAAAGTAAAGGCTGAGTAAAAAGCAGCCTCATTTTTCCATGTTGGTGATTTTTTTATTGTGGTTTTATTGATCTGCAGGTTTTGGCTAGCAACATGATATTCCTTGGTGCTGTAATCTTTGTTCCATTTTCACTTGGACGGATTATCCTATATTACATATCATGGTTTTTCTCTTCTGCAAGTGTTTCTAAGCTGCCAACAGTTATGCCTCTTACAGATACTGCCCTCTCCTTAGCAAATATCACCTTGAAGAATGTATTAACTGCTGTCGCAAATTTGACATCTCAAGGTGAAGACGGCGGTGTTCTTGGTGAGGTTGCAGACATGTTAAATGCAAATGCCAGTGGATTAAATGAAGTTGCAAAAAATATAAGCAGTCCACTTTCTGCATATCTCGTAAAAGGGGCAAGTGGTGGCACATCACAGCTTTCTGATGTCACAACTCTTGCTATTGGATACATGTTTATTTTCTCTTTAGTCTTCTTCTATCTTGGTATCATTGCTTTGATTCGGTACAATAGGGGCGAACCTTTGACTATGGGAAGATTTTATGGTGTTGCTTCTATAACAGAGACAATTCCATCCTTCTTCAGGCAGTTATTGGCAGCCATGAGACACTTGATGACCATGATTAAGGTTGCCTTCCTTCTGGTTATCGAACTTGGGGTGTTTCCTTTGATGTGTGGATGGTGGCTGGATGTTTGTACTATAAGGATGTTTGAAAAGTCTATGGCTCAAAGGGTTCAATTCTTCACGATTTCTCCTTTAGCAAGCTCATTAGTTCATTGGGTTTTAGGAATTGCTTACATGTTACATATAAGTATTTTTGTGAGCCTTCTTCGTGGGGTAATCTTCTTAGTCATCTTATCATTATTTCAAATTTGAATAACTAATCACGTGGTTCGATTGACTTGATATTTTTTCGTTTTCCTTACTGTTTGCAGGTCTTGCGTCAAGGGGTTTTGTATTTTCTTCGAGATCCAGCAGATCCTAACTACAATCCATTCCGTGATTTGATTGATGATCCTGTGCACAAGCATGCTCGCAGAGTTTTATTGTCTGTTGCTGTTTATGGAGGTCTAATTGTGATGCTTGTTTTCTTACCTGTTAAACTTGCTATGAGAATGACACCTTCCATTTTTCCACTGGACATATCGTAAGAAACCTGCACTTCATTTGCACCCACTGTTCATTTTTGGAGGTGCCACAATTGTCTATTGCCATTATTTGCTGATATCTAAATGCACTTTTATTTCAGGGTATCTGACCCATTTACTGAAATTCCATCTGACATGCTTCTCTTTCAAATATGCATCCCATTTGCTATTGAACATTTTCGGTTGCGGACTACAATCAAGTCCCTTCTCCACTGCTGGTTTACGGCAGTTGGCTGGGCACTTGGCTTAACGGATTTCATACTGCCTGGACCAGAGGACAATGATGGTCAAGACATTGGAAACGCGGAGCAAGGAAGACAAAATAGACTACAGGCAGCGCAACTTGGTGGACAGAATCAGGCTGTAGTGGCCCTTGCTGCTGCAGATGACCAAAACAGGACCTCTCTTACAGCAGGAAATTCTGCAGAGGAGGAGGATAGTGATGAGCAATCTGATGCAGAGTATGCATTATGTGCTACATTATTAACAGTTTAAGTTGGTTATCTGGATTATATCATTCTTTGCTGATTACCATTTTTTAACATCTTTATTATCTGCATGGTATTATTTTTTAAAAATAGTTTATTATCTGTAGTGGCTTGTTTGTCAGACTCTTTATGTTAATTTTCTTCTTGTACATTGTAGTTTACCTTTCTGTTTATTTATTTTTTCTGATAACAAGAATTGGAAGTAAGGGTTCTGATATTTTATTCCTCAATCAGCCTACCCCAATAACCTCTACCGGCACTCATTTAATGTGTCATTATTCCATCATTCGTGACACTGTTCTTATTTTATGGACTGCTTGCTTTAAATCTTAAATGCAAAGGCAGAAAGATTCATTTGTATTTTGTTCTTAAGCTGTTACATGATATCCTCGTGTTCTGCTGTGTGGCAATCCATGAAGATCTTGAAGATCTTATAATCTAATATGTCAATGTATTGCTTTACTTTTCTTCAATCATCTAGTGCTGATTGGTATTGCAGTGCATTATTTATCATTTCAATATTTTCTTATTGTTATTTATTTGTTGTTGTGTTATGGTCATGGGGTCATGGCTGCTTTGATTGCTCCTGATATTGTACATGTCATGTAGGAGGTATAGCTTTGCTCTTCGTATTGTCCTCTTGCTGGTGGTGGCATGGATGACTTTACTTATCTTCAACTCTGCGTTGATAATAGTTCCAATATCACTTGGTCGTGCTCTTTTCAATGCCATTCCTCTTCTGCCAATAACTCATGGCATCAAGTGCAACGGTAATGTGGCTGATTGAATTTGTTTAGTTGCTCTTTTGCATCATGCATTTGGGATGAGAGAGCTGATTTGTTCTTGTTTTATTCTTTCCTCAGATCTTTATGCTTTTGTAATTGGAAGTTATGTCATTTGGATGACTTTAGCTGGAGCAAGATACTTAATTGAGGAAATTAGAACCAAGAGGGCAACAGTTTTGTTTAGCCAAGTATGGAAGTGGTGCAGCGTTGTTCTTAAGAGCTTAGCTCTTCTCTCAATATGGGTATGTTTTTATGATTTTTTTTCTTCTTCTTGTTTCTCATATATGAGAACTCTTGACTTTCAACCCTAAAATTCTGTTTGCCATTCCAGATCTTTGTTATCCCAGTGTTGATTGGGCTTCTCTTTGAGCTTTTGGTAATTGTGCCTATGCGGGTGCCTGTAGATGAAAGCCCAGTTTTCCTTTTGTATCAGGATTGGGCATTAGGGCTCATCTTTCTTAAGATCTGGACTCGGCTGGTGAGTTATCAAATTGTCTGTTCCACTTGATTATTTTATGCTTTAGTTATGAATGGCTATATAATCATCAGAATGACCCCAACCAATGTAACCTATGGTTATTTGCAATTAGAAACCTGAAAACTAGATCACGGACGCCCTAAGAGATGTGCTGGTCTTAGATTAAGGAATTTTTAGTTTCATCAGGCGTTTAACATCTTGTTTCTATATCATGCTATTTTAATGTCCATATAGTGACCTGCAATAACATTGATTGTTTTATCCTAGCAATGAGTTCCTGCCTTCAAAGAAGTTGAGTGTTGGGATTGCGACAGCAGTGATACCATTATGATTTCCCTTCAAATACTCAAAACGTTTTCTCTAGAGAAAAAAAAAAAGAATAAGAAACAGAAATTTTTTATTTGAATGCGCCACATGGATACCCCAAGATTTGAACTGAAACGTAATCCTTGGGGTTCTCATTTCTCAGCATTAATCTTGTGCTTGAACAGGTTATGTTGGACCAGGTGATGCCGCTGGTGGATGACAGTTGGCGAATGAAATTTGAAAGAGTGAGAGAAGATGGTTTCTCAAGGCTGCAATGCCTTTGGGTACTGCGGGAGATTGTGTTCCCAATAATAATGAAGCTGCTGACAGCCTTGTGTGTACCTTATGTCTTAGCAAGAGGAGTATTTCCTGTGCTTGGGTACCCTTTGTCAGTAAACTCAGCAGTGTACCGATTTGCATGGCTGGGGTGTCTCTCCTTCAGCCTGCTGTGCTTCTGTGCCAAAAGATTCCATGTCTGGTTCACCAACCTTCACAACTCAATTCGTGATGATCACTATCTCATTGGTCGCAGGCTACATGACTATGGGGAGGATTTAGGAGAGAAGCAAAATGAGGCAGGCACTTCCTCCGAAGCACAGAATTCAAATCCACTTGTCAATGGTTTGAATCCCGGAGCTGATGTGGGAGTGAGACTAAGACGTGCCAACCGACAGGAAGCTTAATTTATGTACCATTTTTGATGTTTCTGAGGCTAATGGGATGCATGGCCTCATTTTGTCTATAGGATGTATCACTGGGAGACTTGGGAAGCTTTAGTTTTTTTGGTTTTTTTTGTGCATATTATACAATGTTAGATTAGAAATCAGAAGACCACCTAAGCGTCTTCATTTTAATAACCGTTAGTCAATCAGCTGCAATTGAGCTATCAGTTTGCCCAATAAGTCTTGGGTCTTGTTTTTACTTTCATGCATGGTGTGAAAGATTGGGCTTAAGCTGTGACTGTTTATAATGTTTCAATGCCTGGTCAAGGATATTCATTAGAAGCCGTGTCCACCACTAGAACATGGACCAGGAACACCAGCTGGGATTGTCAGCATGAGAGCAGGGATCGCGCTCCATCCTGTAACCAAATGCCTAATGCGGGTTTTGCTTCCCAAGTATTGCGTACCATTTATGCTAATTTCTTTCAAATTAGACCCTTGCTTGCCCAGTTACCAGATCTTCTCCATTAATTTAACTAAAACAGGATCACATCATACGAAAATGTTAAAGCACCAGAAATTTGTCACTCGCACCACAAAAGTTAAAGAAAAACCGTCTCCATCATCAATACAACTTCAGAAAGAAACTCGGAATAAGACAAAACCAGCGCCTAAGCTACCAGGTAATCAAGTCTAGCTGTATCAAAGCAATAGCTAGAATGGTTTCTTGTCTGGCATTTCAAAAACTATGCCCACACTCAACCTAGGGCACAAGGTTGTCATTCAAAGACAACGAAGCTAGTTGATCAGCAGTGCCAGTGGCCTGCTGCTGAACAGTCCTCAGAACCTCCATTGCTTCATTTACCTTTGCTTTGAGAGCTTCTGGTGACTCAAGCAAGTGCAGAACCTCAGTTTGATCCATCTCCAGAAGCATGCCTGTCACTTTAGCAGCTGCTTCAGGCTCCAGCTGTTCCACGAGCGGGTACAGATTTTCACCGAGCATCTACAGTTACGCATTCAATAAAATCTTTTTAGATATTCATTTCAAGAAATTGACTATCAATTATACCAGATCAGCACACAGGCATCAGATGAACTAGTCACCATGTCCATCTCACCCATCTCCAGTGGAGACATTTTATATTATTCCCAATAGGATTTGCGATTGGGATCAGGTTAGGGATCAGGATCCTCTCATTTTCAATTTGTAATTTTCAGAGATGTTCCTGATATCTATAATGTGAAAAATGATAGCTTCAACTACTCAGGATCATGTCACAGTAAACAATTGCTGTATCAAGAAAACAAGCATTCTCAGGTGATGAACATGTAATTCTGGCCTTGTGCAACAAAACCCCGCCTCCAATTATAATTTTAAATAAAGAAAAAGTGGCCTGTTTCAGTGAGGAAAGTATTAAAATTTAATAAATGGCCAATGCTTCCAGAATTATTAACATCCTAACCTGGACCATGCAAGCAGCTAAATAAGAAATGAATATGCAAATAACATAGGCAAAGGGCATACCGTTCTCTGCTGATCTGGAGAAGCATTTGCAAGTGCAGTAGCCAAAGCCCCAACAGGAATTGACTGAGACAATGCTGCATCACGCATTGGCATGCCACCCATGTCATACGGAACAGGAAGCATGCTACCAGTCATTGGAACATCAGGCAAACCACGTCCTGGAGGGTAGCGATAGACACGCCCCCTAGGAAGCATCTGTCATTCATACAAAACCATAAGATAAAGGGTTTCACCATCTCAACTAACTAGTAAGGAGAAGACACTCAACCTGCTGCTGCATAAGTTGGACTGGCTGCTGGGATTGCTGAGCTCCTGCCCGTCGACCTCCAGGTCGCTGTCCCTGCTGACCCTGCTGAACCATTGGCACAAAGAAATTTGGCATAGGAGCCCCGCCAGGCCTCATACCAGGCACGAGCTGCTGTTGATACCCAAACCCAGGCTGATAAAAGAGCAATCGTTACATTCAAGTGAGAAAGCAATTATACAAAATTGAAAAATGGGTGCAAATCTATTAGAAGAAAAAACATTCATACACAACTATGCAATTAATGTGCAACAACACAAGTGAAAAGCTTTACCTGGGGCGGTATGATAGCAGGTGGGGCTTGTCCATAAAATATTTGCTGTCCAAGACCTGGACCCGCAGGGGGGTACATAGGCATACGTGGGCCAACCGGAGGCGCCATTGCAACTGGTCGCAGTTGAGAAAATTGAGCCTGTTTCATGAACAGAAATACATCAACAACAAACGACTAAGGAAATTAATATTACAAGGAGCAAGAGCATAGACACCTTTACAGGATCAGCGAAAGGGAAATATAGCATAGCTGCTGAGTGAAAAAGAAGAAATGGTTATAAAAGATAACATATATGAAAATAATGTACCTGCAACCTGGCTCTCCTATCTTCCTTTCTTTGTGCAAGTGCAACATATAGAGGTTTGCTGACAACAATTTTTCCATTCATCTCCAAGAGCTATCAAAACGACAAAATGGTATTAGTGCACACTAGGGCCTTCATGAAAACACAAAAAAATATCAACTTACAGCTCTAGATGCCTCTTCAGGAGTTGAGAATGCAACAAACCCTGATCCTCTGCTTATTCCATTTGGGTCTCGCATAACCTGAAGGTGAAAACATGTTTGTGATACTATAATTGCAAACATAAATTTATTTGTTTATAAGAACAGCTCAATATAATCATCATGGAGAAAAAGTATGGTACTTTTTCACACCAAGGGGCAAAAAGAACAGAAACAGAACTAGACCAAATCAAGCAGCCGGTGGTGGTTATTGGAAAGCCACTGGAGCTAATATACAAATCACATATCAGAGTACTCTAGCTGGATACAGGACGGTAGTTGTACATTAAACTTGAAAGGGCTCCAAAGGGTGGCAAAACAAACTGTATAATGCATGAGTTTGGGTGAATGATCCCTCTCTCTCATGTCAAAAATCATACAGACGACTTGAGAGTACATGGATATTCTCCTCTTGCCAATTGACATAGCAACACTTGTTTATTCTTTAATATGACTATTAAGCATTTTTTTTCTTCTTTGTTTTGGTGCAGCTGGAAGACTGGGTTCTGAGCAGGAATTACAAGAAACATGAGACGTTCTAATGTTAATAATAATTTCAGAAATCAACAAAGAAAAAAGGAAAATCCCTCATTAACAATAGGTGATATTGATTAAGATTCCATAAACCATCAAAAGCTGCATTCTCAAAAAGGTTAGCTACTCAAAATTCAAAGCTGCATACCTTGCAAGACGTGATTGTACCAAATGGAGTAAACAGCTCCTTAAGCTTCTCATCACCTATGCTATCATCTAAATTTTTAATGTACAAGTTTGCACCCTGAAATTTGTCAGCTGCTTCCTTCATACTCTGCTCAAATCGCTGTTTTAATTCAACTTCCCTTTCATATTTTTTCTGAGCTTTCCCAACAAACCATTCCTTATCGTCAATTTTTTTCCCGTTAAGAGCCTCAACTGCTTTAGCAGCATCATCTGCATTCTCGAAGTTTACAAATCCAAAACACCTAGATTTTCCATCACCATCCCTCATCACCACAACGCTGGTGATGGTTCCAAATTCACCAAAAGTTTTATTCAAATCCTCCTCAGATGTTGTTTCGGACAGATTCTTCACAAAGACATTGTTGAATCTCATCTTGTCAGTAGCAGTGTCCCTTTCCTGCTTGCGAAGGAATGGTCCCACATAAACTTGCTTATCATTCAACAGCATGCCATTCAGTTTCTCAATTGCTTTTTGGGCAGCTTCATCAGTGTCAAACTGAACAAACCCATAGCCTTTAGACTGGCCAGATGAGTCGGTAGCAACCTTGCAAGAGAGGATGTTCCCAAATGCCGAAAAAGTTTCATGCAAAGCTTTGTGATCAATTGCCTTGTCCAAATTCTGTCAAGTAACCCATTCATCAAGCAAGACAAGAAACAGAAATGGATCTCGATATATCCAGAAGAAATACAGATAACCATAGGAACAAGCAAAATGACTGGTAATAAAATACAAATACCTTAATAAATATATTTCCAGCCCCACTTTTGCGATTAGAGGGATCACGATGAGAATACATGACCCTGATTGGACATCCATTCAGAGGAGTAAAATTCAGCACTTCCAATGCCCTCGCAGCTGTAAAATTTTCCACACAATACAGAAGTGAACGAATGGAATTTACACAGTACTACCAGAAAAAAAAAAGTTCCTCAACATGCAAAACATTAAGGGTGTCGTGCATTCATTATTTGTTATCAAATTCAACCAAGTCTAAATTCCTTAGAGCATATAAATACTCTTCAAAAGTGATGAAATCCAGTTGAGAATCCCTCCCAAACATGCTGAAGTTTGAGACTTTACGCTCATAGGTACATAAAACACCACAATATCATTCAGACACATGGAAACCACTCGATTAAATATAACATTAACACTATAACCTAACAGAAAACCACTGAATTAAATAATCTTCGCTTCTCCACTTAATAATCACCCAGTAAAATTCAAAACATTAACAAAAAACAAACAAAGATAGAACTGACCATCTTGAGGATTGCTGTAGTTAACATAACCATAACCAAGGGACCTGCGGCTCGTCAAGTCCCTGCAAACCCTGACGGAAACCACTTGGCCCACTTGATTAAACAGATCATACAGCTGGGAATCGGTCACATTTGTTTCCAGATCACCCACGTAAAGCGACGTCGTCACGAAATTAGGGTTATTAGCCCCAGCATTCACACTCTGTTGTTGAACTGGTACCTGTGCCATTTTCCCTTCTTTTTTTTTGCCTTTCTCGGAAAAAGTTTTGATTTTTTTTGTGGTTTTGAAATAACTTCCCTCTCCTCTTTTTATTACAGCAATAAAAAAAAAACAGGCCAACAGTTTGATAAAATGCCTAAGAGAGAAGTTATGATTTTTCTTTTAGAATTTTGATTTTTTTTTGGGTTTTATGGAGGAGAGGGAAGGTGAAGGAGGAGGAAGAGATATTGGCCGCCGGATAAGAAGTTGGGGTGGGGGCGGCGGAGATTTTGAGAGAGAGAGAGTTGCAGTGGTGGGAGCTGCAATAAAAAAAAAGGGAAGAGTATTTGGGGGCTGAGAGTGTGATATAGAGAGGGTTATATGCAAACCCTATTGTGTGAGGGGAGGTGTCCACCATTGGATTTGACGGTGTGTGGGGTCCAGATTTAAGGTAAAGTGGGTAAGTGATAGGATAAAAAGGCATCCACGCGCGATTTAACCGCGCGTGTTGTGATTTGTGTCTGCGGTGGAAAAGAACTTCAGATTGAATTTCTATTTTTACCGTAACGGTAAAACGTAAGAAGACAGAACTCGGCAGTTGCTGATTAGAGAGAGAGAAACACCGAAAAGCCAATTAGACCAAAAACACTAAAAAAACCAAATTGTAAAAAAAAGAAATTATTAAATCAGATTTAGAATGTTTTAGAGAACATTTTGTTTAGTTTGGTTTTATAAATCTGAAATTGAAAAACCCAAATGAATCGATTTTAAAATATAATGAAACTATAAATAAATAAAAATATTGCATTTCACAAAGAGTTCATTATGGATCTAGGTGATGCAATTGTTGGCTCGATTGCAAGAAAAAATCTATGAAACGAAGGATCCTTGTTTACTTGAATTTTGGAACTAATTACTAGTGACTTTCTATTTTAATAGTTGGATATAAATAATTTATCATGTTTATGGTCGACATTTAAGATGAATTGCCTGCTTGTAATGTATCCATTCGTTCGTTGGTATTGCCATAATATTGACCAATAATTATGAAACTTACAAAAATCTTGGGTCCTATAAGCAAATTCATAAACTTGAAGTATTGATCCAATGATTTATTGATTCATGTGTTTTGAATCTAACATGTCTTCTTTTTTATCTTGTAAGATTTGGTGAAAATTAGGGCAATTTGGCATTTGAATTTTACGAGTATTTTTTAAATGTATATTTTTTATCTTGTAATATTTGATGCAATTTGTGTTTTTTTAAATGATTTTTTAAATATTTTAAAATTATTTTAATATGATGATGGTAAAAATAATATTTAAAAAAATAAAAAATATATTATTTGAATATATTTCTAGGGAAGAAACAATTATAACAACCTTGTTAAACATCTATTGGTCTACAAATAAACTGTAGTCCGGCCGACCGAACATGCAGTCATGTCCACCTGTGCATGTGATTAGGGATTTGTAGACCGTTATTTTACAAGATAATTATAACATCATCAGACCTTTAATTCCTGCAGAAAGGATAGAAAATCCTTTTTAAAGAAAACAAAAAACAGAAGAGGAGGTCTCTTTTCTTTTCTTTTCCTATCCTTTCACGGACCGGTTTTTTCTTCTACAATTTGATTTCTTTGAGCATATGATTGGTAAGTTGAAAATATATTAAAATAATATTTTTATATATTTTTAATATTAATAATATAAAATTATAAAAAAAATACTTGTTTAGATATTTCCTTTAAATTAAAAATATATTTTAAAAAAGAGACTCGGTAGTAAAATGTTTTTATTTGGAGAAGCACCGCCAGTGGTTTGCTGCCCTCGTGCTAGGGGTAGAAAGGACATGAGACCTCTTGCTATCGTGACAGTTTAGTACGGCGTTTCAAATACTATTTTTAAAAAATATTTTTTTTTGGAATTTTAAATAAATATATTTTGGTATTTTTAGATTATTTTAATGTGTTGATATTAAAAATAATTTTTAAAAAATAAAAAATATATATTATTTTGATGTATTTCAGCATGAAAAACACTTTAAAAAGCTACCGCAACCGCTCTCCCAAACAAACTCATCAACTGCTGAGAAAACAATAAATCACCTAAATAAAAATACAAAAATATTAATCATCTATACTCTATAGGGTTGATGATCCAATATAACCTTGAAATTAAAAGGTTTAATTCCCTATCATCTCATATTTAAGATTTATGTCAGTTAATAAGATAATAATTGGAGATTTATATAACTGTTAATTTTAAAACTTGTGGAATTAATTAAGATATACACAAACTAATTTGAATATCCAAATTAATAAAAAAAAATAAAAATGTTTGTGAAACAAGCACGTGAAAGACAAGTTGTTGTTTATACTTATACAACACTATATAATCACACATACAAAATAGAGATATTTACAAGTACTTTCAAAATAATTTCAGTTTATTTTTAATTAATCTTGAATATTTGACAAGTATCTAATATATGTTGAAAACATCGAAATAAGGTAAACGCAATCAATCCATGTGTATAATTGAAGTTTTTTATTTTCATATATTTTTCGTATATGGAATTATTATGAGTAAATGGAGTAGTATTTCCTGGGTTACCATTTACTTGAGTTTGGCCAAGAACAGTGTTTCATGAGTTGTGAAACCTCAATGGAATATTTTTATAAGCCATGAACCTTTTTTAAATATATTCAACCTTTTTTAAATATATTCAACTAATATTTTTTTTTAAAAAAAATATTTTTAACATAAACACATCGAAAATAAATTTAACTACCATGTAATTCAAGATAATATGATCATAACAAGGTTGCTAAACCCAATACATTCGGGTCTCATAAGTTGTCAGACTCAACATACTTGTGTTCAACCATCAACTGAACTTAAAGTGACGTAAATCTAAAAACAATTCGGAACTAACCTAAACCCAAAATAACATGAATATAGCTACATACTAGACACTGTATATTGGAGTTCATACATTAGCTAAACTCAAAGTATTGTGAATTTGATGAACAACCATGTTTTTTTCATTTAAGTTTTGCCACATAACATGTATTGAAAATCCAAAGCTAAGAAGCTCTACTTTAAGATATAATTACATGAATTATTCATATTAAAAATAATGATCTCCTTGTTAGAGTGTATATTCTGAAATACTAAAAATATATTCTAGAATGGA
>CM063603.1:21725312-21743146 GCA_032356905.1 Salix exigua | reverse complement strand
GGTAATATATGTGAGCTTTCGTATGATTGATTCATTAACTATTTAACATAAAGCATGCATGTTTCGGAGAGAATCAAATATCAAAAAGAGAAAGTGGTCAAGGTAATTTTAAATTTGTAATTGCAAATTGAATGCTTCGAAGAATTAATTGTGTTCACGAAACTGGAAAAAAAAATAATTATTATTTAAAGGTACAATTTGGCTGAAATGCATAAAACTAACTTGAAAAATCTCATCCCATTCCGACCACCAGCCACGGCTCTCTATATGCAACCTCAAGGTACAATTAGGGCGAAGGCTTACAGTCCCACTGTTATCTAATTAATGAAGAGTTTTTTTTTTGGATTTGAGAAAATTATATTTTTTTTTTTTAGGTTCAGCTTAAACAAGTATAATCTTAATTGTTTCAGACTCTTATAAGATAAACATACTAGCGAGTGTTCTTTACTTCTCAAGAGAAACCAAATTCATATGTATATGTAGCCAAATATAACAAGTTTTGATTTTCCATGTAATCAGGAAGAGATCCGGCACATTATCTCACAGGCAACTTGTTTGAATACTTCCTCCACTGGGAATGTCTGTCCGAACTGATCAGAAGCTCCAGCACTTGCCTGCTTATTTTTCCCACATTGAGAATAAACAAATATATAAGTTTGCAACTTGCAAGGTGAAAATAGTACTGCATATAATGAAGGAATACGCCTGTTCATGATGTTTATATTAATTTATAAGTAAAATTATACGTGAAATTAACTTTTTTAAATCCATTTGATATCATGAGTTTTGAAAATATTTTTTATTATATATAGAGTTTAGCAGGTTTGAGAATCTTTTTTTTTTTCTTTTTGGTGAAGAGTCTAAAGTAGCCATAATTCTCCATGAAAGGTCTCGATCGATCGAGTTAATTAGAAATCATTATCTCTTCCCATAACTATATATTAATTGAATTGCAAAAAGACTGCGACAAAGAGGGAGTGATCTCTTACATGAGTTTGAATCATGTGCATGCTCCGATTGGAATCAGAGGAGACATGAGCTGACAGCACCTCGACATTATGCTTCTCCAACACATAGCAGATGGTGGCGAAGAGTCCCGGCTTCTTTGGAGAGCATATACTAATCTGGGCCTCATCGCCACAAATATTCAACACCACATTTGAAGAAGTCCAAGTTTGAAAGTGTACAGGATCATATCTTGAGGCTGAGGGTAAAGATTGTGCTGCGCTAATTGCCAGGTTACTAGAAGATACTTGATCGGCTAAAAATGCTTCTCTGGAGTCTGCTTGCTTTTGTGGGGCGATCAAAGATGGCTCATAACCGAAAGTCATGGCACCCTGGAGACTTTCTAGCTTCTCTTTTTGTAACTCTTGGAGAGTCTGCTGCAGGGTTTTGATATAGTTCACTGCTTCATCAACAATGGTGGACTTGTCAGCCTGTAAAAAATGGAGTACATCTTAAGTTAAAAATAGACTTTAACTATGACAAACTGCGTTTTAAAGAACACCATACATGGATGCAGTTTAGTAATTAAAACCCATTTTTAAGTTATATCTATCTTGGTTGGTAAGACATGAATTGGTTTCTATAAAATAACAAACAAGGGGCTGAAATTCACTGTGGGAAATATATATATATATGGATCAGCGGGAACTGAGATCAGCAACTACAAACACAAATTTATCTCGCTAGATACACAAATTTAACTTGAACTTGGTCCAAGCGAATGTAAATATATGTGGTAAAAGGAAACTCTATAACTGCATGCTCGTGAAGAGAACAAAAATGGAACCCTTTACAAAAACTTATTTTTTTTCATATATATATATATATATATATATATATATATATATGGAAAGGGAAGAGATTCATTAGGAAAAGACAGCCTCTTTTTATGGTTTAAGATATTGGCTTGGTCTATATATAAAAAAACTCGCCAAGAAATTGCATCAAAACGTGAGGAAAAAAAGAATAAAAAAAAAAAAGTAATTCAACCGGCCAAGCCAGAGAGTGTATTTATATGAAGAAACCCTAGCCAGCAAGCGAAAACTCCACAAATTAGACTCATCTTATGCAACCTGGTTCTTGAAGTGCATGCATATATAATTATATACCTTGGGAGGAAGTTGAGGAAGCAAAGCATGAAGATTAGAGAACATGGTCCTCATCTTCTTTCTCCTCTCTCTCTCAGTCCATATATGTGTGATCTCTTGATCTGACTCACCTGCACTTCCCTTACCATTACTTTTGCACATTTGACCTCTCGTCTTGGCCTTGTTTTCTTGTTTTTTGATCCCTGTTTTTGAGCTCGAGCCCGGCAGCCTAATGTTCTTCCCTAATTTCTCTTCACTTCCACCTGAATTATCAGAATTTGATAGATCCCAAGCTTGGCTATCCCACAAGAAACTCCCATGCCCTCCTTCTGACATCCCTATATATATAAATTAAATAAATAAAAGACAGATGGGCGGAGACGGAGCGAGAGAGATGGAAGAGAGGGTTTCGGTGAACACAAGGGTGAACGGGAGGTGTTTATAGAGGTGGCAAACGGGTGGGAGAGATGAGAAAGGGTATGGGATGGTGGCAAAGTGGAAGATATTCGACAAAATACAATCATAA
This sequence comes from Salix exigua, assembly GCA_032356905.1. Classification (NCBI taxonomy): domain Eukaryota; kingdom Viridiplantae; phylum Streptophyta; class Magnoliopsida; order Malpighiales; family Salicaceae; genus Salix; species Salix exigua. Next base: position 21,740,527 of record CM063603.1, on the reverse strand, counting down.
GGCAATGCCGTTACTACGTACCAGTCTTGAAAACAAAAACGTAAACATAAGCCAAGCGGCTTTGGTCCAAAAAGGATTTCCCTTTTTTTCTTTCTTATTGGTAATGTAGGGCCCCACATCTCTTGTGGCCCCACACCTCTTATAGCCCCACTTAGCCAAACCAAATGCCTTATCTGGAAAGAGAATCAATGGCAGTTTTACTACATTTTCATTTCCCATAAAAATCTGTTCCCATTATATTATTTATAATTTTGAGCCCATTAATTAATCTCTCGTAATTAATTAATCAACGATATTTCCCTCCCTCTCTTATTATAGTATAAGGTAGGTATATATGACCACCTTTCTTTCTATATTCTCAGCTGGGATTATTTTTTAGTAAAAGGTGAAGGAAAAGACAAAATATATATACATACATACATATATAAATATAAATGCATATGCAGGTACGTAGCCCGCTTGCCTAATCGAAGAAGAATTTAAACATTTGTCTGAAAAAATAATCCCAAATTACCACAAAAAAATATTGAAAGTCTCATAGCGATCGAGGTAAATCAATGAGCTCTCACGACAAGCCTTCCAATAAAAACCCTATAAAATTGATTTTTTATTGAAAATAAAATTGATTTTTTATTTCAAGTAATGTTTTTTTGATGTTTTTAGATAATTTTCATAATTAAAATATTATTTTGATTTTTTTATAAACAAAAAATATTTTCAAAAACAACCACAATCACAATCGCAAACAGGTACCGTATATAAAAACGTTACGAATGTATGTAATGAATAAAATGTCAGATTGCCTTAATCATAATCCATCTCTACAAAATTAATATGCGTTACAAGGAAGATATAGGTTTATTATAAGAAACATTACATCGAAAACGTGTTTTGGGCATCACTTTCTCAATTCTAACTAGCCACACGCCACACGCCACTGCTGCATTATAAGTAGTATGAATTAATTTTATACAAAAACTAATTATAGAAGAAAAGAAAACACAATCCACACACATAGATAGATAGATAAAGGAAAATCTAGGTTTGTGTAGGTTAATTAGCTGTGCACATACTAATTAAAACAAGTTAATTGTGCATGTGGGAGCAAGAACATTCTTAGAAGAAAACATTGTATGGTCTCCGTATTCATAAAAAGGAAGAAAAATATTTTTATTTTATTTTTGAGATGTGTTATGAAATCATTCATTTTATGTGAGTGTATATTTATCTTTTTTTCTATTTGTTTTCAAACTCATTTAAATTTGATTCTTTTAAGGATATTTGATCTTACAAGTATTAATATATGTTAGACTATATAGATATGAACATTGTTGAGATGATGTTTGTAGAACAAATACATTTATTAGATAATATGAAATAAAAATGTTCTCTCATTGTTCTTATTTATTATATATATATATATATGAACAAATACATTTACTTAATATTTTAGTAGATAAAACAAAAGTAATCCCTTGGAAGCTTGAGGGAGAGCCCCTGGAGCAGGTTCAGTGTGTTCAGATTCAATTACGAACCGCTTTGGTGACGTGTCTAGCCCGGGCGAGGTTCAGTCCCACCCCAGGCTGGCGGAGTGCTCGACCAACTGTACAAAGTGACCGATAAACTCAAGGATTTTGTGAAGAATCAGATTCAAGTAGCAACCACGCCAGCCACGATCCTGCAGCGGGAAAATAAAGAATGATAAAATAAAGAAAAAACGAATGCTAGGCATTATACACACATCCAGGGGCGTTATCTGTAGAATATGGCACCGAGACTATACGGTTTGTGTCACGTGTTCAATGAAGGTGCAAAGGCCAAGTAAGGTTACCAATATCATTCTGGTCCGGTTGTTGTTCCGGTTTTTTTATTAGTACGGAATGTTTTGATTTCGTAGTATTTTAACATGTTGTTTTAGGGTTATACTGCTCATATATAATTAATTATATATATGTAAAAAAAATAAAATATTAATTTAACAAGCATAATTAAAATTCAAGATAAATTAACTTTAAATTATACAATATAAACACAAAGTCAAACAAACATAATCTCAAAATTAGAAACACAATCACAAGTTAATCAAAATAAAGAGGATTTTAAGGCCGGAACGGCACACCGGGAACGGTACGGAGACGTTCCGGCCAGAATTTGGCCGGTATTTCCAAAACGAAACCAAATTAAAACCGAGACAAAAACAGCGTTGTTTTGTCTTGATTTTTTTAATGGCACGGAATGTTCGGTATTGACAACCCTGAGACCAAGCCCTCAAAATGATTTTCTTTTATTTTTAAAGAAAAATAATGATCATGTTGGAAAGCCTCCAATGCTTCTGTATTTTGTCCCCCTGGGCGTGATAATTGTCCTAAAATATCCACAGTTAGAATTAGCAATCAGATGTATTAAGTTACAAATGCAGAGGAGGGATAGAGAGGGGCAAGGGGAGGATTACTTGGGCTGAAGGTTTGAAGATGGAATAATACTCTTTTCTTTTAATAAAATGCAGTTTTTTTCTTCTATTTTTTGTGAGCAAACCAATAGCATCTTCATGTAATTGGAAAAAAAAACATTAAAAAAATTTACAAGGTTGGTAACATGGTGAATCAGATTTAAAATAGTTTATTTTTTCTATGAGAATTCAAAAAAATAGATAAAAATAAGATTATGAAAACAATAGAATAGCAAGCTGAAATGGATAAAAGCAGCATCCGTTGCTTCTCGTAATTCCTACATATATCAACAAGAAGTAGCTCATACCTGACAGATACAACAAGGCTCCAAATCTGCCGGAGATTTTGTGCTGATCGGCATATGTTTTTCCTGTTTCAGTAACTTCAAAATGGTTTCCTCAGTTAGTCCAGTGCTGACATCTCCTATGCGTTCTTCCAATGCCAACAATTCCTGATATTCCAATCTTTTCATTAAGGAAACCACCTTCAACGTGAAATGACTAAAGGGGAATTAATTGATGAAGATTACCTCATAAGACATATTATCAACATCAAGGCGCATATCTCTATGTCGATCGTGCATTTCAGCCATCCCATGATAGAACGGGTCAAAAAGCATGTAGTCCTGAGAGATTACCATTCGAATAAAAACAAAATTCCTGCAATACTATTCTGGAGAATGAAGCTGCGAGCATATTCTTGCATTTCCAGGCTTCTTTTTACGAATGCCTCACTAGGAGATGCACTATTTGCCAAGAGAAAAACTTAGGGACCTGCCATTAGAGCTGGTGATAATATTTGATGTAACACTTGAAAGTTACGAAAATGGTATCGCAGGAATTTTGCCAGATGGTGTACTTAAGATGTGATCAACTAGTCCAGAAGTTAAGTTGATGACCAATGGACATCATAGAATTGGAAAAATAAATGCCAAACCATAATTTTAAGCCCCAGAAATACTCATTTAAATGTATTTGTTGCATTGACGATCTCAAGTTTGTGTAACAGATTGTATTTGACCCTCTTTTCATCAGCTTGCAAACAAAGTGATGAGCATCCATTACTAACACGCTAAGTTCACAGCATTAAACAATAGCCACAATACTATAAATAAATATAGTTCAGTTTAAGAATCAATCAAACCTCAACACGAAGATTTTCACCTCTGCGCATGGCATTCAATACGTGGCGAATCGGCCACACAGAAGAACACCATCTGTTAGTTCAAGAATCATATAAATATAAATATCTAGTTATAACAATGATAAACACACTCTCCTGCACCGAACAGATACCATAACTAGGCAGCATCATTATAACAATGTTGGGTTTTAATAATATGCAAGCAAGGTATACAAATTTAGCTTTAAGTAGTGCGTACTGATGGTTACAAACTCCCAAGTCATGGAAATTAGAATTTGGGCAGAAAGTTGTGGTTTGGAAACTGTTGACCAAAGTAAGACATGAAAAATTAGAATTTGGGCACAATCAACAGATTATTTAAGCAACAAGCATGATGTATTTTGAATTATGAAAGCTGTCGGTTTTATAAAGTACATAAAATGAGGGTGACAAGATTCATAGCATTGCTTAGAGTTAAGTTTGTGCCAAAAGTCTTGCTGAGCAGAAAGTAGTTGTTGAAATTCATTGTTACTCAAAACCCTGAATGTCACATTTAAATGAGAAAATATCACACCTAAGAACATATCCTTTACAACAATAACATATAAATTAGAGTTGAAAATCAGCACACACACACACACGTATATAGGGTGGGAGAGCTATTGTTACAAACCTCAGATATTAGCCGATGTCTCCCTTCAATACCAGCAGCTAAAGCCCTCAAGGAACGGGGCATACCAAGAACATCATCACTTTGTTCTTCCATGAGTAGTGCTAACCTTGGAAATGTTGAATTATATCCCTGGTTACTATATCCAGAAGAAATCTGTGTGTCCTGTGCAGAGGAAGAAGGACCAATAGACAAAGGGGAGAAATGGCAACTGTGACCTCCAGATTCAGAGGCCATAGGTGGGAACAGAGACAAAGGAGAAAATTCTGAAATTCTTTGCTAATTGTGTGTTGTGGGGTTCTGATGAATCCAGCCGGGAGTAGGAAAAGGATGGACACTTGAACTGGGGCCAATTATGGTGCAAGAAAAGCTATCAATTCTTGTAGAAGAAAAGCTATCTGAGGTACTCATGTTCTTAGTGGCCAAACCCCAGCGTGTTGGATCTTGTGCCATGCTTATCATTTCAATTGCAGGTGCAAACATTGGATGGTTTGCATTGTTTCTCTGAAAGCTCTTAAGTTTGCTTCCTCTCTTGATGAAGCACCTAGCTCTCCAGGTATAAGGGAACTAGATGAATTTCCAACTCTTGAACTTGAAAAAACATGCCAACGAAGCAAACTTCTTGATAAAGAAGGGTTGATAGCATGAAGCTGGCCATGGATGGCACTTGAAATTGCAGGTTCTGTTCTTGACTCCAGATAGTCACTAACAGTTACTGTTAGAGTGTTGACAGATAAGAAGATTGAAGGAAATCAGGTGAACCGGTCGACCACTTGGTGAACCGGTCGACCGCTTCAATCTTCCTTCAAGGCAGAATCCACACTGCCAGCTAATCAAGATTTTCAGTAATTGAAGACTGCAGATTCGGGATATTGAAGATTACAGGATTTCCAGCCAATGAAGATTTCACGGGATATTTGAAATTCAAACATTTGTAATTATAGTTGACTTTCCTTAAATACTCTGTTTAGGTTAGTCTATATATACATACAAGAATGAATCAAATGTAATTAAGAAAATACATTCAAATTTTGAATCAATATCTGCAGAGTTCAATATCTGTAGATTTCTTCACTTCCTTTGTTCGATTAAATCTTTCATGGTATCAGAGCTATAGGCAAACGCCACATCAAGTTCCAAATTATTTCCGCACAAAACTTCATCATCCATTAGTTCCCATGTCTTCCTCAACACAACAGATCCCTGCTCCTTCAACACAACATTTTCAGTCACTTTCACAACCTGTCAACAACAAGCTTGAAGGGCACAATTACTTGACCTGGAGTGTCCAGTTTCAAGTTTTCTTAAGGAGTCATGATCTCAGTGGCATGATCGATGGGTCTGAAGAAGCACCAACAAAACTTCTTGCAGATGACTCCCCTAATCCAGCTTACACAATTTGGTTCAGAAAAGACAATTGTGTTCTAAGTTGGTTGCTAGCCTCTATTTCTGAGAAGCTAGTATCTACTGTTTTTAGCTTAAAAACTTCCAAACAAGTCTGGGATTCTCTTCAGACTCGTTTTTCAGCTACATCACGGTCTCGAATTGCTCTTCTTAAAAGACAACTTCAGACTATTGTTCAAGGAAATCGTTCATGTTCTTCATTTTTTGAAGATGCTAAGCAACTGGCAGATCAACTTGCTGCTGCAGGCCAACCCGTGGATGATCAGGATTTCATCACTTTTTTGCTTGGTGGTCTTCGTACCACCTACACTCCATTCATTACATCTTACAATTTTGCTTGCAGGGACAAGGAGTTGACTATTGATGAATTTCAATCTGAGCTTCTGAGTTTTGAAACTCTAGTTGAAGCACCTGTTTTGATGCAAAATCAAAACTTTGCCTTTGCTGCCAAGCACAATAGTTTCCCCAAAAGAAAGCCTGCAAGTCCAACTCCACGGTCTCATCAATTTGCTGTATCAGCACAGCCCCGTGGACCCTCTAAAAATCAATTCACCAATGACAGAGGACCTCCACATGAAAGACCGAGATGCCAGATTTGTGACAAACAAAATCATACTGCTTTGGATTGCTTTCAACGCTTCAATTTTTCCTTCCAAGGTCGCAGGCCACCTTCTGAATTAGCAGCCATGGCTGCTGAATCCAACAATACTTTTGAACAGCAAACTTGGTATGCTGACAGTGGTGCCAATGCTCACATCACTGCCAATGCAGCAAACCTGACAGATCTCCACCCGTATGATGATCATGATACTGTTGAAGTAGGAAATGGTTCAGGTTTGATAATCAAACACACTGGTTTTTCCACCCTAAACACCAATCAAAGTTCCTTTCAGTTAAATAAAGTGTTTCACTGTCCCCAAGCTGCCACTAATCTTTTATCTATTAATCAACTTTGCCTTGATAATGACTGTTATTTTGTACTAACTGGAATGGATTTTTGTGTCAAGGAGAACAAGACCGACAGGCTGCTGCTCCACGGGCTGGTTGAGGGTGGACTCTATCCCATCAATGGAACGAAGAATCTCGTCAATAAATTTCGGTGTCTAACCTCCAAATTAGGTACCACAGCTACCAGTGATCAGTGGCATGATCGCCTAGGGCACCCTGCCAATTCCACATTAGAATGTCTCGCTTCTTTCCTGCAAATAAAGAAACCAACGACCAAGCCTAATATTTGTTGTCCTTGTCAATTAGGCAAATCAAAAAGATTACCCTTTTCTGATTCTAAAAGACAGTCATCAAGACCTTTAGCCTTGATTCACAGTGATGTTTGGGTTTCCCCCATCACTTCCGTTGGTGGCTGTCGTTTTTATGTATTGTTTATCGATGACTTTAGTCGATTTACATGGATGTATCCCATGCGTTTCAAAAGTGATGTCTTCTCTATTTTTCAAAAATTTAAAACTCTTGTTGAAAATTTATTTTCCTGCACCATTCAACAATTTCAATCTGACAATGGTGGGGAATACCTGTCAAAAGAGTTTCAAAATTTTTTAGCAAATAATGGCATCTTCCATCGTTTGACTTGCCCTTATACATCCCCACAAAATGGCATTGCCGAGAGAAAACATAGACACATTCAAGAAATGGGATTAACTCTATTAGCTAAAGCAGGACTTCCAAATTGTTATTGGGTAGATGCTTTTTTGACGTCAGTTTACTTAATAAATCGTCTACCAACTCCGGTCCTTAAAAAGCTACCACCTTATTTTGTTCTTCATAAAACTATGCCCAGCTATTCTGAACTTCGCACCTTTGGCTGCGCCTGTTACCCTTATCTCAGACCATATGAAAAACATAAACTGGCATTTCGCAGCAAACAATGCATTTTCATAGGGTATTCAAACCAACAAAAAGGGTACCGTTGCCTAGACTATGCCACAGGTCAAGTGTTCATTTCCAGACATGTTGTTTTTGATGAGAACACGTTTCCAATTTCCACCACTTGTGCCACTGCTCCCAGCCCCACGATCAGCAGCTCTCACGGTATGAATTCTCCAACTTTATCATTTCAATTTTCCACAATAAGTCAAAATTCCAGTCCTGTTCCAGTGGTTCCCAGTTCACATTTATCAGAGGATTTACCCCACACCGAGTCATTATCTCCACCTGCCACATCAGACTCTCTTACATCATCAGCTACTCCACAACTTCAAACATTCAATACTCTGCCCACGATTGCTTCCCTAACACAGCCTTCATCACCAAATACTCCTCACCCACCAGATACATCACCAGATCAATTACCCGTGCCTTCCCCCATACCACCAGAAAACAATAGCCCACAAAACCCCATGTCACATAGAACCATAGTCACTCGATCTATGACAGGTAATCTCAAACCAAAAGTATTCCCTGGTTTTAAAACTTTCTTAGCTACCCGTCATCCTTTGTGTGCCTTTTCCAGTGTTTTTATTGAACCTGAACCAACCTGTTTTACTAAGGCAGTGTCGAAACCAGAATGGAGGGCAGCAATGGGTTGTGAGTTTGATGCTTTAATGACCAATGGCACATGGTCCCTCTGTCCAAGACCATTAAACAAATGTGTTGTTCGCAACAAGTGGGTTTATAAGATCAAACGCACTCCTGATGGCAGAGTCGATCGCTACAAGGCGAGACTTGTAGCCAAAGGTTTTGATCAAATTCCTGGAGTGGATTACTATGACACGTTCTCTCCAGTGGTGAAACCCACCACTATCAGGCTGGTGTTGTCTCTTGCAGTGTCACTTAAATGGAATATAAGGCAATTGGATGTTTCCAATGCCTTTTTACATGGAGTGCTAGACGAAGAAGTATACATGGAACAGCCGAGAGGTTATGAAGATGAAAATTTTCCAGATCATGTGTGTCGGCTACATAAGTCATTATATGGACTTAAACAAGCCCCAAGGGCTTGGTTTCAACGCCTCTCACAGCAGCTAGTTGAATATGGTTTTGCAGAATCAAAAATGGATTATTCTCTATTCACATACACTACTGCCACTGAACGCATGTTTGTATTAGTGTATGTTGATGATATTATTGTTACTGGTTCTAACGTGCAGGCTGTCCAACAGTTCATTGACAAACTGAAGATTGAATTCCAGTTGAAAGATCTCGGTGAATTAAGCTACTTCTTGGGCATTGAAGCCATACGTGGTCCTGGAGGCTTACATCTGCGTCAAGCCAAATATATCACCGATTTACTGCACAACACAGATATGGTTGGTGCTAAACCACTGAATTGTCCTTCATCTACCGGACCCAAACTCTCTTCAGTCCTTGGTGACACTTTGCCTGATCCCACTGCCTATCGGAGAGTTGTGGGTGCTCTTCAATATTGCACAATTACCAGGCCTGATCTTGCTTACTCAGTAAATCAATTGTGCCAATTTATGCACTGCCCACGTGATGTTCACTGGAAAGCTGTGAAACGTGTTCTTCGGTATCTAAAGGGCACTGTTGATGTTGGATTGTATTATGTTCCTGGGGATATCAAGCTTAATGCCTATTGCGATTCTGACTGGGCAGGAGACCCTGATGACAGACGAAGCACTACTGGTTATGGTGTATTTTTGGGCACAAATCTGATTTCCTGGAGTAGTAAAAAGCAGAGTATTGTGTCTCGGTCAAGCACTGAAGCCGAATATAGGAGTATGGCGCATACTACAGCTGAGTTATATTGGCTTCGCATGCTTTTAAATGAATTAAAGATCACATTGCCAGCTGCACCTAATATATGGTGTGACAACATAGGTGCCATTGCTTTAGCTTCGAATCCAGTTTTTCATGCCCGAACAAAGCACATAGAGATTGACTATCATTTCATCAGAGAGAAGGTGATCAATCGTGACATACAGGTGAAACATATTTCTACCAAAGACCAACTTTCAGATATATTTACCAAAGGACAATCTGCTGCTCGGTTTCAATTTTTGAGAAGCAACCTGTCTGTGTGTGACCTCCCCAACAGTTTGAGGGGGGGTGTTAGAGTGTTGACAGATAAGAAGATTGAAGGAAATCAGGTGAACCGGTCGACCACTTGGTGAACCGGTCGACCGCTTCAATCTTCCTTCAAGGCAGAATCCACACTGCCAGCTAATCAAGATTTTCAGTAATTGAAGACTGCAGATTCGGGATATTGAAGATTACAGGATTTCCAGCCAATGAAGATTTCACGGGATATTTGAAATTCAAACATTTGTAATTATAGTTGACTTTCCTTAAATACTCTGTTTAGGTTAGTCTATATATACATACAAGAATGAATCAAATGTAATTAAGCAAATACATTCAAACTTTGAATCAATATCTGCAGAGTTCAATATCTGTAGATTTCTTCACTTCCTTTGTTCGATTAAATCTTTCAGTTACAGGTCTGGGAGAATGCTGCAAGGACCAGCGCCTGGAACCCCCTGTTGTTGACAAATTGAAAGTGACAGATATCTGTTGATGTCCAGGACTTATCCTCCTACCAAAATTTCTCATAGGGTCTGCAATTCCACTAAAATTTGATGATGGAAATGCATAAAGAGGTGCTCCTCTCATTCCATAACCAAATCTTGGGTTCAACTGTTTAGGAGGAGTAACACTTAGAGTGTTCAGTGTTGGAGTATTCAGTGAGGGAGTGGATAAACTTAGGCTGCCAGAAACACTGTGATTATTGGGTTCATTTTGCCATGCACTACTTTCAGTTTGTGGAAAGCAACTTGAACTTCCACCAGGAAAAGACTGTCCAGTACCTGAACCACCATGCCCGTTTTATTTCTAATTCACCAGGGTTGAGTTGATTAAGGCCTGAGACAGATCCTGTACTAGGTCTGCCATTAATGGTGTCTCCAATATGACCAGCATTTGGATTTACACTGGGTGGGATATGATTGGAGTTGGAGCCCTGCAAGAATAAAGTTCCACTTCTAACCTATATAGATAGATAGATAAAATAATTTTTCTCCATAAAATTGACATCTAGTTTAGGATTTTCTTCTAAATTCTAACTATTTTCCCCTCGTATGATACTCATTTAATCAACATAAAGTCCCCAAATATATATGAGGGGATCTTTTGCAGTTATCAAGCATGATCCATTAATTATTATAGAATAAATTAAAAGAGCTCAAACTTTTACTGTAGATTGTGAGTGAAAACACTATAGGTTTCAAAAGTGTTTTTTTTTAACAATACATATACTATTTATATATTCTTTCACAAAAAAAAAAAAACAATGAAATGCATGTGGTTTATTGGCAAAGATGTGGGGGGGAAGGGAGGGAGAGGCGCTGGCAACAGGAGTTCGACACTGCCAAGCACCATTTGTATTTACTTTTTTTTATTTTTTTATTTTTGCTTTTTTTTCTTTTTATTTATTTTTATTATTTTTTATTGATTTTGACGTTTTTTTCACTTTTTTTTATTTTGATTGTTTTTAATTTTTTTTTTATGGATTTTGATGTTTTTAATTTATTTTGTTTTTTTTTCACTTATGTTTTTTTTAAAAAAAAACATTTATTGATATTTTTTATTGATTTTTTTCCAATTATTAACTCAATAAGAATAATAATATTAGTTTTTTTTTTCTTTTTTTATGTTTTTTATTTTTTTCATCATAATAATTTAATAATTTGTATTGTTTTAGGTGTAATAGTAATAATATTCTTAGATTTTAAGACTTCGATGTTTTCGTTTCTTCCCTTATACTTTTAAAATCCTTTTATATTTAATGTTCATTTCAGCCCTATTACTTTTAATTTTTTATTTTAATCCCTTTTTTCTTTTAATTTCAAGAATAATCATTACTTTTGTCCATATATATATATATATATATATATATATATATATATATATATATATTCTTATTTGTTGGGCTGATATAGTTTTTTCAAAAAAAAACAATAGTTCTTAAATTTTATTTTATATCTATGATCATTTGGAAATTGATATTTTTTTTGTATTTTTCTTTTAGTTTTTTTTCCTTTTTCCTTTTTTATTTTTACGTCATATGACTTTTTTTACCTGATAATTTTTACTTTATTTTTTTGTCTGATCTTTTGTTAAAGTTTTTATGATTTTTTTAGTCTTTTATTTTTTGCATAATAATAATAATAATTTAATATTTTTCTCTTACTTACTCTTTTGTTAATGTTTTTTAGGTTTTTTTTCTCTCGGGATAAATTGATAATTTTTATTCTTTTAATATTTAAACAAACTTTTTACTCAACCCGCAAAGTAGTGTAATATTTTTTTATAAATTTTCAGGTCAAATAATTTTTTTTCGAGTCAATAATTTTTATTGTTTTTTTCATTTATTTTATTTTTTCATTTGCTCTTTTGTTAATGTTTTTAGGGTTTTTTCAAGCCTTTGATTTAATTTTGTTTCCTTCCTGTTATTAAAACAATAATAATATAAATATTAAGAATAATAATAGTAATTTTAGGTTTTTGTTCTTACGTGCTTTTTTATTAATTTTGTTTGGTTTTTCTCTGAGATTTATTAAATAATGTTTATTGTTTTGAGAGTGATGGTGATGATAATTTAAGAAGTTAAGACTTTGATTTACTATTATTATAATAAAAGATGTTGATCTTTTTCATAATATAAAATTTTATATATTAGAATATTATATTGTAATCTCAACAGTTATGAAGATTATTTGTTCTGTCTACACTATGCCCATAGCGTAGTGCGAGGCAATCCAACTAGTCATTTCACCAAAAAAGGATAGATCAAATTGTCAGAATCAAAAGATTAACCAATTATCCCATAAAACAACTTGACCCAAAGCTTATGGGATAAACTCGAGACTCATCAATCTTAAATTTCATATTGATATAAATAAAGGAACATTAGATATGTTTGTATGTGTATATAAAACATGAATGTATATGTATACAAAAAAAAAATGAGATGCATACCCTCTCAACCTTTGTTGATAAAGAAACATTGCTATGAAACATGCTTCAGCCTAGCAAATGACACTGACTCACTTGGTAATTAGCCTGGTTTAACTCTGACAAAAATCCAGGTGGCTAAATAGTATTTTGGTGAGACTTGACTTTTTATATATATACACCCAAAAAATATATAAATATTTTTTTAATACTCTGACTCACATATTTTTTTGGTTAACTATATATAGTTTATACTGAGCTAATTTGCCGCTTACTGGGCTTTTTATCTATGTAGAAAATTAATTGATTTTATAAATATTGTATTTTTTATATTTAATTTGTATAATTGTAATTAATAAAATTTGTTGAAAATGGTTTTTTTCAACCAAAATGTGATTGAATATTGCTATTGCTAAAAAACTTTTGATAAAATTTGTTAGAAAATTTGCTAAGAAGGTGAAATGATTTATTATAAATTTGTTGTGATAGATACTCTGGCTTTAAAAAAAATAAAGAAACCTGGTTAAAAAAAAAACAACTGATTTGGACACTAAAAAAAAAATACATGTGAAAGAAAGGTCATTGTTTCTTAAAAGGAAAAAAAGAGTCTAAAATATAAATTTAAATTCAAACCCAAAGTTTTTTTTATAAGATTTATTCATCATATTATTATATTCAATATATTTAAGAATACCGATATTAATTTTTTTTGGAAGAAATCGTAGGTCATTTGTTTTCTCTCTCTATATATTTTTAGACGATAATATTAAATAAATATTAAACATATATACTTAGTCTCACATATTATATATTGTGATCGAAATGGAAAGTGATTTTTATATTTTTTAATTGTAGATAACCTAGATAAATTTGAAAAAAAAAATATGAGTTGCCTTTTTCCTAGTAATATTAGATCTGACACATTATAAATAAAAATATTGTATTTTTAAAAAAAGTCAAATTTGTTTACATTTTGTTTTTTTTTAGTTGTATTTTTTCCCAGGTAATATTAGATCTTAAATATTAAAAATTCAATTTGTTTTTTTTAAGAAATAAACTTGAACAAAAGAGCACAAAATTAAAATTCACAGCCATTTATTTTATTTTATAATATTTATTCATCATATTATTATATTAAATGTATGTAAGAATGCTGATATTAATTTTTTTTCCTGCAAAAAATCCGAGGTCATTTTTTTTTTCTCTTTATATATTTTTAGGCGATAATATGCAATAAATATTAAAACATATAATAATGACTTGTTTGTCGTTTAAAAGGAACAGTGTAATCGAGACAAGAGTGACTTGTATCGTCTTTTGATTGTAGATAACCTTGGTAAATTTGTCTATTTTTTGTTCTTGAGTTGTCTTTTATCCCCATTAATATTAGATACAAAATGACTATTGCTATTATTGCAAAAACAATTAAAATTATCAAATTATCTCGAAAGAAAAAACACTCAAAAACATTAACAAAAGAGTAAGCAAGAAAAAGAATATATTATTATTATTATTATTATTATTATTATTATTGTGTTAATGATGAATAAAGAACAGAAATAAATAAAAGAAAACAAATCATAATAACTTAAAAAAACATAATTATCAGGAGGGGAAATCATCTAATTTGAAAATAATGACAATAAAACTAATAAAAAATTAAAAGAAAGAGCACATAAAAAAGAAAAAAAAATCATAATAACTTGAAAAACATAATTATCAGGGGAAAAAAATCATCTTATTTGAAAATAATGACAATAAAACTAATAAAAAAATTAAAAGAAAGAGCACATAAAAAAATATAATAGATGATAAAACAAAAAAAAATATTAGCTGAAAAAATCATTTAATTTAAATTTTTTAAAAAAAATATATGTTCTACGTTGCGGGATGAGTAAAAAATAATTTTCACTATTCAATACTGTTTGAAAATGTGTTTTATGTTTTTTTTATTTTAACCGGAATTTTTATTTGTTTCTGTTCTTTAAATATGTGAAAAATAAACGAAAACAGATTTTAATGTTTATCAAATAATTGCTATGTTTTTCCTAATAATTTCTATTTTGAATTTGTTTTCTATTTGTCTGGTCTTAGATTTCGCTCAATTTTTTTTTACTGTTTTACTAATTTCTAGCACTTTCATTCATTAGAATAATAATAAAAAAAAGAAAAAAAAGTTCATTAGAATAATAATAATAAAAAAGAAAAAAAAAAGTAAAATCCAAAGACAGTTGCTTTTCAAATACCATTCATTAAAATAATAATGATTAAAAAAAACAAAAAAGAAAAAAAAAAGGAAAAGCAAATAACAACAAACGTAATAATTAAAAAACAAAAAGCAAAAAAGTAAAAGCAAAAAAGACATAAGAAGTAGAATTGGTGGCGCGAGGTTCGAACCCCTGCAGTCTTGGAATTTTCAGCGCCTTTCCAGTCAGCAGGGCCGCTTCGGCCACGGACTCTTTCTTTGTCAATTCCACCATAGCAATGATAAATACCATCTCTCGTGAAAAAAGAACAAAAAACAAAGACAAAGTGCACATACACACGCGACGTAATGATGAAAAATGACCAATCCACAGTAGCACATGAGTCTGCAGTGAACAAGTGAACTCGACCACCCACCTGCTTTTAGCTATATAGTA
>CM063603.1:21701135-21724812 GCA_032356905.1 Salix exigua | reverse complement strand
TATTTGGAATCTTTATCACATCCATATTCAATTAGGTTATCATCCTATAAAAGCTTTGGTATCTTTTTAAGCATAAAAAAAATAGACTAGAAGGAGTGGTTTCAAAATGTGATGAAGAATAAAAAAAAAGCTTCATTTTTTTAATTTTGAATTTAAATGGTGGTTAGTAGCACGAACGCTTGGACTCGAAAAGAAGGAAGCCTTCCTCACCAAACTTTGACCTAGTATTAGTATTTCTTAAGGGTTTGATGGGAGACACTTCTTTCATGACCTTGATTTATCTAATGATTGTTTGGTTGTCTAAAATATTACAAACATGATAGCATGTGGTTGGCAACAAGTAGCTCCCATTAATTATCAGGGGCTAGCTGTTATGCCCTGAGATGAATGAAGAACATGCCCTAAATACCTTGAATCAGAATGCTCTAATCAATTGCTTCAATCTCCCATCTTGTCTCTTGAGATTTCATGGAGAAAGATTCTTTTTTTTTTGTTCTTATTTAGATTCTCCATTAAAAGATAGTGCTGGTAAGAAAATTCTCCAATGAGTAAAAATTTTCTCAAGGGTAAGCTCGAGATATTCTTTAAAGGAAAGAGATGACCACAAGCCACCAACTCTTGTACGTGAGGAGGTCAAATTCTGTAGGCCAACTCACCAACCCTTTACCCACTTTCTATTAGCACATGTAGCCATCTCCACCAACAAATTGGTGAGCCCACCACAATTTTTTATCTCCATGATCTCTCTACTCTTCACAAATCAATCGCTCGTACCACCAAACTTCGAGTTTTTTATCTCGAGAATCTAGACCTAACACCATGAACTTAATTGCTTTTGCAAAAATTTAAAATAAGAAAAAAGAATTGCATGCGATCCAAACAATGCCGAAGGGAAGGAGTTACCAAACACCGATGACCACCGGTCCACATTCGGACACCGATAAGTGGGTCCCGCAAATGATGGCCCAAAAGACCTCACCAACCCCCGCCCGGTTGGAAGCCGGTCCAACCACCCCACTACTCCGGATGAAACTGGACTCTCACTTCCAATAAATACCACCTGCCTCTGCCATTTTTAATCAGGTCTCAGGCATCCCTACCATTGTCAACCCCCAAAAAACCCTTCCAGGACAAAGATATAGAGAACACAATTTTGTTAGAAGATATACACAATAATGGCCGCCAACGGAGAGGAACAGCAGAGTCAGGCAGGAAGGCATCAAGAAGTCGGCCACAAGAGCCTTTTGCAAAGTGATGCTCTTTACCAGGTAATTTAACCAAGAAATCCCTGGTCTTGGTGCAAGTTTTTTCTTTTCTTTTTTTTTTAACATTTTTCGTATCTATCTGGGTTGGTTTTTAGTATATTCTTGAGACCAGTGTGTACCCAAGAGAGCCTGAATGCATGAAGGAGCTCAGGGAAGTGACTGCCAAGCATCCCTGGTATGTTTATTGAATTCTCGCGTGCATTTAAATACATCAGCATAACTACATAAAAGATTTTATTTTCATAAAAAAAAAAAGGTTTTGCTTTCTGTAAATTGATATTTATGGTGTGATGTTAATAAATTTGATATGAATGATGGCGCACAGGAACATCATGACCACATCTGCTGATGAAGGGCAATTCTTGAACATGCTTTTAAAGCTTATAAATGCCAAGAACACCATGGAGATTGGTGTTTACACTGGCTATTCTCTCTTGGCCACTGCTCTTGCTATCCCTGAGGATGGAAAGGTAAACTGAAAACTTTTACTTTTTCGGTCCCATGTTAGCTATATTATAATCAGTCAAAAGATATTGGGTGATGGTAAAAAAATAACTGGGATTTTGTGACTTGCAGATCTTGGCTATGGACATCAACAGAGAAAACTATGAACTGGGTCTCCCGGTAATTGAGAAAGCTGGTGTGGCACACAAGATTGAATTCAAGGAAGGCCCTGCTCTGCCAGTTCTCGATCTAATGATCGAAGATGTAAGAAATACTGTGTTTGACAGAGAAAAAAAATGGAAAAACGAAACACATTCCTTTGTTTGCTTGTATAAGAAAAGAGATGATGCTGGTTTTTCTTAAAACAAAAAATAAATTGATGTCCGATTTACTAAGCTTCCTATTATTCTGTGTGGGGATCTACAGGGAAAGTACCATGGAACTTATGACTTCATCTTCGTGGATGCTGACAAGGACAATTATATTAACTACCACAAGAGGTTGATTGAGCTGGTCAAGGTTGGTGGGTTGATTGGGTATGACAACACCCTGTGGAATGGATCTGTGGTGGCGCCACCCGATGCGCCGATGAGGAAGTACGTGAGGTACTATAGGGACTTTGTTCTGGAGCTCAACAAGGCACTGGCAGCTGACCCCAGGATTGAAATCTGCATGCTTCCTGTTGGTGATGGAATCACTCTCTGCCGCCGGATCAAATGAGGAACTCCATCTCCTGCCAATAGTATCAAATGTTGACTATTGATTTGGTCACTTGCTGCAAAGTGATATGTAATAAAAAAAATCACCGGCTTCGATGTACTTAAAAGAATGGTGAATGATCGAGACTCCATTCTTGGATTTCTGGTCAAGTGATTTTTTTTATGCACTTAATTAATATTGTTCTATAACAAAGTCTACTACTCATTACGTGATGCTGAAATCTTCTATAACCAGATCATAGTTTAAAGAGTTTACTGCTAAAATTCGCGAAGGGTTTGTAAATTTGGTGTCCTAGACATCGCAAATGAATGTAGGTGAATGGTTTGGTTCTTTTAAAAAAAATAGAAGGCATGTAGTGGATGAGATTGCTGAAAACAATATTAAAAATGGTTTGTTGAGGGCGGGCAAGATAATAGAGATGAATTTCAAGATAATAAGTTGGAACATTAATAACTTGTAAAGAAGTTCAACGTTGTCTGAACTTGCAAGAAAATTGTGTTTGTAGTTAAATTACTGAAATAGATATATAGATTAGGGTAGGGGAACACAGAAAGCAAAGATGGTAGGTGAGGAGGGTGCATATGGTTGAT
Source organism: Salix exigua (assembly GCA_032356905.1). Classification (NCBI taxonomy): domain Eukaryota; kingdom Viridiplantae; phylum Streptophyta; class Magnoliopsida; order Malpighiales; family Salicaceae; genus Salix; species Salix exigua. Next base: position 21,721,793 of record CM063603.1, on the reverse strand, counting down.
TATTAACTGCAATTTTATGCTTTCCATGTTAATGACTTGTCGAATTGGCGTTCATCCTCTACCAGCCCACCAAACATAAATTCTTAAGATTTTATGTTACAAATCCTCTTAAAAGTAAAAGCAGAAATCAGGTGGCCAAACTGCATAATGATCGGGGCCACATTACTGCATATTGATTGATAGATAGCATTTATTTCTAATCGGAATGCTTTAACATTCGAGGTTAACTAACACGGTCCCTTCTGAAGACCGCCACATGCGGTTCCCATTCATCATGCGTCGAGAAACGAATGTGTTTGCCGATGCTTTTGGTAACGACGGGGTAGAGTTGGGGAATGAAACTGTTTTGTTCGTACCCCCCTCCGGATTCGGTGAGGTACCAGACGGAGACTTTAGGGCTTGTGGATAATGTGTTTTATCGATAATCATCTCCGGCGAGTTTAAGTCAGCCGAAGCTATGCTTACAAATCATCTCCAACAGTTTGACTAAACACCCCCACCTGGGCAGATGCATATTATTTTTATTTTTCATGTCGAACCGGTTAGTCCAGTTTTGCCCACCAACCCGGCGGTCATCAGTTTGACTCGCATACAGCTAAATTCAAAAGGTGGAATGAAATCTTTTTTTCCACAGTGAATGGGCTTTCTGTAGCCTATGTTGACTTTTTTTTTAAAAAAAAAAAACAAACTTGCATAATTCCTCATCATTGGTCCCGGAGCATCCTAATTAGCATAAAATACCGAAGGTGACATCAATAATAATCCCCAGATCACGCGAATCATTTGGAAACTACAGAAAAAAATTGAATCACCCCACTAGCATGTAGCAACAGCCACACGATAACACGCAATGCTATTTGGTTAAAGATTTGATTGTGAGGTACGTACCTTAGTCAATGGAGGGAAGGAAAGTAAGAGAGATTGAAAATTAAAAGAAAAAAATACATTGAGAAAAGAAGATTCTTTGCTTAATGATTCAGAGATAGTGTGCAACAAAGTGTTCTTAGATATTGTCCAGAGGAGGCAGAACCTAGAATTAACATTCAAGATAAAAAAAAAAAGTCATATAACTTACGCGGAGCATTGCATAGAAATCCTCTAATTTTCTATGGCCACACAGACCCCATGAGCAAAGACAGAGACTATTGAGCAATTAAAAATAAAGCGCACATAAAAATGTGATAGAATACAAATGGAATCCAAAATAGCACTAAATACCTGTCCTAAGCAGTTATCTCTCACCGTCTTTCAGGCTCCAACCTAGCATTCCGACAAAAACCTTTGGAAAACTACAAATATATGAAAAACCAGCAGAAGCTCACCATCTCAACACATAAGAAAAAACACATGCCAAGTTCCTATGAAGCCAAGCCCTCGAAGCATTCAAAGAAACAATTCATAACATAACAAATTCAGCAAGATCAAGCTGTAGTTGCAAATTGGATACACAAACTAGACATGCAACTTTTGATTGATGAAAAGCTTGATAAATAGTAAGTTCACAAGGAACCATCAAAACCCGGCATTCCAAACATTTATAATACGAAACACGAGGGTTTCATTAAACTAGCCTTTATATTTACTTGGGTTAACTTAAAAGCCTCTGAAAACAGCTCATTTTCATTAACTGAACAAGAACTCACTAATATTCTGAGCTAAGAATGCACCAGCAAACCATAATCTTAGCTCAAACTTAAACCCCTCTAGGAGAAATAAGGAGAGCAGCCAGCCTCCTAATCAAAATACAAACTATTGTAATCGTCATTCAATGAAAGCAAACACCCAGGCCAGGTTCGTTGTCATACGTTTCACTTACTAAAAAACAATGTCATTTAACACAATCACAAAAATCAAGAAATAGCTCAAATTAATCAGCGAGACAATCCACAGGAAAAAAAAATGAAACCCGTGTTTCAACTAGTCATGATCATTAAAATCATCCTGGGCAGAATAATTAAACGCTTTAAAGGCCATAAGGTACACCGAATGGACTGAATTCAACGGCAACAAAAAAATAATACAGAAATTAAAATTCCAGAATTCAAAATACCAAAATGGAAATCATCATTTCCAAGCTCTCAACGGTAACTCTTCTGGAACCTAGCACGGGCACCACGTCCACCAAACTTCTTAGGCTCACCTTCTTGGATCCGCTATAAGCAAAGTCCTATCATACCTAACCAGTATATCTTTAATCTCCTTCTTGCTTTGCTCATCAACATACTTTTGATAGAAAGCGACGAGAGCCTTCGCTATGCTCTGCCTTATCGCGTAAATCTGCGAGGTGTGACCTCCACCCTTCACTCTGATCCTCATGTCGACACCCGCAAAACGGTGTCGTCCGAGGAGGAGGATTGACTCGTAAGCCTTGAATTGGAGGATCTCCGGTTCAACGAGTTCAATTGGGCAACCGTTAATCTTGATTAGGTCTCGGTCGCGCTTGTAGTGGGTGACTGCGACGACGGTTTTCTTCCGCCCGAAACATTGAACCGATTCTGTTGGTGCTGAGGTCGCCATTCTTAGGGTACGTTCGAAGGAAAATACAAGCGTGAAACCCTAGTGATGGAAGGAGCGGAGAATGAATGAAGAGTATATAGTGGGCTGCTAGGGTTTTTTCGTTAGGGTGGAGGAGAGCAGGCTTGGGTTTTGATGACATTACGAAATTGCCATTATGGTGAATGCGTGGATCGGAAGTTGGGTTGGGCTATAAATAAAATCTCCGGGCGTGTCCTGAGCTGGGCTGGAAAGGATCCAGCTCGGGATCCATAGAAAATTCCTTCTAAAACGCCCCAGCCCCTCTCTTCGATAACAACTCCAGCATGCTATTATTCATCTTAAGCATGACAAGCATGAAAGATTTGAGCACCTCCTCCCACTATTTTTAATCTATAAATACAAACAATCTATAAAACCATAGATATTTTTCATTTTCACCCCATATGATTTCTTCGATCTTTTACATTTGATCATCTTTCTTTTAATTTATCTTTATTTGGATTAGGATCATTTAATATTTTTTTCTAAAAAAACATATATCAAATTTTATCCTTATTACTTTTTCTGTTTTTTGCAAGTTTTTTTAATATTTTCTAACTAATTTCAACATTCAAAAATTAAAGTGGTTAAGAGTCAAGCTTGTTGAATGAAATCGAGTTTAGAATTTCACGAGTTGTGAGTTTTAGATATTATTCTAGGTTTTGAAGGTTTGCTTGCTCTTTTTTGGAGTTTTTTTTTCTATTTTTAGATTCTTTGTGATTTGTCTTCTAGTAGGTTACCTAACCTTCCTATAATTTTTTTTAATTTCACCCCTCTAAAATGTTATAAAATTTATAAATAATTTTTCAAATTACAAATATATTTTTTAATTTGACCCCTTATAATTACATAATCTCTCAAATTTGTTTCTCATTCTTTAAATTGTAATCTATTTTAGTTTTCAAAAATCATTATATTTGGCTTTTTTTTACTATCTAATTTTATCATCGTTCTAAATTAATCATCCTTACAAGTTTTGTTTTTGTTAATATTTTTCAAGATTTTATTCTTTAAGATTAAATCGGTTGATGATTAAGCTCCTTGATTGAACTTGGGTTCAAGATTTCATGAATTGCAAGTTTTAGAGATCAACGAGATTTAATAGATTCACGTTATTGGTTTGTAATTATACTAGTTGAATTGCCCGCACTACGTTGCGGGTGTAGTGCGGGCGGAATAAATAATATTTATAATTTTTAAGATTAAAAAATAAAAATTTAGTATGTAAAATTTGATTTAATGAAGAAAAAAATCAATATTTCAACTGTATTCTTAATTTTTAAGATTAAAAAATAAAAATTTAGTATGTAAAATTTGATTTAATGAAGAAAAAAATCAATATTTCAACTGTATTCTCTTTAAAAGTAGAGAGAGGTCTTCAACTAGGTGATGGTCATCCAACTGTTGCTCCAACCAAGGATTTGAAATGGCTATGTTTGTGAACCTCACTGGGTGATGGGCTAGGCTAAGACTATTCTTTAACTGGGCCCACATCAAAAAAATTTCTTTTTTCAACAAATATATACTTTTTTTATAGCACACAAGTTTGAACATGATCTTCAGAATTCGTGAGTGATTAATTTATAATTAATTTTCAAGAATAATTTATTTGTATCCATTCAGATGAAATCAATACACATCAATTTTATATTAAATCGAGGATGCCCACTCTCTACCGCGGCAGCTGTGATGAATTAGTGATGGCCAGCAACGAGTGTCCTGTCAAAAATGGAGCGACCTCTTCAGACATGCCTCGCCCATGAGTTCCCTATTTCAGCCTCCTCTTCTAATCATAAAAAATTCATGAAAATAACACGCGTTGGAAAATTATTCTCAAGACATCATAAATTATTACTGAAAATAGCGGTTATAAACGACCTTTTTATCGGAAATAACTGGCATACGTAACCACTAGAATGACACGGTTGTCTCGAAAGTTATTTTTCAATTAAATTAATTAACAGCTCCAAATCAATTTGATTTTTCAATAAAAAACATTTGTTCGCCTAGTTGTTGAAAAGCTGCCCTGTCGCCCTCAAATGAAATGGTGGGTTGGTATACTATATTTCATAGTTATTGTTTTGTACTTCCAAGATTAGGGGTAACCCACTGTAATCCCAAAGTCCGCAAAGTCAAATATTTTTGAAGACTTTTTTTCTTTGTTATCATAAATAAATAAACACCTGGCCTTTGGATGCATTAGTCATTTTCATGTTCACATCGGGGTGTTCGTTACTTTGTTTTGCATCCAAACAAAAAACGACTGCATTAATAACTTGGTGTAAAGCTGTTGTGTGGAAATGTGATGGGGTGGTTTTTGAAAGTATATATTGTTTAGAAATATATTAAAATAATATTTTTTAAAAAAATTATATTTTATATTATCCTATCAAAATAATCTAAAAACACTAATTTTTTAATTTTAAAAAATAAAATAAAAATTATTTTTTTTCAATTTTCCATCGAAATATCAAACAGCCTTTGGGAAGGACTGGCGACACGTTGCGTCTCATATCATATCATGTTCCGGTGGTTGTGGTGGATGCCTGTGGGCCAGAGGATTTTAACAGATCCAGTTCAGTGTTCAGACTTCAGATAAGAGTTTGACCAAGTTGGGAAGCAAGGAGTACAAGTTATTCTTCTAATTTTATTTTCCACATCAACCACGTAAAGGTTGTTTGGCATTACTTTAAAAAAAAACACTTGCTAAAAATTATCTTTTTTATTTTAAATAAAAAAATAATATTTTTAGATAATTTTTATATATATTAATGTTAGAATTCATTTTAAAAAATATATTATTTTGATGTATTTATAAATAAAAATAATTTTATAATAAATTTTAACTACACTCTCAAACATGCACTACCTGCTTCAAACACAAAATTTAGAATCATCTATTAAATGATCAAAGTGGTAAAAACCAAAGACTAAGAGAGTATTGGGTACCGGAGGGTTATGAAAAATTGAAGGTTATCAAAATTAAAAAACTAATTTTTAGACGTGGGACTCACTCATTCTTTCTGCGTCCTGTTTATTGAGTTCTTATGATTTTATTGAGTTCTTAAGATTTTAAGAGAGAGGGAGACGGGTGCGGGGGCTGCTGGGGGTGGGTTTTTAGGTGTGTGTGTGTATATATATATATATATATATATATATATATATATATATATATATATATATATATATAATATAATATATTTTAATATTAAAATAATTAAAAAAATTGATTAAAATATAAATAATGTTTACATATATAATATATATTTTTAATATTAAAATAACCTAAAAATTAATTAAAAACAAACACTTAAAACTGTTTTTCATTAACTTCAAACTCAACCACAATTTTAACCAAACACTTTAAAAATTATTTTAAACCACAGTTGATGTGCTTTTCATGAAATTGTTTTTTAAAAAAGCTCAACCATAAAAACAAAAGCAATATCAAACACACCCTGAAAGGTTTACTCCCCTGTGATTTCATGTTTGAGTTATGTGGTTGCTAATATAATAATTACTGGAGACTATATAGTTATTAATTTCAAGATATATACACATAATTTCATAAAAATTCTAACATTAATAAAAAAAAATATATAGCGTTCAGGAGACGAACACGTGCCCAGTCCCCCACCTGAAAATGATTTTTTGTACGAGCGTACTTTTTACGCACAAGATAGTACTTCATCTGATTCTGATCTTGAAAGAGAACTGGCTTGACGAAGCATGTCTCCTCTCCTTTTTCATAAGCTTGGATTCATCCAGCTATTTTTTTATTTTTGGCCAAGGAGAATGTCAGAATTCCTTTGTTTTACATTGCTGTCCAACTATAATTTTATTTTATTTTTAAATAATTTTTTTGTTTTAAAATTATTTTACATGTTAATATCACAAAATATTTTAAAAAATAAATATTATTTTAATATATTTTTAAGTACAATACACTTAAGAAAATAATTTTCATCATGCTTTAAATAAATCTCTAATCCAGGTGATATAACATAAAACAGAAATATCACTTCGATATTCCTTTAGTAATAGCCAACAGAAAAATATGTTAGTGAATGTCGAGAGAATTTCCGGTGGAATTCAAAAAAATGGATAAATATTTCTAGATGCGACAAAAGCTCTTCCTCGATCAATTTTAGATTTATAACTAGTGAACTTCTAAACGCGTTCTAAACGCGTTGTCTTTGGATTTTTATATAAAAATTGATAGATTTTATGCATCTTGTAATTGTGATTGAAAATATCTGTTAGAAACGGAGGTTTTCCGCCTAAAAATGACTGGATGGTGTTACTACCAAAACTTTTTGATAATTTTTAATCGGAAGACTATACAATTAATTTAAAAACTCTGTTATAATGATTGACGTGCCCCATGTAACATACAAATTGATTGTTGTGTATTTTTTATTTGTTTCATTAATAATTTCATTAGCAAATAGTTAAATTATAATCATTGAATTTTAGCACAGATAATAATTTATTTTATGCAACAAATAATGTGATTAGTAGTTTCGTTTTAACTATCTTGGTAATAATTTACTTGGTAGATAGTACAATCACAATTGATAAAATTGACAAAAGATATATTATTTATTGTGTATAACATATTAATGTTTTGTTGGTAATGTTTGAACTACTTGACGAATAATTTATTTGACAGATAGCAAAAATAAAAATGATAAAATTAAAAAAAAAACATATTTTTTTTTTATATTAAAAGTATTCTAGAGAAATGAGATTAAATTAATGTGAGATTTCTAAAGAAAAATCAGTTTATTTTTTTATATACATTTAAAATGTTAACATTAAAACAATATCATAATATATAATAATTATTATTATTATTCTAAATGTCCTATCTATAGTAAAATAATAACATATAAAACCTACATAATCTTCAATTTCTTAAGTAGATTATGTAACTCATATGGATAGCATTTTTAAACAAGACCATTAACAATTTTGTTAAATATTCAAAAATTTGGTGCTGTTAGTGGCGAAACATCGGACAATTTTTTTATTTTATTATTGTAGATAGTTTGATACATTTTCTCAACTTGTCTTGTCAACATATGGTTTCATTTTTTTTCACGTCATATGAGAGCTTAAATATCATAAATTTAAAAAAGACGCATAAGTTATTTTTCAAAAAAAAAAACATTGAACAAAGAATTTATGTTACAATTCTTATAGCTGTATTATAAATATTCTAAACATAATTAATATTTTAATCATTATTGGTCATACTATCGATGACACCATAACTATTGTTTAAAAAATTATTTCTTTTAGTTTATAAGATTTATTTGTCATATTATTATATTAAAATTATTTTAGAACACTTATCATAAATTATTATTTTATTTTAAGAGAATAAATAGATCTATATATATATATTAAACAAATATAAAAATATATAATTAGCCTCCTATATTTATAAGAAAAACAATTCACAAATAATCATTATTATTATTTTAAATATCTCGCCTACAGTAATTAGAAATCTTGACAATGAAAAATATTAACAAAAAAGCAATAACCAAAACAACTAGAAAAAAATTGATTACATTCTAAAATAATAATATGTAAGGGGGCTTTAGTGAACATTGAAATTAAATAATTTAAAACAAAACTAGAAATTAAAAGATTTGGGATTGAAATGAAACTGAAATCCATAATTAATTTGCATAGAAGGATAAATTTGAAACATATAATCAGTCTTGCATACTTTATAGTGTAATCGAAATGGGAAGTGGGTCGTAGATTTTTTAAGTATAAATAATTAAGATAAATTTGTCAAAAAAAATTTATGAGTTGTCTTTTTCCTCTTGTAATATTAGATTTGACTTATTATAAATAAAAATATTGTAATTTATTTTTTGAAATAAGCCTCAAGTTTTTTGCGTGCTATAATTACTTATCTGTCGTCTAAAAAAACAGTGTAATTGAAACGGGAAGTGACTCGAATATTTTTTAATTGTAGATAATCTAGGTAAATTTGTCATTTTTTAGTTGTATTTTTTGCCCAGTAATATTAGATATGAAATATTAAAAACCAAAATATTATAAATATTTTTTAAGAAATAAACTTTAAAAAACCAGAGCACAAAATTAAAATTCGAAGACTTTTTTTTTGTTTTTGAAAAGATTTATTCTTTGTATTATTATATTAAATGTATTACACTGTTGAAAAAACAAAAAAAAACATTTTTAGCAGATTATATCAATTATAATTTTATTAATTTAATATTAAAATAACAAAATACAATACATATAAAATCAATAAGTTTTAACATAGATAAAAAAGCCTAGCGCATCGCGCGGGCAAATTCGCTCGTTAGAAATAACCTAAAATAGCTCGGTCGTTTCTAGACCCATGAGCGAGTTATTCTTGTAAAGAAAAAATCTGCACCGAATATTAGTTATGTTAAAAGAAATATGCAACGAAGAGGTTGCAACAACAAACATTTTCGTTAGGAAGAGGTCTGTTTTGTGTAGGTTATGGGAAGAATTCATGTTGTCATATAAAATAATGTATGAAAAAAAATTCAAATAGGAAAAAACTGGAAAGAAAAAATATATGAGGGAAGAAAAAATCGATATTCTTGTAAGATGATCAGGACATCCCGGTAATTGGAAGAAAAATCTGCAAACGATAAAAGGGAAAAAAATGGATATATGATGTAGAACAGTTTGCGGAATCATATATGCTAAAGAGGGATTACCCGAAATTCAAAGGCAATTGAATTTCGGCAACCAGGTCGTCGACATCGGAATAGCGCAAAACTCACCCAGTCAATGCGTTTCGTCGTTTGCAAATTCCATCATTTCGGCCCCGAAATCATCGTTTTTGCTATTTTAGGAAAGTTTCATTTTTGCAATAACTTTTGAATTAAGAGTCCGAATTGACTTTGGTCAACTGATACCCTCTCAGAATTCATAGGCCTTTTACATTCTGCATTTGTCTCAAATTTGCCATTATGGCAAATTTGATGTTTTATGTCCTTTCCTATTCTGTATTAAATTAGGCTAGTTTAATCTCTTTTTTACGGAATATTGACGTTGGTCGTATTCCCGCGTGGTTTTCTGCTGCGTCAATATGAATATTAGTTATGCTATGCATAAATTGTCATTAACACCCGAGATGAAAAAAACTACTAATACAAATTAGAAAAAATGTAAAGAAAAAAAATGTTAGAGAAGAAAAAATCGATATTCTCATAAGATGATCAGGACAACCTCGTCATTGGAAGAAAAATCATTAAAAAAAGGAAAAAAAATCTGAATATTAGTTATGGTACGCGTAAATTGTCATTAACACCCGAGTTGAAAAAAACTACTAATAATAAAAATATTAAAAAAATAGTTCCATGGAGTCACTTTCAAATCCAGGATTAAAGAAGGAAAAAATTAAAACATTACAGTAAAAAAATAGATTTGAAAAGTAGTTATAATACGCGTAAACTGTCATTGATACCCTAGTTTATACAATTGATAAGAATAAAAATTATATAAAAAATACAAATTATAATATAAAAAAGAGAAAACAAATTTTCCATACAGTGTAATTTTAAAAAATAATAAGGAAAAAACCAAAAGTGAAAAAAAAGCAACCTGGAAACAATAAGGAAAAAACCAAAAGTGAAAGAAAAGGAAGCTGGAAACGACAGTTGAAGAAAAGAAAACATTGTAATAAAAAGTAATAAAAAAAGAAAGCAAGTTCAAAGGGGAAGAAAGCAAGTTGAATTGCTAAAAGAAAGCAACGAATGGGTAGAAATGGGTCTGCAATTTGGAAAAAAAAATATTTTAAAAATAATAATAATAAGAATTTGGTGTCCGAGCGTCTCAAACTCGCGCGCGCCTGTGTTGGCAACACGCGAGACAGCTGCTCGGCCAAAAACTCTCATCTGTTTATTTCCACCATAAAACATACAAAAAGAGTTCAGGTGTAAAAAAAAAGTGCACAAACTCGCGCGAAACAGGAAGACAAATATCCACTCCATAGTGTTTTCAGTCTACGTGAACAGTCAAAACCCGAGCTGTTTTAGCTCTTTAGGTAATGAGTGAACTTGCCTGCACTGTGTTAAGTTTTTTATATAAAAAACTGATTGATTTTATGCATCTTGTAATTGTGATTGAAGATATATATTAGAAACATGGGTTTTCCGCCTAAAAATGACGGGATGGTGTTATCTGCCAAAACTCTTTTGATAATTATTTAATCGGTAGATTATACAATTGAAATTAAAAAAAAACTTTGTTATAATGATTGACGTACCCCGTGTAACATACAGATTGATTGTTGTGTATTTTTTATTTGTTTCATTAATAATTTCATTAGCAAATAGTTAAATTATAATCATTGAATTTTAGCACAAATAATAATTTATTTTACGCAACAAATAATGTGATTGGTAGTTTCGATTTAACTATCTTGGTAATAATTTACTTGGTAGATAATAAAATCATAATTCATAAAATTGATGAAAGATATATTATTTGTTACGCGTAACATATTAATGTTTTGTTGGTAATGTTTGAACTACTTGACGAATAATTTATTTGACAGATAGTAAAAATACAATTGCTAAAATCTAAAAAAAAAATTCATATTTTTTATTTATATTAAAATTATTATAGAGAAATAAGATTAAATTAATATGAGATTTCTAAAGAAAAGTCAGTTTATTTTCTTATATACATTTAAAACGTTAACATCAAAACAATATCATAATATATAATAATAATAATTATTATTATTATTCTAAATGTCCTATCTATAGTAAAATAAACACATATAAAAACTATGTAATCTTCAATTTTCTAAATAGATTATTTAACTCATATGGATAGCATTTTTTTTAAAAAAAAAAACAGGACCACTAACATCTTTGTTATATATTCAAAAATTTGGTGCTGCCAGTGGCGAAACATCGGACAATTTTTATTTTATTATTGTAGATACTTTGACACATTTTATCAACTTGTCTTGTCAACGTGTGGTTTCATATTTTTTTCATGTCATCTAAGAGCTGAAATATCATAAATTTAAAAAAGATGCATAAGTTATTTTTCAAAAAAATAACATTGACCGAAGAATTTATGTTACAATTCTTGTAGTTGTCATTGTAAATATTATATATATAATTAATATTTTAATCATTATTGGTCGTACTATCGATGATACCATAACTATTGTTCAAAAAAATATTTTTTTAGTTTATAAGATTTATTTGTCATATCACTATATTAAAAGTATTTTAGAACACTTATCATGAATTATTATTTTATTTTAAGAGAATAAATAGGTCATTTAAGAGAATATATATATATATATATATATATCTTAGGACGTTAATATTAAACAAATATAAAAATATATACTTAGCCTCGTATATTTATAAGAAAAACAATTCACAAACAATCATTATTATTATTTTAAATGTCTCACCTACAATAATTAGGAATCTTGACAATGAAAAATATTAACAAAAAGCAATAACTAAAACATATGGAAAAAAAATTGATTACATTTTAAAATAATAATATGTAAGGGGGCCTTAGTGAACATTGAAATTAAATAATTTAAAACAAAACTAGAAATTAAAAGAATTGGGACCGAAATGAAATTGAAATCCATAATTAATTTGCATAGAAGGATAAAATTGAAAGAAAACAAACTTTGATACCGAAAATATCAAGGATTTATAATAAATTTGCATGGAATGATGAAATTGAAATCAATCAAAACTTTGATACAGAAAATATTCAGGATTCCAGACCAATCAACAAAATTAAAAAAAATGAGGACCTAATTGAAACTATAATACATAATGAATTTCAATTGAAGGACGAAATTGAAACAAATCAAAACCTATATAGTAGCAATAAGGGTTAGAAAAACAAATTTAATATTCAGGGACTGAAATGAAATTTGACAAAAAATAGTTCTTGCTGAAGTCAATTGGCGCAGTGGAGAGAGAAATGGGGAGAGGGAATTTAAGCGACCATTGACACATCTCCGGACACGGTTTAGTCACATGCGCCACACTAGGTGGAAGAGAACATGTCTGAAAATCATTCTAAACAACGGTTGAATATTTTTGAGCGTCGGAGTAAGCCACACGCTGCGTCGTCGAAACACGCATAAGCGTGGAAAGGACAGAGCTTCTAGTTGTTGACATATAATGTCATACTTTGTATGTTTTATATATTTTGATGATAACAATAAAAAGAAAATGAACTAATAATATGCTTGAATGAGATTAAGCTATAAACAAGTATTATACAAAGAATACATCAACAAGCATAATGGAATACACGAAGAAATTACTCCAGGAAGTCCAAGATGCAAGCAAGTGAAGACTTAGAATAAATGTTCATTTTAGTGCTTTATGTAAATCTCACAAATTAAAATGAACTCACACACTTCACATTGCATGCATTAAAAGGGTTTGATGATTAGTGGTTTAAGTCATAATCAATCGGTTCAAGAAATTAAGAAAAGATAATTTGTCAAAATTGTCTTTCTGCATGAACCGATCGACCACTTGGTTTACCAAGTGAACCGATCGACCGCTTGGAAGACAAATTGCCTTTTAAGCTGAACCGGTCGACCGCTTGGGTTATCCGTTGTCAACCGGTCGACCAGCTTGATATGACGATTGCACTCAAGCGGCTATAAGCGGCTAGTTTCAAGCGGCTATAAGCGGCTAGTTTCAAGCGACTATAAGCGACTAGTTTTTCTTTGAAACTTATAAATAGGCCTCTTAATTGCAAAACGAAATTGACACAACTTCTATATCATATAGTGAGGCAATTACTAGTGCAAAAACATCTTCATATCATCAATCCTCGTTAATACTCATATTTGTGTTTAAACCTTCATATCCTAACACAAAGAGTATTTCTCATTCTCACTACACTTAAACACCTTCAAACATTCTAAGTGCTATTAAGTGAGATAAAGAGATCATAGATCTTCATTTGTAATATCTACACTATTAAGAGTGTATTGTTGTTTTACAAAAACAACCATTGTGAAACTCTTGAGAGTTGAGTATAAAACTCTTGGTATTGGTGAGGAACATCACCAGGAAAATTCTTTAAGAGGGTACATCTTCAAGTGGTCAAAAGTAAAATCTTGAAGAGAGCATATCTTCAAGTGGTGTAAAAGTCTTGGTGTGGATTCATCAAGCGGGATTTGTAATCTTGTTACTTGGATTAGTAAGAGAGTACAATACTCAAGTACAAGTTGGTACTTGAGTCATGGATGTAGGCTTGCCAAACCACGTTAAAAACCGAGTTAGCAATCTCTCTCTCTTATCTCTTTACTTTAAAGTAATTAATTTTAAGATTGCATTATTTATTGTATTGTTGCCTTAATCCGTGAATTTCAACACTAGCGACGCTGCTAACGAGCAAACCGACAGAAAAAATTAGTTAATTACCAGATCACCCCTCCCTCCCAGGCATGATTTTTGTTCTTTTCGAGAGACAAAACAGTTATTGCACTGTTCAATGAAATATTTTAAAAACAATCCGCAAGATGAACCGGACCAAAACGTGTAATTACTTGTGGAGCCCCTCAAACCAGGCTCCGTTTTTTATCTTTTTCGAGGGACAATCTCGTTAATAAACTGTTCATCAACAAAAAAATGGGCTCACGTAGGCGCGAAGCAGCGGAGCAAATGTCCAGATCCACAATGACAACGACTTAGGTGAACAGGAATCCATCGATCTAGTTTAGCTTCTTTTGTAATGATCATGCTTATAATTACACCTAGTCAAACTAAAATTTAAGGGGATATAACACGCAAAAGTTTAGAAATTTGTTTATTTTCTAATATTTTAGATTGCAGGTTTTGTTATGGATTTAGCATCTTATAAATTATATCCTAGCCTTTTCTTTTTTGGTAAAATATTTTTCACTCATTTGATAATTTTATCCCACTATAATTTTCTTGATAATACATGTGAGAGAAACTTTTATCCATAAGTGTCATTGTAATTGAACAAGATAATATTTCTATTGGTCTGAATGTTTGTATTTTTGAATTTTCTAGAAGTTACTTTTTTATTAATTTTAAGTAACAACGATTGATTTTCTAAATAACAATTATGCCCATTTCGAATTTTATCTTCTAACATTTAATTTATTAGGAATTAGACATCATGATTTGTTATAGTTTGTTTTTCATGTGGTTATTCTAGTTCTATAACCCGTGTAATAGGTTTGATAAATAAACTCAAGTTTTTGCACCAGTAAAATCAGATCATATTGAGTTAACTTTTACACAATTTTTTTTTTTTTGCAAAAAGAAACTAGTAACGCCCATACATTTTATATATCTTTCTATATATTATTCATTTATATGTTTTATAACTATATTATATATCTCTCTTTTATTTAAAGAATATACATAATTATAGTTCGATCACCATGGAAACTTTATACCCTCCTGTTGTAATATCCGCAACCGGGGGGCATTCAAGATGTGGTATATCAATTATCAAATGCCCTTAATCTCTATTCTTTCGAGAATTTTCACAGAACAGTCCCAGACTCCCAGGTGTCTGTCACGCGTGCACATATTCTTACGCGTGGAAACTAATTTCTCTTAAATGTACCCTTGTCACAAATTAGCCACGTGTACTTGGGTTGTTCGAGCATTTATTTGTGTTGATCAGTAGACCACGGGTTGCCTACGAGCCTACTGCTGGGAAAACTTGGGCTTCAAAATTCTTTTTTCTAACATATAATCTAAAAATATTTTTTTAAAATGATTTTGAAATAGAATGCTAAAATAATTAAAAAAATAAACAACTCAGGTATTTGAAATTATGTTTAAAAAATAGTTTTGAAAAAAAAGTAGTTTTATTTTTTATTTAAAATTAAAATATTTTGATATTTTAAAAATATTTTTATATACTAATATTAAAAATAATTTTTATAAAACAATAATATTTAATAAAAAAAATATTATTTCAATATATTTCTAAAAAAATATATATTTTCAAAAATAATCTCAATCACATTATTTCCCTATCATTCACAATCAAAATGCTATATACCGATCTCTTTTTAAAAAAATAATATTAAAAGCTTTACGGTGAAAAATAAACATGGCAGAACATGCGAGAACGAAAATTTCCTCCGTATAATTGAGGTGCCATCAAGTCCATTTGTCAGAATAGCTAATTACCTGCCAAACTAAATTCCTCTCTCCCCTGCCGGGCGACCTCTATCTCTCCAATGGCTCCACCGGAAGGTGACTCCGGCGAGCCTGTAACTCCTGCAGGTAGACTATTCCTCCTACCGGAAATGAATAATATAATTCACTGTGCAATTGGTTTGAAAAACAAGATAGACATGGACTCCACAAGATCGGCCATCAAGAGTTCTCTCATGCTCAAGCACCCAAGATTTTGCAGCCTCCTCGTGCGTGACAAGAATGGGCGGGAGCACTGGGAAAAAACAGATATCGATGTCGATCAGCACTTCATTATTGTAAGCCAAAAGAATGATTCTCGCCCTTCATTTACCGATGCTGATGATGTTGATAGAGTAGTGAATGAATACATAGCTGATTTATCAGTTAGTACTCCACTTGACATAAGCAAGCCTCTGTGGGAAGTCCACGTCTTGTTGGAGCAAAACTGTGCTATCTTGAGGGTTCATCACGCGTTGGGAGATGGGATTTCTTTGATGTCACTGTTTTTGGCGACCTGCAGGACAGCGGGTGATCCTGAGAAGATTCCCACTCTGGTTACTGGGAGGAGGCCGGATTATGGGAAGGAAGGGAAACAGCAGGATTGGAGAGGGGTTATTTTGAGAGTTCTGCAGATGGTTTGGTTTAGTTTGGCTTTTTGTTTAGAATTTTTGTTGAGAATTTTGTGGGTTGGTGACAAGAAGACTGTGATTTCTGGTGGTGATGGGGTGGAGCTGTGGCCGAGGAAATTGGCTACTGCTAAGTTTTTGATTGAAGATATGAAGACTGTGAAAAGAGCTGTTGCTAATGCTGTAAGTACATGGGCTCTTTTAACCTTTTTCTGGGAAACAAATTTCAGATTTTTGTTATTACATGAATTGATGGAGTAATTTGCCTTTGAATTTCTGATTAGTCATTAAAAGGTGTCTTTGTGTTCTTCAGCTTCACAGCTAAAGTCTTCCAAAAACATATCGATGACTTGAAAGAGCCAAACACTTGTTGGCTTAGATTTCTAGGACCAATCACTATCAAGTTTGTTTTAGGATCAAATCTCGATCGATATCGAGATTTTTCCAACCAATTATCAGCTTCCAACCCCCGTTAATCATGTTATTATCTCTATTGGTGCTGGAATCATATTTGAACTCATTTTCAACAACACAGCAAGCTCAGAACGTTCAAGACGCAAGAGATTTTTATTATATATATATATATATATATATACATATATACATATATATATAAGATCTGTAAATTTTCATGGAAAGGGGTAATCAAAATACCTGTGCAAATTCTTTGGACACATTTATAGCTTTTATTTGACTACAAAAATTGTGTACAATTGGTAGAAGTTTTTTTTTTAATTATTTAATGAAAATCTAAATTAGTTATAATTAATAAATTAGTTATATATATATATAGAGAGAGAGAATGGGGTATTTAAAAAATATATTTAGCTTATTTGTAATCAGCGTTCATTCCGCTCTATAATTAGAAGCCCTAATACTTGTCTTTTTGCAATTAGCATATCTCATAGTTGTTAGCGACCATGCTATCATATTTACTACGTGAAAGGGCTTAAGATCTTTCAAATAAACTAAGTGCACAGTTGAACATGTGTCAACACCAAATGTAGTATTTCTATTTTGACTGCGTATGATTATGATACGATGAAGATAGACCAGGGGCTCTTCTCATAATCAATGATCGAAGAGCGTGGTTGGCTGATTAAAGAGAGTTAGTTACTATAACAATAAATTTGTATCTACCTCCCTTTTGTCTCCTGTCATGTTTTTGTTTCAGAAAATCCTACGATCATGACATCTAAACAACTTCATGAATGCTAAAAAGATTGAAGTCATTTTGAGTTTGATTAGAACCAAACTGTGATGAGTGTCATCAATAGTCAGATCTAGTAGGTAGAATAGAGTTAGTTATGTGAAGGATCTGTGTTTTTTTCTGGCAATATCATTTGGAGTTGTTGCCACAGATTAAACAAAAAGACTTTGATTGTTTGTTTCAACTAAAAGCGAGTCCCTGATTGTTTGTTTGTTTGTCAGGATAGTTACGTTAACAATAGCATACACGCAGTTCATTTCTGATATAATAACTCTGATTCTGTCAAATTAACGCAGACCATTAATGATGTTCTTTTCGGGGTTATATCATCCGGACTATCAAGATATTTGGATCACAGATCTCCGAAAGGTACGTAAAGTGCGATTTGGATTTCGAATTTTGAACAAACATTTCCTGATTATTTAAATTGAACTCAATGTTCTTGAAGCTCTGCAAGAGGGCCAGCAAATAACAGGAATGGCCATGGTCAATTTAAGAGAAAAACAAACCCTGCAGGTGAATCATGCACTTAATTCTTCACTGTGTCGACGTTTTTGTTTAAGATTCCAAAATAGTGAATTTGTTTAAGGTAAACCAAGGTAATGCTACCACTTCAAAACCATATTGGAAAACATTTGCAAACTGCAGATGACTAGTTTAGTAATATATATCTTTTTAATCCAAAGATGGGTAATTTACTTGTTTCATTATTAAAAACATTTAGACAGATCTGACATTTTAATTATGGTTAATAATATGTTTTCTCCTATGCTTTGCAACTTGTTCAAATGGTTTCCTGACTGGTTTGCTCAGGATCTATCCGAAATGTTGAAAAACAATTCAGGATCGAAATCGCGATGGGGCAACCGGTTTGGTTTCATTCTCCTTCCTACATTTTATCATAAGCATAATGTCGACCCTCTTGAACATGTGAGACGAGCCAAGAAGATGATTGATAGGAAGAAAAAAACATCAGAGGCTCACTTCGCGTATCACATCGGACATCTAGCGATGTCTTTGCTAGGACCGAAGGTAACAAGACATTGAAATCTTTTTACCTGATAGTTTTGGTGCATGCTTGTATATAATCCCTTCTTTTTTTTTCTCATTTCAGGCTGCATATGTCCTTAATTACAGGGTTCTTTGTAACACTACGTTTACATTCTCAAATGTGGTTGGCCCACAGGAGGTGATTACTATAACAGGCAATCCCATAACGTTCATAAGAGTGAATACATCTAGCATACCC
The DNA here is from genome assembly GCA_032356905.1 of Salix exigua. NCBI lineage: Eukaryota > Viridiplantae > Streptophyta > Magnoliopsida > Malpighiales > Salicaceae > Salix > Salix exigua. The sequence continues at coordinate 21,702,947 of CM063603.1, read as the reverse complement.
CATGTACAGCCTCTAAACTCTAATGATTCTCCATGTTTAAAATTTAAACTCGTTGTAGCTGGGGATCATAGATTAATCTGCTTCTAATACGAGTTTGTTTTTTTGTTGTTGGGGTGGTAATGCAGTCACTCACGATGCACATGGTGAGCTATGCAGGGAGAGCTGACATGCAAATCATGGTGGCCAAAGACATTATCCCGGACCCAGAATTTCTTGCCAAGTGCTTTGAAGATGCCTTGGTTGAGATGAAGGAAGCAGCTGCAGCCGCAGTATAAAATCACACGATACATAATTAATTAGCACATAGATTTCAACTCACCGATTTAATAGTGGAATGCTTAGCACATAGATTTAGACTCACCGATTTGATGGTGGAGTGAAAATAATTGTAATATTTAGTGTCTGAGTGGGATTATGAATCATTGATTTAGATGTGGTTCTGTCTTCTGTAATCATATGTTTGGTATTATGATAACGATTATTCTTTAATGTTCTAGCAGGAGGAGGGTAATTGGTTCTGCCATGAAAGAAGACAATAGCTCTTAATAGGATTGAGAATGACAAGAAATTTCATCCAGAAAAGGTGAGACTTATGTGGACGAGTGTGCAGACTTTCTTTTTGGAAGGATAACATGTGGCAAAGGGTTTATATCTTGAACAAAATAATGTAGCACCGAGAAGAGAAGAATGATAGTGTACCAAGTAGGATTCAGAGGGGTGTGAGTTAAGCAAATAAAGCAATTATCCAAGATCTTCCAATCCTTATCATCTGGATTCCACCCAAAAATATTAGTATAGGTTATTTCTCATTACTCTATTATGTTTTGTCCAATCAATACTTTTAATTCAAGTTGTTATCAACCAAATTTGGATCGGGTTTGGGGTGAAAATGCTTAACCCTTAAATTTGATTATTGCTTATGGACTTACCAGGATACAAGAAGACAATTTGGTTATGATGAGAAAGACTTGGAAAAATAATCATTTGGGATCCTAGGCTAGGAATGTCTTTAAGACAATGTCTGATAATAAGCCAACATTGTCGAATGGGGATTAAATGAAGATTTAACATTTGATTTATTAAAGAAGACAGCTTTTACCTTGTATGTTTTAACATTTCCAAATTTTAACAAGTTTTTTTTTTGGTGGAATGTGATGCATTAGGGTTTAAGGTTATGACAATATTGATGCAATAATAGTTAACCTATATCTTATTTCAACAAGGTCCTCAATGATAATGAATTGTTATTATTTGCTTAAGAGAAAGAGTTTCTAGCCCTAGTTTTAATAATTTATAAGTGGAGGCTATTTAATATATTTCTATTAAATAAATATTTCCTCCCAACAAAAATAGATGTCAAAGTTATTTGGATAAGACATAGTGGTGGAATTTGAAGGGTGAAGGAAAACATGGTTGCAAATGCATTATCCATTTTATCATTATTTTATTATGTTCCATCCAATCAACAATTTTAATCCTCCAAGTTTGGATAAATATAATTCATATTCAATAATGTTAATTGTTCTCTTAATTTTCTTTGCAAGTAAAGTAAGAATTGAGGAGCATTACAAGTTGATTTTCAAATATTGTTTTTGTTTTGAAATATATTTAAATAATAGTTTTTTTAAACAAAAATTCACATTAACACGTCAAAATAATTTTAAAATGTAAAAAAATAATTTTAAAGAAAAATAAAAATATTGAGCGAGATGGTTGTCACTTGTCAAATGACCTCTATATGAAAATATTTTATAAGCCAACATCATAGCTATTTCCATTTGTTATCTTTAAAATCTACAATTTAAAACTTTA
>CM063603.1:21654865-21700635 GCA_032356905.1 Salix exigua | reverse complement strand
GGTCGTTCGATTCGTTGTTTTACTGCTATTTAATTATTTTTGCATAATAAGACACGATAAAACACTTGTAGCTTAGTGGATAAAGCATGCTTCCTAGACAGGAGGTCATGGATAAAGCGTGACCCCTGCCTAGCGTGCCTGACTATATATTATTTTATTGTGCTTATAATTTTATTTTTTTCATTTTTGTTTTGTTTTTTCTTTTTTGATTTTTTTTCACTTTTCTTTCTTTTGATTGTTTATTTATTTATTTATTTATTTTGTCATCAAATTATAGTTTTTTGCTTAAAATTTTATTTTATTTTCATTTTTTGTTTGCTTTTTTGTTAAGGTTATTGATTTTTTTTTCTTTGATTGATTTTTCCCCATTATTAACGCAATAAGAGTAATAATTTTAGTTTTTTTTTCATGCTTCCTCTTTTTTTAATGTTTTAATTTTTTCGTCAAAGTAATATAATAATATTTATTGTTTTAGCAGTAATAGTAATAATATTTTTAGATGTTAAGGCTTTGATATTTTTATTGTTCTAATAGAGTGTGTTTATGTATTTTATTATATCAAACCTTGCATATATAGATGTTATATTTTATTTGATTTTTTTCAATTTTTCTATTTGATTGAAATTGATAATATATTTCGTGTTTGTTTCGTCCTTTATACTTTTTTTTTTAATTCCTTTATTTTTTATAGTTCTTAAATAGTCCATATTTTTTTCAATGTTTATATATATATATATATATATATATATATATATATATATATATATATCTGTGTGTGTGTGTGTGTCTATTTTGGTTTTTTATTTTTATTATTTTCTTTTTTGTTGAGATAACATTTTTTCAAAAATTTTGTTCTTAAATTTTAGTTTGTGTTTATGATCATTTGAAAATTAATATTTCTTATTTTTTTTTCCTTTGTTTTTTCATTAGTTTTTTTCACGTCAAATGAGTTTTTTAGCTAATAATTTTTATTTTTATTCATTTTTATTTTGTTTGCTCTTTTTTTAAAGTTTTGGGCTTTTTTATTCTTTTATTGAATTTATTTTCCCATTATTCATGCAATAATAATAATAATTTTAGTTTTTTTTCTTGCTTCCTCTTTTATTAATTTTTTTGAGTTTTTTCTCCTCAAAATAATTTAATATTTTTTTGTTTTAACAATAATAGTAATGATATTTTTAGATGTTAAACCTTCGATGTTGCTGTTGTTATAATAAGATGTGTTGATATGTTTCATTATATCAAACCTCGCATGTATAGATGTTATATTTTATTTTTGAACTAGCAAAATCTATTAATTGTTTCAATCCCAATATTTATAAAAAATATTTGCTCGGCCCGCAAAGTAGTGCGGACAATTAACTAGTGATAACTAAGACATTACTAATAAAAGAAATTGAGATCAAAATCTTGAAAGTGCATTAAAATGTTTTGCTTTTTAATTAGAGCAATTAAAATAATTCATTAATAATACTTCAAATCCAAAATAGCAAATGGAATGGTTTACTAATCCAAGAGCTGAAAGCACAAAAAAAAATAGATTAACCTGTTATAACAAAATGATGTACTAACAATGTTATAGAGTAATATTGTTTTCATGATCTGCCTTTCCTTTTTCTATTAAAGATGTGGTTTTGCATTGGTAAATTTCTTGAAATTGGGGTTATTATTTCGAGTTTATCTCAATTTTGATATTGTCCTCCATCAATTTCCATTTTATACACTTTAGTTGATAAAATCTAATAAAGAGGATGTTTTGTTTATTGTAGCTTACTTATTGATAGTTGTGTTTTGTTAAAACCTCTTCCAATCATTAAATCAGTATAGTATTTATTTACCTACAACAGTGAATTATTCTAACAAAGAAGTCTTTCTATATCAAGGATTTTTTTCCTTTTAATTATGCAACTCAACCACCAAATTTATGGGTAGAAAGGGGAAAAAATATTTGGTGAACAAATGACAATGCAGAAAATGTAATTGAAATGCATTGCGACAGTAAAACTACAATTGATAAATTCAATTAAAGATGAGTTATTTGTTTTGATTTTAGTAATAAATTGATTCATTTTTAGGTTTGTTTTAATAGTTTGGCCATTCGTTCAATTCATATCATGTTTATTTTTTAGCATTAGTTAATCCAATCTAATTTTTTGTTTCCACAACTTTTTTGTTTTGTCTTTAGAGCATAGTTAATAGTTAAGTGAGACTTTCTCTATGATCATGTTACTTTATGTTTATTTATAACTTGAACAAATTTAATAAATAAGGTTGTCACGATGAGTGAGCAATACATCTCATCTTTTGTTTTAGGATAACTCTTGGCTGAGCTACCGGCTGCTAGTGAATTACCATAGTAGAGAAGTTTTTGTACACTAAGGTCTTCTTTTTAATAATGAAAGTCAACCAATCAATTTATAGGTAGATAAATGAAATTAGATTTGGCAAACAAAGAACAATGCACAAAATGTGTATGAAATGCATCGCGACAGTAAAACTATAATTGATAAAATCTATTAAAGATGAGTTACTTGTTTTCCATAGAAAATTGATTGATTGTGAAAATTGTTTTAACTGTTTGACTAATTATTTAATTGACAAATAAAAATTTACAATCGATAAAATCCATTAAAGATAAGTTATTTACTTTCTGCTACAAACTGATTGATTATTAGGCTTACTTTAACTGTTTGGCTAATAATTCACCAACTACTAGTGAATTATTCTAGGAGAAAAGTCTTTTTATATCAAGGTTTTTTTTATAACACAACTCCACCAAAAATTTTATGGGTATAAAGTGAAGAAAATATTTGGTGCACAAATCTCAATGCAGAGAATGTGCATGATGCATTGCGATAACAAATATGCAATTGATAAAATCTATTAAAGATGAGTTATTTGTTCTCTGCAGTAAAATGATTGATTGTTGAATTTGCTTTAACTATTGGGGTAATAATTCATCAACAACCAATGAATTATTCTAGCATATAAGTCTTTTTATACTAAGGATTTTTTTTATGCATAACTCTACCAACATATTTATAGGAAGAGAAGAAATGATATTTGGTGAATAAATGACAAAATGTAGAGAATATGCATGAAATGCATTGAGATAGTAAAAACTGCAATTGATAGAATCTATTAAAGTTGAGTTATTTGCTTTATGTAGTAAACTTATTGATTTATGGGTTTGTTTTAACTGTCCAACTAATCATTCAACAACAACTAATGAATTATCCAAGTAGAGAAGTCCTTTTATATTAAAAACGTTTTTTATACAACAACTTCACAAACAAATTTATAGGCAATAAAAAAAATTATATCTGGCAAACAAACAATAATGTAGAGAATGTGCATGAAATGCATTGCGATAGAAAAAAAACTACAATTAAATAAAATTTATTAAAGATGACTTATTTGCTCTCTACAACAAACTTATTGACTAATAATTCACTAGCCACTAGTGAATTATCCTAGTAAAGAAGTCTTTTAATTTCAAGGACTTTTTTTATGACGCAACTCCACCGTCAGATTTATGGGTAGAAGGGGAAAAAATATTTTGAGGACAAACAGTTAGAATTAGCTCTGGCTAAAAGAGAAAGTTGCAGAAGACCGAGGAAACAAATCAATGTGTTCTTTTTATCTTAACCCTTAGATTTTTGGCGACTTTAGAGCTAGTCAATTTTTGAGTGACTTCTTATCCATTGTTTTCTACATTATCAATTTAGTCATCTGTTGTGCTCTATTGCCTCTTCATTTCTATTTGTTTTCTTATGCCAATTTTTTGGGTCAGTGTTTGGTTTAGGTGTTCTTGGATTTTGCGTGTTGTGCTTGTGCAATTTTATAGTTTCAGATGATTGTCCTTTGCCATAGCTAAGTTGTTGTTGCGTTTGGTAAGTTTTTGCGATTGCCTTTTACTTTGTTTTCTTTAGGATTTTTATCACTATTCATTTTATCCACTATCAGCTTTTTGTGCCTTTTGTTTTGCTATATGCACCTTTCCCATTGCTTGCAAAATATCATGACCACTGTGAGTTTTTGTGATATTTATTTTGCTCTCTGCTCGTTTTGTTCCATTGCTTGCAAAAACAATGAAAATACTAAAATTATTTTGAATAATAAAATAAAAAACGTAAAAATTTAACAAAAAAAACAACTAAAATTAGTGATATTAGTGCCAAAACAATGAAAATCATAAAATTATGCTGAAGAATAAAATAAAAAATAAAAAACTTTAACAAAAGAGCAAGCAATAAAATAATAATATAATAGTTAATTTATTATTATTGTTGTTGTTGTTGTTGTTGTTGTTGTTATTGCCTAAATAATGAAAAATTGAAAACCATAAAATTATTCTAAAGAACAAAAAAAACCCAAAAACTTTAACAAAAGAGGAAACAAAAAAATAAAAAGAATGACAAAACCAAATTAAATATTATTAGCATAAAAAAACTAATTTGATTTGAACAACAAATAAAAAAAAGGAAATAAAAGGTATCAATTTTAAAATGATTATCCACACAAATAAAGATTTAAGGACTAAATTGAAAGAATATACAACCTCAACAAAAGAGAAAATGATGAAAATTAAAAACTAAAACTAAGAGTATAGACACATAAATATGAACAAAAAATAAGACTGCATCAGAAGGCCTGAAAAATTTAAAGGAATTAAAATAAAAACAAAAATAAAATAAAATAAAAATAATGGTTGAAATTCATCATAACTATTATTTTAATGATAAAAATTATTATCATCACAACCACAACTAATATTATCATCATTTTAATTCTTATGATTGTCATCATCATTATCATTAGTGCATTTCTTTAATTATTATAGCATTAGTATCACTACCGCCACCACTATTGTCATCACAATTATAACCACTATTATGATTATTAACACTACTATTGCTATTAACATCATTAAATCTTCGAGATGATTTAATAATATTATTGTTTAGACAATAATAATAATAATAATAATAATAATAATAATAATAGTTATTATAATCATGATGATAATAGTGACATTAATAATGACAATGATAATAACAATAACAATTTATTGTAATGGTTATAGTGCTTATGATATTAATAATTCTAGTTGCGATGATAATAATAACAATAACTCATAAAATAATACTAAAAATATTAATTGTAATAAGAACAATTGTGATAATGATAATAATACTAATGATAATTTTAATGATATTAATAACAATATTAATGTTAATAATCATAATAGTGGTTATAATCATAATGACAGTGTTGGCGTTGGCGGTGATAGCAATAATAATAATAATAATAATGAGAATAAAAATAATGGTGATATTTATGATGATAATAACTCTAATAATTATTTAAACAGTAATAGTTATTATGATAATAATGATAATAATAATACTAACAATAACAATAATGACGACGATAGTCATATATTTTGGGTTCAGGGACCAAATGTGTCTTAAAGCTATTTGGGTTCCTATTTTGAACAAAACTTGATGTCGGTTCCGCGAAAGCTTTGAAGTAGAACTTGCTCTGTTGTCGAAAGACAAGCCGGCGGCAAAGAAGCAGAACAGAGGGAGGAAGAGAGCTTGAAATTCTCGTCGAATTCATTCTCACATCCTTCTGGCCGACCAGCCTCTGCAAATGGGAATTTCATTCTCTGTCAATTGCTTTAGAGAAGAGGGGTGCATTAACGAGAGTTAAAATAATGGTTGCTTTCACCCCACGCCTACCGAATAATCTTGCCATGTCAACTGTTGGGATCATGTGGCCATGAGCCATGTACGGGAGAGAAAAAAAATATGAAGCTGATATGGCTGTGAATCCATGGGGGTTCTACTATTCAATTGCCGCAGGTTCCATTGTTGGACCTTACACTTCTGAGATTCTCAGATTATTAAATTTCGATGAAATTTGCCCCCTTTTTTATGTTTCTACCTTAGTTAGGGTGGAACTTTTGTTCTTCTTTTTCTGGGTATGAATTTAAAGTCAATTTAACCCACTAGTTTTGTGAAAGTAAAGTCCATTGTTGTTCATCTGGATTGTTTGTCTGAAGAGCCAATGCCCTACCTTGTCTGTTATTCAATAAAAAATATCCTAATGAATCCTTTTGTCCACATAATTCATGGCCACTGTGTATATTAGGTATCAACCGTAGAGATTGGAATGATGTGATGTGGGTTTTTTAAATTACTTAAAAAAATTGAATAGGTGTTTTTGTAAATGATTTTGATATAAGAATATTAAAATTACCATTTAAATGACACTTCTTAACTCTTTTATCTGATTTTGAAAGGAGCTTTAGCCCATGGATAAGTGCTGTAATTCAACCTTGCTCCTCGAGAAACATAGAGATGGACAGATGGTTTGTGCTTTGGTCATCTTAGTTATTTTCATAGTTGTCAATACCGTTCGGTAGCTATTTCGGTTTTTCTAATGAAGCGAAGCGTTCGGTTTCGGAGTATTTCAGTATGCCGTTTCGAGATTATATATATATATATATATTAAAATATTAATTTAACAAGTATAAATAAAATTCAATATAAATTAACTTTAAATTATACAATATAAACACAAAGTCAAACAAACATAATTAGAAGAAAAAAATAACAATTTAATCAAAATAAAGAGAATTTTAAGGCTGGAACGACACACCCAGAACGGTACCGAGACGTTCTAGCCGAATTTAATCGGAATTTTTCAAAGCGGGTCAAAATTAAAACCGAGACAACAACAACACCGTTTCATCTCAATTTTTCAATGTAATATAATTAACCGATTATTTTAATATTGATGGAATGGCAAAGGAGTCTCGAACGCAACTCTATTATTAGAGGGCCCGAAAAGATTGATTCCCACATGGGAGTTTCTATTTGTGTTTTTGGGTGGTCAAGCTCAAGCGCATCGAAAGATCATCACCTCACCAGTAAAAAAATATTTTAATACTGCTATTCGGCACTCGGGATATTCTTGGGCTACCTTTTACTCCGAACTAACCGCCTCTCTCGGACATCTGCTCGTGATGGATGACTCCCCAGTCAAATCGTAAGAGTTTTAAGGATCAAGGAATGGAGACTTCATAGTGTCCAACGATCTGTAATGTATCTCCATATGTCTTCGCTTCCTACCATAAAAAAAAGGTAATTATGCCACTTAACGTGTTCATTGCCCGATAAGGATTTTGTTAGGCGAAAGAATATAATAAGTACTCATTTCCAATCACGTTGGTGATTTGTGGTTGGCTTTTCCGAATGGGCATGGTATCGAAAAGCCAGCCTCACCCTCCTTATTGGCGCACTAATTTCATTTTAATCATTATTTTTGGAAGTGTGTGCACCTTTACTGCAGCATATCTGTTTCCTTTCACAACGCTTTTGTGGATGAAATTAACATTTAGTTGGATATTTTCCGTTTTATGATATGGAGTTCTTGCAATGATCAGCCAGCAGGTTGAAGACAGTCGGAAAGCTAATTGAACACGACAATTTTCGATTTGATTATGAGATTCACCAACCACACTAATTACCAAGTATAAATTAACACTGGAAAATACCATTGATCAACATCTTCTTCTTCTTCTTCCTCAAAACAGTCCTCTAGCTACCTGATGTATCAAATGGGAAGCCTTTCGTTGTATCGCAAGAGCTTATTCCACATCTCAGTCCTATTCCTTCCATGTTTTATTGGCGTAACTTATTGCCTAGAGTTTCAAGGCCTGCCCCCATTAATATCACCACCATTGATTCCAGAAATCTTGAACTTCTTAGACCAAAGGCTTGCCTTGGTGTATCCAATCATCCAAGTCTTCAAGAACACCATCACCTCCGATCCCTTAAACATCACTCAAACCTGGGTTGGCCCAGATATATGCAACTACAGAGGCTTCTACTGTACGAGTCCGCCTGATAACAACTCTGCCGTTGCCCTTGCTTCCATCGATTTCAATGGATTCCAGTTATCTGCCCCTACGCTTGATGGCTTCATTGATCAACTACCTGACCTTGCTCTCTTTCATGCCAACTCTAACAAATTTTCTGGATCCATATCATCGAAAATCACCAAACTACCATTTCTTTATGAACTAGATATAAGCAACAATAATTTCTTTGGCAATTTTCCCATGGAGATCTTTGGAATCCCTGGCCTATCATTTTTAGATATCCGATTCAATTTCTTTACTGGAACAGTCCCTCCTCAAGTATTCAGTCTACGCCTTGATGCACTCTTCCTCAACAACAACAATTTTATTCAAAAGCTCCCAGAAAACCTGGGTTCAACCACAGCGCTTTACCTCACCTTGGCTAACAACAAATTTGTCGGTCCAATCCCACGTAGCATCATCAAAGCTGCCGCGACACTAAAGGAAGTGCTGTTCTTGAACAACTTACTTGCAGGCTGTCTCCCATATGAACTAGGGTTTTGAGAGAAGTAGTCCTTTTCGATGCTGGTAACAACTTGCTAACCGGTCCTTTACCTTGCTCGTTGGGATGCTTGGCTAAGCTTGAACAGCTCAACCTCGCTGGTAACTTATTGTATGGACAAGTGCCAGAGGTTTTGTGCGCATTAGGAAACTGGAGAATTTGTCTCTCTCAAGTAATTATTTTACAAAACTAGGGCCAAAGTGTTGGAAACTAATGAAGAAAGGAGTTCTTGATATTAAAAAAATTGTATACACGGTCTCCTGGTCAGAGATCAGTGCTGGAGTGTAAGGCTTTCTCCACGCACCCTAGGAATTGCCCATATCCTGCATCGTTTAACTTAATTCCTTGCAAGGTTCCATCATCGTCGAGTCATCCTCGGATTGGACCAAAGAGAAATTTGGTCAGTTATAGTGCTCTTTCGAGACATGCAGTTGATTTCCAGGAATAAATCGACAATGTACGAAAGGACGTTTGTAATTACGTACACATATACAAGCTATTTATTATGATCCAGATTAGTCTAGCTACACAAATTCCATGCTGATTCGAATCACGAGAATTTCCCTCAAAAATAAGGTAAGCTGTATTAATTGTTGACAACATCGTTTTCTCTATATAAAGTCCCTTGTTTTGCTTGAATGATCAACAGCTGTACTTAAAGGTTAATTTGCTGGCAAAATTTGTTCATTGAACTTGAGCAAAAGCAAACATTCTTATTTGAACTGCATTTCTAATTTTTATATGGTACGAAAGCTCTTCCTTGGAAAATAAGAACTGATAAGAAATAACGCTGAAATCCAATACGACTAATCAGCAGTTTATTTTTGAAAATTATACTATCTTTTCGGGGAAAAACATTACAAGAATATATGGAATGCGGGCTCAGGCTAATCCAACTGGCTTCACTCGCAGTAAATATCAAGGATAGCCACCATGGCTGTTCCATTTCTGCAGTTTATTTTCAATCCACAAAGGAGATGGGACGATGCAACTCGATCGGAAGCAAATATGCAGGAAATCATCATCAAAACATTTGAAAATATTTTTCACGAGCCCACACAGCTACATCCAGCTCGTGAAGCTGGTCTCTGCATTCTTTTTATGAAAGTTAGCAGGGCTATCAACGTAAGACGTATGCCTATACTGAAAAAGATGAATCTGAAAAACAAGTTTAAGAAATGATTAAATCGAGGCTTATAAAACCAATTACCAGCCCCTTCTCTCAGTAACATAACCATTAAGGATCGGCTTCCTATCCCATCAGTGGTGACATGTTTGACAAGCTCCATGGAGCTGTCTTCTTTACAAAATTAACTTTTGAGAGGAGGGTGCCATCAACTGCGAGTAATTCCACGAGACTCTCACAAACCTGAATTTCATACCGACAGCAACGTACGTAGTACATCCAATAATATTTTTAAATTTATTTTTTGAATTATCACAACAAAAAATTTAAGTTGAACCTTTCTTCTCAGTCAAACATGAGATGTGATAAAACCTTTTATAAAACTTCAAATTTTATTACCAGCTTTCATGATGATGTTGACATGTGGATGAATTATATAGAGAGCCAAGGGAGAAACTAGCAAGGTCTTAAATGTTGAGCATTAACTCTCATTAACACTACATAAGTTGAGGACTGATTTGTAGTTGAAAAAAACAAAAAGGAGCTGTCTGCATGCGCTGATAGGAGCAGCCTAATTTCTGGGTCGGCAGCATCACCGATCCCACAAACTGTCTGATGAACCTTCTTGTCCGAACCCGCTTTTTAAGAGTTTTTGTTTTCGTTGTTTTTTAAATGATTTTACATTTAAAAATATATTAAAATAATATTTATTTTATTTTTAAAAATTATTTTTTACATTAATATATTAAAATTATTTTAAAACATTATTTTTTATTATTCTTTCCAGACACGTCGAGATACATTTTGCGACAGAGCGCGTATGGATTCCAAATCTTAAGACAATAGAGAAACAGAAGTTCCATAAGCTCCTCATCCCAAATTCCCTTCACCGACATAATAATATTTTTTGTGTAGATATTTCTTACTTGTATCAAAATTATAAGTAAAACTAATATATTATTTTTTATAATATATTATTTTTATAATAAAAATTATTTTAAAAACAGCAATTTTAAATGTGTCTTGCCTTCTTTGCTGCTTCTCCTTTTCCTCTTTGGCATGCTATCTAGTATTTAGCAGGGGCATGTTTGAGATATCCACAAGTTTGCATTTTCTATTTTATGAGAGTAAGTTGAGTCTGCTTATGTGTGTAATATATATTTTTTATGCGAGTGTACCATAGAAAGTATATTTTATAAATCTATATAACGAATAAAATTTTAGTTTATCTACACTTTTAAAAAAGATACATATTCTGATTCTAACTCAAGACTCGCTATGTAAATCGTATATTATGTCATTACATCACGTCCTTGTGTACTTATGTTATGTTGTGTAATAGGCCAATTGACACAAATCAGGATTAATTTCATGTTTAATACTGTATTTCAAAAATAATTTTTAAAAAATAATATAATATAACGTTTACAAACAGTTTAAGAGTCCGATGGACAGTTAAGTAGTTAACTAGACACATCTTTGTTTCAAAATCCCCACCTTTTCTTGGTCTCCAAACAAGACCGGACATTGAAATTAAGAGGGAAAATATAAAACCGGATTTCCCTAATCCAAGAATTTGTCAGATTTTTGTTTCGATATTTCAAACTTTTCCCCTTCAGTCAAACAACATTGGAGATAGAAGTAATTTAAGATTTTTACTTTAGCCGTTCCCAAGTTAATGGCCCATTAATTGTCAATTAGTCACCCTTTCGTTTCAAAATCGCACCTTTTCTGATCAGCCAAACAAGATTAGACATAAAAGTAACCATACAAGATTACACAAAAAAGAAATAGGCTTTACAGGGTTTTATTTTTTTTAGAAGTGTGATATTGATTGATTGATTTTAAAAATATATTAAAATGATTTTTTTTAATATTATCCTATCAATCAAGAAATATTATAACAATTCATTTAAAGCAATGTAAATTATTATTATTATTATTTAAAAAAAAAAACGTCAATCCCAAGCACCCCTTAAACATTCCAAGATTCATGGGTCTTTAAATGTCAATTAGTCACGTTCTTTTCAAAATCCCACCTGTTTTCTTCAACAAAACAAAACGAAGACAGAAAAGTAAATTAAGAAAAAAAGATGTAGCTATTCCAAGACTAACGGCCCGTTAATTCTGAATAGTAGTAGTAGTAGTAACTCAATTAGTTATATACATTTACCACAAAGAACAAAACCTAATTAGACATGAAGGGAAGAATTCGAACGGGCACTTGTTTTTTCATCATTAAATTCGAGGAGATTTTTGCAGTTTTAGTAGTCCTATAAAAATTACAACTATATATAGAAAAGAAAAGAAAAGAAAAATATGCATTGATACCAGTAATCACACCAACCCATGATCTCAGACATTAAAATCATCATCCCCGGATGATAAAGCTGTTGTCTATGCTTTTGAAGGTGGTGATGATGGCAAAGATGATGAATTTTTACAGAACTCGGAGCTATTAGCTTCCATTCTCCCTATCACAAAATGCCCCAATGAATCAACAGTCTCTATCAAACTCTCTTTGCACAAAAACTCTTCACTGTAAACCCTCTCAACTTCTCTACTAATTTCATGCACAAAAACATGTGTCTTCTTGTTGCCTTCTCTGCTACTCCTTGCCAGAACAGATGCAGTAAATATCGATGACATCCTCCCTGGAGCCGCCCCGGAAAACCCACTTGGCCCATCAATTAAAATCACATCCCAAGTGATTTGATATATGTGATTAGGCATGTCATTTATGCCGAGCTTACACTCGGAGAAGAGTAAATTCTGTACAGGCCTGCACTCACCATGAACTTTACCTTTCGCGACTGACAAAAGATCGCGCATTTCGCTAACTTTGGTGGTGAATTGCACATCGTAAGCTTCAATATCAGGGTGGTGGTTTTCGAAGTCTAAAACATGGTACTCATTTTCATCAAGAAAGACTGTACGGCCGTGGAAATTGAGGGATTTCCACAAAAGGGTCTCGTGGGTTAGGCCAAAAATGAGGAAATCGCAATGAGGGGAGCAGGGTTGGAGAGTCATGGCGATGGTGGAGAGTTCGGCGGATGACATGTGAGGTTTCGTGGTGTTGGTGGTGGAAGCGTAGTGGAGGAGGGCAGCGGTGATGGAGGGTGGGAGAGAGGTGGTGGAGGTGGTGAGGGTTGAAGTTGTGGTGCTTGCAGGGAATGTGGTGGTCGTGTTGAAGAGAAAAAGAGTGAAGGCTAAGGTAAAGAAAGTGACTGTAAAGAGCAACCAAAGACGGTGAGTAGAAGGTGTGGTTTTGTGGATTGCTGGGTGAAGGAATATTAGTTTTGTGTTGGTTTTCATTTTTTCTCGAGGAGAGAATTTGAGACCGAACAGGCTTTGGACGAGTTTTAAGCTCTGAAATCTATCTGTCTGTTTGCTACTTTCTTCAACTTGGAGTTCGACAGGGAGACAGAGGAATCTACGGAGGATTGGGAGGTTACCACACGTATCCCGAGTGAGAGGTGAGAGGAGCAGTGGTGGGGGAAATATGTGTATATATACATACACGTGTGTGTACTTATGGTGTTCTTAAAATTATTTTTTATTTTCAAAAACATAATATGTGTTTTTAAATAAATTTAATTTATGTGTCTAAGATTTTTTCTAACCTGAGCTTGCCAAAATCAGACACGTGCAAATTCTATACGCTTCCTCGGGGTTGTAATTTCAAATATTAGAAGAAAAAACACATAATCTAGATAAAAAGTTTTATAATATTAGATTTTTCTCATTTAATTATTAGGTAACAGGGGATTCGGAGGGAAAGAAAAGACAGGCCACCAGAAGATCAGTGCGGAGTCGTTTTGAATCTTTCATGCAAATCTAATGACTTGTTTAAATGCAATCATTTTCTTAATATCAAGTAAATTTTAATTTAGTATATGAACAGATTTATTCCTGGGAAATATATGTATGAACAGAAAATCGACATGTAGCTAGATTGATTTGAATTTGCAATAAATAAGAGAAGGTGGATGGGATGCCATTGTTGGCCAGATATAATTCTTGCCGGTGGAGCAAAAAAATATGAATTCTGAACCAGCTAGAGCTTAGAACACAGGTGATCACGGAATGGAATCCTCAAGCGTGCCACATATATGCGTGCGGAAATGGGTTTCCTGGTTTTCAAAGAAAAAACCCGACCCAGACCGTTTCGGTTTAAAGTGGTTCTTGATGGGTCCGGGTCCGGGTCCGGGTTCCTAGAATGAACACCCCTGATGGGCATCATAAAAGCTGCAAGACTGAATCTTTTGCAGTTTGCCTGACTAGCACTGCAATGATGTGCATCCAATAGTTGCCTGACTTGCAATGTTTTGTTTGCTCAAATAGTATATGGTTATTATTTTGTATAGAAACAGTAGAGATACATGCATGAGTATGAAAATAATTCTACTCGGAGTTCAAAGAATTATTGTGTGTAAGATATGCTATTTGGTTTAATTGAAAAATAAAAACACATCATTTTAATTTAATTTTTCAAACTTCATCATTGAAAAGATGTATCATGACTCTATTCACTGCATTATTTAAATGATGTCATGTCATACCATGCCATGCCATGTGATTAATAGTCTTAGGAGACAAATAATTTTTTTGTAGTCAGGGAGTGATTGTAAAATGTTTTGATTTTCTATTATGCAACCAGAGTTCTTCCCCTATCAAATTTGGATTTATATTGAGCATGCCCACAGGTTTTGCACTCGGCAAAATTTGTTTTCTTATGGTAATGCAACACATAGATATTTGGACACATGTTAATTTTCTGGTATCATAGACCAAGAAGTTTCACATGGTTTTAGCAACTTAAAAGTTATCTTTCAACTAATTTCTTTCAGGTAAAATATTTAATAACCAGGGATTTGTGCACTCATGTTATAATGTTTCAACAAAAACTTTTAAAAATTCAAAAACCCTAGCTACGATGCATTTGATTCTTTATCTATACTTGAACATTCACTTGCATGTGCCTGGTTCATTCATATTGTATCCATCATCATACTTATGTAAAGACTACTATTATTATTTACATCTTCATGCACATTGTAAAAGGTAGAATTTTAGTAAATCATCCTTCTCATAATAAATATAATAAAAAAATTCATACTAACCTTGACATATACAATCTATACAACAAATTTCTCTAAGAAAAAAATTATAAAACAAACAAACACATCAATAAACTATATATATTTCCAAAAAAATAACATAAAAATATATTACAATAATAAATAAATAAATTTACTTATTTAATGCGACAAAACTCAAAATAAATCAAACTAGGTCATGAATATTGACAGATCCAGTATTAAAATGACCATATTAACTAAAAAGCTAAATTAGCTCAAGCTTTTACTATAATATTAGAGGGATTGTTGTAGATTTCAATAATGTGATTACTATTTTACCCCTCATTAAGCGTGAATTTTAACGTTGACAACACATGTATTTTTTTATTTTTATATTATTATGCATAGTAAAATAATAATAATAATAATAATAATAATAATAATAATAATACCTGTATATAAGACAAAAATCAATATTTGTTGACGGGGGTGTCCTAGTAATTACACATTTTCAGTGCACCGTGCAAAAACCATTTTACCCACATATAAGATAAAACAAAGGAGTTGCATGCAGGGGTCTTTCGGGAATTCACATTTTAAAAAAAGAAATGTGTAAATACATATATGCCTCCACATGAGACAATATATAAGAAATGATTGCAGGGGTATTTAGGTAATTCATTTTTAAAAAATCTTTAACGTCAAGATACTAGCGACACGCCAAAAATTTTATATCATACGCTCCTTTATGGTATCGTGTGCGGTGGTGTTAGGTCATCAAAAATGTTCGTTTGGCATCTCGCCATGTGCGCCACACTGTCTTCTTTCTCACGATGGTGTGCATGTCATATCCCGGTGGTCGGAGACGTGACAGTGGTCGATTGAACTTTATTTTCTACTTTTCTTTCATGTAGAGTAAATTACACGTAAATCCCTTTGAGTTTTGATTGTTTCACATTCGTCCCCGATCTTTGCATTGTGTAGTCTAGTCTTTATTAATGTGATATAAGTTTTGGTTTGTTGTAATTGTGTTCTTCAATTGAAATTAATTATATATTTCATGTACATTTCAGATCCTTATTCTTTTAATTTACTGGATTGGTTTTAAATCTCATAATATTTTTGGTACAAAAGTTTTGATTTGTTCGATTCCGTCCTTTGATTGAAATTGATTATATAATTTATTTTCATTTCTCTTATAATTTGAATTTTTTTATTTAATTCCTTAATTGTTTTTAAATTTCTGAAATAGTCCCCATTTTTGTCCATGTTTATATGTATACGCTCTTATTTTTAGTTTTTCATTTATTTCTTTCTCTTTTGTTTGGGCCGTATTTTTTATTTAGTCCTTCAATTTTTATTAATGTTAGTGATCATTTGAAAAGTGATATATTTTTAATTTTGTTTTTCTTCAGGTTTTTAAGACTAATAATATGTATTTTTGTTTTGTCATTTATGTTATTTTTTATTTACTATTTTGTTATAATTTTGATTGTTTTGTTATTTGGCGTAATTTTGTTTTTTTATTATTTATGCAATGATAATAATGCATAATTTTTCTCTCTTTTGTTGGGGTTGGTTTTTGTCTAGTCCTTAAATTTTAATTTGTGTTAGTGATCATTTGAAAATTAATATTTTTTTCTTTTTATTCTACCAATCAAATGTGTTTTAGGGCTAATAATATTTGTTTTTATTTTTCCTTTTTTATTATTCTTTTGTTACAATTTTGAGTTTTTTTATTCTTCAAGGTAAATTATTTTTGTATTAGTTATGCAATAATAGTAATAATTATTTTATATGTTTTTTTTTGAAAATGTTGTTTAAGGCTAATAAAATTTATTTTTGTTTTGTCATCTATTGTTTCAAAAAGTGTACTCTTTGGTTATATTTTGTATTTGTTTCTACGAGGCAAGTTTTTTCCCCCCATTATTTATGCATTGATGATAATAATAATCATTTGAGATATTTTTTTTTCAAATTATTTTGTTCAGGCTAATAATATTTATTTTTCTTTTGTTATTTATTTTAATTTTTTGTTTAATTTTTTGTTATAATTTTTATTATTATTATTAAAAGGTAATTTTGTTTTTTCATTATATATGCAATAATAATAATAATAGTAATTAGAGATGTATTTTTTCTTACTTACTCTTTTGATAAAGTTTCGAAGTTTTTTTATTATTTTAACATTATTATTAATAATAATTTAAGGTATTATTATCTTTATGATAATAACAACACTATAAATTATCATGAAAATAATGATTATAATTTATTGTAATAGTTATGGTGCTTATGACATAACTAATTATGACTTTGATGGTGATAATAACTCAAAAAATAATATATAATTATCAATAATGTCACAATTAGAATAATAATAATAATAATACTTGTAATTGAAATAATATTAATAAAAAAAGATGTTCGTTGTAATGATTATTGTCGCAATAATGATGACGATTATAACAATATTGCTAATCATAATCAGAATATTAATTATTTATAATAATTATTCTAATAAAAGCTATAATAATGATGACAATTTAAGGATCATAATCATTCAAATGGAATACTTCTCAAAATAATTCATTAGTCAATATTATTTTTGTTCAAAATTAAATTTCAAGGCTTTTTTATGTATGATATTTCATATTTCATATCACAACACCAAAGTTATACTTAATCTGTTTTTTTAAAGTAAACTGCTACTACAAATATAAATAATAATAAAAATTAAAAGTCAAAATTAAGAGTATATATACATAAATATAAGCAAAAAAAATTAAAACTAGCCTAGAAAGACCGAAAAAACTAAAATAATAAAAAGTGAAATACAAAACATAAAATTATATATATTGAAACAAGACAAAAAAATTTTATCCCGGCAACTTATGATTTTACAAATTTAATATTAAAATAATAAATTAATACACACAAAATCAATCAATTTAATATTAAAAAGAACCGAGCACAATACACTATAATTAGATTTGTGATAAAAGGAGGAAGGGGTCGTTTTTTGTTTTTTAAAAAATAAAAGGAAAAAGAGAGGTTCGTACTGCTAATTATAATTTAATATTATTAATGAATTATCAACAATTAATTGTGATTGGATATTCTGTTGGAAATATTGTCGCATTAAATTTCCCTTTGAAATTATTTAGTGAACCCCTGCCCATCCTTTTTTTTTTTAATTTTTAATTCTACCTGCATTTCTCTTGTATTCACCAACAGAGCCTTTTTCATTTATTATTATTAACACAATCAACGATGAATTTTTTATGCCATCATAATTTACTGAGGTGTTTTTTTCAGTCAATTTCGTCGCTGTTTTACGGTGGTGGGCACGGCTGCAAATACAAAACGCTAAAGCAAATGTCAGCAGACGAAGATCGTTCGTCTCCCAATTCCTTGTGTCAGAGGTGGAAAATCTTGCTCCAACTTTCGATTGAATTCTTTATTTCTCTACTCGGCTCATGGGTTTCTACACTCATACGGTTTGAATTGGCTCCTTACACCATCAAGCAAAAGCTTGTTCTCTTGTAAATATTTTGTACATTAAAAATATATATAAAATAATGTTGTTGTTTTTATCCTGGTTAAATTCCAGCTCGTTTTGAATTTTTTAGTTAAATATCGGTCATAACGTTCTGATTTCATTCCGTCAGTTCCATTTCAGCCAAATAGATTTTTTGAAAAAATAATAAATAATTTTATAATACCAATCATATCTCTTAATCCGACCATGTGATTGAGATGAAATTTTACGATGAGTTTCATACCATATATATTATTTTAAAATTTCAGAGAAAAAAAAGTGTAATAACCTTGCAAGATTGATGATGACATTTTCGTAATATTATATATGTTCTAATTATCAAAAGAAACAGTATTGAAAACGACATATCAAAGTTTGCCATGTCATGTGATCTGGGTGTAACATGTTCGTCATTTTTTACCAGTGATTCCCCAATCAGATAAATAGATTTGTTTGCTGTTTGATGGTGCATAAACCAGCCGATCGCTAACCTGGTAGGTCATAAGCAATTAGACCCCAGCCTGCACCAAAATCACTACCACAGTCTATGGCAGAGGAGATCTGGGACCGGGCGGGGCATAGAACCCATCGTTGGAGATCCAGAAAATTCAGCAATTCTAAAAACTTCAAGAACCATCTCTACAATTTGTACAGGGGAACGCAAGTTTTCTTGTATTTCACATCAGAATTTGCTTAATGGAGTTGCCTTGCATCTCCTTTTCTATAATGAGTTTTTTGTTTTCTTATATGATGACGGATGGACCAAGATCATACCAGCAGCCAGTGTTGCAACTTGCAATGGCTTTCTGATGAGACGTGGAGCGGATAAAACGTATGGAATGAAGCTGTGGATAGCATCTGCATTGTTTGTGTAATCCTGGAATATAAGGTTGACATGAAAAGAAACCCTTAATTTCCTCTCATCCACATCGTAATGATAATATTTTTTATATTATTATTAAGATGATTTTAAAAAATAATTAATATGATCATATATTAGATAGTAATGAATGATGCTCATTGGATTTTGCGATGCTACAAGACTCTATTATTACCTGACACGTACACTTGGAAAAGTAGATAATTTGGCCTCGACCGCTAATCTATTGTTTCATTTTGTTTTTAAAATGTTTCTTCTAAAAACTATTTCATTTATTTTAAATTAAATATTTTTGGTATTTATACATTATTTTTATCTATTAATATCAAATATAATATTTTAAAAAATAAAAAATATTGTAATACATTTTTAAATAAAAAACACCTTAAAAAACAGTCTCAAACAAATCCTAAAAACACTTAATTACAAGTTCTTGAAACATTTTTCTATTAAAATTCTATGAAAGCGCTACACTTGAAAAACTGTTCAGCTGTGAAATTCTGATAGCATCCATATAGCACAAGTATTTTTGAGATCTTATATTAATGAATATGAGAACAATTTGAGTCCATTTATTTTTGAGTTACTTTTTTACATTTTAAAATTGTTTTGATACTCTAATATTAAAAATATTTTAAAATATGTGGTTGAGATTACTTTTAAAAAGTTAAAAAATTATTTTCTAAGAAATCAACCTAAAAACAATTGTAAAAAAGAAAAAAAACACCATTAACTTAGTGTATGTTTGAGAGGGTGGTTGATATTATTTTTAAAAGTGATTTTCGTTCAAAAACACATCAAAATGATGGTTTTTTAGTTTTTAAAAATTATTTTTGACATCAACACATGAAAATACCTAAAAAATCAAAAACATTTTATTTAAAATAAAAATAAAAAAAATAAATTTTTTAAAGATACTTTTAAAACTTGAATCCAAAGAGGATTTTAATGTTGTAGGAAAAGGGAATCTCGATAGAGAGAGTGAAAATAGAAAAAATCTTGAAGGCAATGAATGGATAAGTTGGCCTTGAGTCCGTGATTGACGGCGTTATTCAGTTAAGGTCGTTACTGTGTCAACAACCACCGAGAAATAATGCAAGTATTGACCAAAAGGAAGGTGGTTGTGTACGAGGAGCCTGCCAATTAAAGTGCCCTTACTCTTTTTTGGTTTTTTGCTTTGAAGACACAGCAATATGCTGTACGTGTGCACGTTTTCCCAACTGTAATTTGTAAATATTATCTTTATTCGTCGTTCCTTGATTCAACACTACACAGCAAATTAGAGTTACAATCAAATTGAATTAAATTTGCTGATCAAAAATAAAATTGAAAAACGGATGATTAAAGTGAAAAAAACATCATAAAGGGGTATGCTTTTAAAATTATCATAAACTTTTTACTTTAATCCTTAAATTTTACAAATCACACCTCTTTCTTTTTTGGTTTTTTTAAGAAAAAATATGAGTTTTTTCAAGGTATTTTTAGATAATTTAAGTCAAAATTGAGTTTTTTTAAATAATAAAAAAATCATGTACTTTGTTTTCTCAACTGTCATGATGATCAGAATCTAAGGGATACCTGGTGACATATCATCATGAATTGTTTTTTCGAGAAATATCACCCGCCCAATTGAGTTTTTTTTTACTAGTTTGATCTCTTTTCTTTTCTTTTTAACCTCGCTTTTTTAAAAAAGAAATATTTTATTAAAATATTATTTAAATTTATATTCAAATTAATGCTCATTCTCTCTGATTTTTATTTTTTATATTTAATTTTTTAAATAGTTATTTAATTAAATAACAAAATCACTTTAATAAATAAAGTTATTGAACACAAATGGGTGAATGAATAATGTTACGAGATTAATATCTTGATATATGTATCCATCTCATTACTTTTTTAGATATGTATTTATCGTTTTCTTCTCTTTATTGACATAGATGGTTCTTCATTCATCTAATTAGATGTGTATATATATATTTTTTTAATTTACACTTGATATCACACACACACACACAGATATATATATATATATATATATATATATATATATATATATATATATATATATATATATATATAAAAGAAAAATATATATTGCAAATGAATGCTTGTATATTAAGTTTTTTTGTTAAGACAAAAAAAAATGATTTGCGGTGGAGCACCGGTCAGATAGCTTATCATCAATTTTAGATGCAGAACCGGGGATATACTGTGAGTAGTTCTCAGGAATCATGAACACAATTAAACTAGGTAATTTGAGCCTCCTGAGTCCGTTTCAGGACAAGTTTGATGTATTCAAGTTTCAGTTAACGTGTTTCTTAAGAGATCTATGATCCATTTGGGATGGAATTAACTGGGTTTGAGACTAAGCTAGGACCAGAAATTTACTTTGCTTGTTTGTATAATAAACCAGCACAGACAGATACGATTCGAGATCCTAAACTACTCACAAATGGCTTCATGGTTTGCGTTTATCTTTTTCTCTCTCTAATTCATAAGATAAAAGAGAGCTGGCATGGCGCCCACCTAGAGGCCAGTGGCAGGAGCAGGGATTTCCAAAATCTATTTTCACAACGAAAGCGAATTGCTTTATCAAATCCCAGCTCACAAGGTTAAAGGTGGAGAACGCTGAACGCAGCTTTTAGTAAAACATCTGGCAGCTAACACCCATCTAAACATGCTTTCTTCAAACCCTATGTTCTTTATTTTTTAATAAAGGCGTCGCTGATGCTAAGTTGAGTAGGTAAAATGGTATCGCCTGCTAACAAATGATTAAAGTATTGAAACTAGTTGGGGGCACTTCGAGGTTGCCATATCTTGCAAGATTCATTATGATAGTAATAGTATTGGGTTCCCGAGGTTTCAATATGCTTTTCTCATTGCTCAAATAATTGGGAGATTAAACGTCCCGAGTTTCATGATTGTTTCCACCAAGTTAGCTTGTGGCGGGTTGATCTTCAGGCCTGAGGCTAATTCTATTCGCTAAAAGTTCTACTGAAATCCAAACAACAGAAAACATGCTGTGGTACTAATTAATCCTATGCATGATCGAGGTTCAATTCAGCAATGGGTGCACGACATGTGAATCTCGTTAAAGATGGGTGAGCTGTGAAATGACGTTTATTGCAAGGCTTCTCTTAGTCAGGAAAAGATTACAAGCAAGCTTGTATGAATGAGCTGTGAAACCATGGATAGGGATACCTGAAATCTTAGCTGGGTGATATGTTCTGCAGATCCTTGTTTCCTATCATCCATCTTCTGTGGGTTGGAGGTTTTTAAGGCCCACAAAAATTGGCCCGCCTTAGGTAGGGGTCTCTATATGAGATTGTTTTGAAGTATGCAGGTCTACGCAGGAAATAAGCTCCGTCACTAGACGAAATAACGCCACAAAATCCACTTCTGCCGAGATTACCGAGAGAAGTATCATCCACATCAAGTTTAACGAAACCTTTACCCCGTCTCTACCATGAAAAAGGAGTAGAGGTTACAAGTTCCTAGTCACACTTTCCCCGAGCAAGCTCGCAATCCTCGGCCAAACTGATTTATCTCAATAACCATTCATCACCTTCTTAGCTTCCATCAAGAGCCACTATATTTTGTTGTCTCCATATCCACCATAACATAGTGATAAAAGTATGAATTCGTATATTTTCAGAGTATCTTTACATTATACTTGAGGATGAACTTATATAGTAATTACAAAACTAAAAAACTACTTTACAACGGTTATATTCTAACAGTCATATTAACGTTTATATTCTAACGGCTACTTTACAACAGCTATATTCTAACGGCTACTTTACAACGTCTATATTCTAAACACTCCCCCTCAAGATGGAGCGTAGATATTTATCATGCCCATCTTGCTAATAGCGTTATAAAAAACTCTTCCCGAAACTATCGATCTATTTCGACATGTTTCGTACAATCATGTTGTACTTGATTGTAGGCAATCTCAATAGCCGCTTTATTATCACAATGTAGGTTCATAGACATCTCATAATCAATTCCCAATTCCTACAATACATGTTTTACCCATAATAATTTGCACACACCGTGAACCATACCCCGAAATTCTCTTCTGCACGTCATCTAGCGACTACTTTCTACTTCTTACTTCTCCAAGTGACAAGGTTGCCTTTTACAAATGTAAAGTAACCCGATGTCGATCTACTATCAGTCTGGTTTCCTGCCCAATCTGAGTCTGTATACCCTTCAATCTCGTGAATATCCCTTTTTGAAAACAATAGTCCTCTTCCTGGTGCACTCTTCAAGTACCTTAAAATCCGATATACTACTTTCATATGTTGTTCTCCTAGTGAATGCATGAACTGACTTACCACACTCACTGCATATGTTATGTCTGGCCTAGTATGTGATAAGTATATTAGTTTTCCAACTAACCGTTGATAACATCCTTTGTCCGCTGGCGTTTGATTTTCTGTTTGTCCCAATTTATGATTCATTTCCATAGGTGTATCTATCGGTTTGCAATCAAGCATTCGATTTCAACCAATAAATCTAACACATATTTTCGTTGTGATAGACATATACCCATCTTTGACCTTGAGACCTCAATCCCTAAGAAGTACTTGAGTTGTCAGAGATCTTTCATTTCAAATTTCTATGCCGAAGCTGTTGTAATGTCTTTTTTCTTCCGGATCATCTCCTGTTAAGACAATATCATCCATATATACTATTAGTGTCGTTACCTTCCCTCCTTTGTGTTTTATAAACAAAGTATGATATGCATTACTTTGTTTATAGCCAAATTTCTTCATCATAGAGCGAGAACTTTCCGAACCAAGCTCGGGGTGATTGTTTAAGACAGTATAATGTCTTCTTTAGTTTACAAACTTCATTTCTACACGAGGTTTTTGTTTAGCTCCAGTGGCAAATCCATATAGACTTCTTCTTCAAGATCTCCATTTAGAAAAGCATTCTTGATATCGAATTGTTGCATGACCCAATCTCGATTAATCGCTAAATATATGAGGATGTAGATAGTATTGATTTTTGCAAGTCGGGGTAAAAGTCTCTTGATAATTTACCCCATACTTCGTGTATATCCTTTCGCAACTAGCCTTGCTTTGTACCGGTCAATACTCGACATCCACCTTGAGTTTTACAGATGAACACCCATCTGCACCCAACTGTCTTCTTCCCTTTTGGTAATGGACACATTTCCCAAGTGTTATTCCTCTGAACTGCTTCCATTTCTTCGTTATCACCTTAGTCCATTTTGGATCTGCTAGTGCATCCTGTATAAATAATGGGAATAGATACAGTGGATAATTGATTAACAGAGAATGCATACAATTTAAACAACATATGGGAAGACATATAATTATTGATTGGGTATTTAGTCTTGGTATTTGGATCAGGTTCATATTATTTCTTCGGAACTCCCCTATTCGATCTCTGTGGGTATCTGTTGATCATAATATCTTCTAAGACAGGGATTTCATTTATCTCATTTGGAATAAGATTTAGAAATACTTGAGGGAACTGAGGAGAGATATTCTTGGTTAAATGTTCGGTTAATGGTGTAGACATTGACAGACTCTAACGACAAAGGGGGTTGTTGATTAAGAGATTTTAATCGACATAAATTTCCAAATATTCACTGTCGTGAAAAGCTATATCGGTTTTCCTTGTTTCCTCGAGGATGACTCTTAACTATTTTTCCATTTTCCTCTAATTCAAATAGTTCGTCATTCTCTTCATTGTTTCTCTCCCCAAGAGAAGATCCGGAAACTCCCTAGATAGTAGGGTTCGATTCTCGAAAGGATGCATCCAAGGTTACATGTAGCTTTCGATGGTGATGATCATAGCACCGATATCCTTTCTGAAATGCTTGAGTAACCTACAAAACACACCGTTTTGCACAAGGATCCAGTTTGCTTAACGGGACTTTCGGGATGTGGACATATATCGTACAACCAAACACCCATGGTTCCAGATTTGGTAGTGAGGAACAGAGAGAAGAGATTTCATTTTACGTTGAGGAGATTGAAAGTCAATTGCACTTAACGGTGTTTGATTTATTAAGTAAGTAACTGATTTTACCGCCTCACCTCAATAATATCTTGGCATATTCATGCCAAAAGCGAGCTACGAACAACTTCTATAATCTATTTATTCTTCCTTTCGCTAATCCGTTCTGCTGTGGAGTATACGTGCGGGAAGTTTGATGTCGAATTCCATGATGATTTAAAAATTACTCAACACTTGATCCATGAACTCGTACCATTATCCGATTGAAGTGTACGGATATGTCGTTGGTATTGGGTCCGCACCATTGTGTGAAATTCTCGAAAACTCGTACCAACTTCACTTTTATTCGGAGAAGAGATATCCAGGTCATCCGAGTACATTCATCAATAAATATAATAAAATAGCGAGCATTTGAAAACGACTGAAACCTTTACAGGACCCCAAACATCCGAATGAATGACTGCAAATGGTTCTACATTTTTATGCAAACTCGATAAATAAGAAATAAGGTGGCTTTTAGCTAGTTCACAAATTTCACACTGAAAATCCAAAAACTTGAAAATAAGTGTGGTTGTAACCTCTCAAGGTACCCAAAGGAAAGATGTCCGAGTCGTCGATGCCACAACCAGACGAGAGCGTTATCTTGATCCTTACTTTTGGTATGATGTGTGTGACCTAGCATTGACCCTGTTTTTCGTTAATTCCAAGAAATACATGTTGTCTCATCTAACACCATAACCAAGAATCTTCCGGGTTAGAATGTCCTGCAAAACACAAAGCCGAGGCCAAAGCGTTACCATGCACTTAAGAGTAGCGATAATTTGACTAAGTGACGAAAGTTATACACAAGAATGGAACAATAAGAACGGTATCCAGGGTGAGAGAATCATTCAAGATCACAGATCCTTCTCCAATAATTGGCCAAGGTTGTCCTTGTTCGCTTCAGTAAAATTTACCACATTTGTTCCAATATTTTTACAAGGTTTCTTCCGAAAATTCCACCAGTCATGATAGCCAATAATTTCATAGCATTTCTGTTTGAATGACTCGATTCACCTGAATGAGTACATAACCACCCACCGGTTTTGAACTCATTCAAATACCTGGATAATCTCCTTTATCTTCAAATAGAAACACTTGAATTACCAGCCTTGGCCACTGGAATCACCTTTGAGTCGAGCACCTTTAAGATCCCGTCACAATCGAATACAATTCGGTCTCAATCTTGGCCCTATAGTCACGAGTCACGGAAAACATGGTCTTACGTTACTATGACTCCCCTCTTCTCGCTTCGATCGAGGAGATAATCCTCCACGAAGCACATCTAGCATCGATCACGCTTTTGTAAGCCATGGAGAGGAGGTTTTGTTCTTCTGTTGGAATGTAAGCCATCCACAGACTTGCATGGTGAAGGCGATGAAGACTACCGGTGCAAGAGAGGAAGAAGAAGAAGCATAGGAGCAACTCATAAGCTGAGATTAAATGTAATTGAACATGCATTTAGTGTGTGAGGTCATTGTAACTAACTAATTAGTTACAATTCGATTACTACGTTAATCATGTAAACAACACATGTGTAAAGCCTAAGAGTATAAATGGACATATAATCAAGCGGATGGTAAGTAGAAAATATATAGAAGCTTACCTCTTTCAAAATCCTCTCTGTCTTCAATTCCTTTCTTCTCCCAAACACAAACCCAAAACAACTGCAAATACAAACCAAACAAATCATTAACAATAAGTCATAAATTGACTAAAAACCTACACTTCCATGGTGAGTTCCTTCTTTTCGAGAGAGCAGAGACTTTCTCCATTTAGAACTTTACAAAGGGTGTATAGGTTTCTAAGATTAATTTTGAGATGAACAAATACGGTTCAAGAAAAAAAATTGAGAGAGAGAGAAAGATGTTTCAAGATAAAAAAATTCGAGACTTGCTCGATACCATGTTAAAAGTATGAATTCGTATATTTTCAGAGTATCTTTACATTATACTTGAGGGTGTACTTATATAGTAATTACAAAACTAAAAACTACTTTACAACGGTTATATTCTATCAGCCATATTAACGGCTATATTCTAACGACTACTTTACAACGGACATATTAACGGCTATATTCTAACGGTTAATTTACAACGATTATATTTTAATGGCTACTTTAAAACAGTTATATTCTAACGGCTACTTTACAACGGCCATATTAACGGCTATATTCTAACGGCTACTTTACAACTACTATATTGTAACGGTCATATTAACGACTATATTCTAACGGTTACTTTACAACGGCTATATTCTTAACACATAGCCAAAAATAACCGAGCTCTATCTATAGGGCAAAGGAAATAATCCACTTGGTTATATCGAGTACACAAAAAGCCGATAACATTTCCATAATTCAATCGATCCATATCCTTCTAGCCATCGGGCAATCCCTCAAACAATGGATCATATCCTCATCTGCATTTTAGCATCCGCCATACCTTGCATCTAGTGATGATTTCGGTGAACCCACAATGAATTAAGTTCCTTTTAGTTACGTTTCAAAAGTATTTTTAAGAAACAATAATTTTTTATATAAATTAATTTTTTAGTATTTTAGATTTTTTATATATTAATATAAAAATAATTTTTAAAAATAAAATAAAAACATTATTTTAATATATTTTAAATAAAAATACTAACGATTGAAAAGTCAATTTGAACAACACAAGTCGAATAACAAACATTATTTCCTGTGGACCTTTAACTTTAGCTGACCAACTCCATATGGGATTCCCATATGTAACCCTAAAATGTGAAACCAACCAAGATTATGTCCAGCGTGGATTATATTCTCATGCTACTGAATGCTTCTTAACTGGACCAATCTCCCTCTTTTTACGATGACAACTAATTGATAAGCGTGTCTAAATAATCTTCCTTTATATTTAGAAATTATCAAAAATTTATACGTATACATTGGTTTCCTTTAATTGTATAATCGATTGTTTTACATCAATTATCTACTAGATCTCATCAATTCTCTCCTTTGTCGTCAATGAAAAGCAATAAGAAGACATCAAAACAAAGAGAAATTGGATGTTATAATGTTAAAAATATATTATCCATTATAATTAAGGAAAAGAAATATAGAAACATAAAATCATGAAAATATATAAATGCTTTTGGGACAATCGCCAAGGATGGTGGATATCAAGAGAACACATTAGCCATCATATCCTGAGTATCGTTTTAAGTGTCATGTAGATAGATCA
Organism: Salix exigua; assembly: GCA_032356905.1. Taxonomy (NCBI): domain Eukaryota; kingdom Viridiplantae; phylum Streptophyta; class Magnoliopsida; order Malpighiales; family Salicaceae; genus Salix; species Salix exigua. The sequence goes on along the minus strand of CM063603.1, from coordinate 21,672,318 downwards.
CATCCTTTCAAATATGGTGTATCTCATCCTTAATATGTGTCGGACAATCTCTTATCATATATCTCCACGAACTAGTTCCAACATCTTCAGAAAAGAAAGTTATAGATGGTGTCGTAAACATAAAATAAACTTGTTATCACAACTAATATATTGTTGTTCTTTTTCACTGTGCTCCTCCTTAATATGAACACCTATTCGGTATCTAGTAATCCAAGTACCTTCATCACTCGAAACAAATTTCATCTTGGAGAGGTTTTTACTATCTCTCTCTAATCACTTAGAATACGATATCATATCCATATCTGTTGTCATATATGAGGTGTTATATGATCACATGTATCCTTGAAAATATGAGTTCCTTATGAACATTTTTTATGGATCTGTAAAAGCAGCTTTATTAGAAACCTATGCACCCTGTGATTTTAAAAATGTATAGAGCAAAACAAATTCATTATACAATATAATTAAATATTAAACAATTCCCAAACTAAGCATGAGGTGCATGTTTGAGACTATATAGTGTTTTTTTGAACTTGCAAACATACCTAAAATCATGTGAAATACCAAGACATGAGCCATATAAATTTCTTCTTCAAACATTTTCACTCTAGAATGCATTTTTAACATTAAATTGAGAGATATGTCATTGACGAACTAGAACTGTTGCAATAAGAGTACGAATAATAGTCATTTTATAAACTGGAGCAATTATCTTCTCATCTCATAATTCATACTATATTGTTAAGGGTATCCTCAAACAATCAACTTGATTTTGTATCGCTCCATAGATCCATCATGATAAGTTTTTTTCTTAAATACCCAATGACAACCAACTACACTCTTACTAGGAGGTAGAGAAACCAAATCTCAAGTATTTATTTTATACAAAGCAAATTGTTCCTTATCTATAGTTTCGTAAAGGTTATATTGTATGGTCTCTATAATATTAACATCAACAAGAAAAGTCTTGTAATTATGTGGATTTACAAGTGTGTATGGATTGACATAGAGGTGGATCCACAATCTTAGATGAAGCAAAAAGTATTGTAAATAAGAAAGATGTTTTAGATGTGATCGAGAGTAAAATATCATTTCCTGCAGAATGATCAACAAAAATTGGTCAAACTTGAGAAATGGTATTTGAGGTACTACGAAACTGGGATGATAAACTATCAAAATTTATAGAAAAAAATAATATATACAAAAAAGATTAGATCTGGTCAAACTACAAGGAATGGATGAAATAAAAAAGAAAGGCATATGCTCGAGAAAAACAACATGACAAGACACATGAATTTTCCGATTAAGGGAGAAAAACAATGATACCTATTTTTACCTTCACCATAACCAAGAAATACAAAAATAACAGATCAAGAAGATAACTTGTTGTGTTCTACATGGGAAAAAAAAGAACAAAACAAATACAACATAAAATTATAAGGGAACAATAATAAGGGGTATACCCATATAACTTTTCAAAATAAGATAAACCTAGAATATGACAAGATGAAATTTTATTAATCAAACTTACAATAGTAAGAACAATTTCACCCCAAAAGTTACTAGGAACTACAACATACAATAAAAGAGAACATGTAGTTTCAATAATATGCCTATATTTTCTTTCAGCAATGCCATTTTGCTCAAGAGTATTTATACACAAAGTTTGGTGAACATTTTCATTTAAGGCAAGCAACCTAAAAAAATAATTAGAGGTGTATTCTCCACTCAGATCACACCTAAAACATTTAATAACAATAGAATATTGATTCTTGACAAGAGCTCAAAATGTTGTATATATTTCAAATAATTCATAACGATGTTCCATTAAATAAACCTAGCAATAATGAGTATAATCATCAATAAAAGAAATATAATATAATGAATTTTTTTTGTGAAAAATAGAAGAAGGTCCCTACACATTAGAATGAATCAAATCAAATGGAGAAGAAATAAAAAAAATTGATTAAAAGGTCAAACATGACATTTTGCCAACTTACTTCCACTAGAATAAAAAAATATCACAAGTTTGTAAATTTCCTAGGGCTTGTATGAATGATAAAATTTCAAATAAGAAGACAAAACATTTTATAAACAAGAATGCAATAAATGAAAACTAAAAAAAAGGAAGAAATCAATATAAAAAAGACAAATCAACACTAGTAGCAACAACATTAGCTCACACTTTACACTTTACACTTATCCAAAATATATAGTCTCTTCTTCCTATGACGTATCCCAATCAGCTTCTAAAATTAGAGATCCTACACACAACAAAAAAAAAGAAGGAAAATATGATTATATAATTATTAGAATCACATATTTGACCAATAGAAGTAAAATTTATTGTGAGGTTTGAAATGAGATGGACATTAAAGAGAGAGACATGAGGTGTGATAATAGAAACAACAATTGTTAAGATCATGTAAGTGTCATAAACATTCATGACATGAATAGAGGACGAATGAGACAGAGACATAAAAGATAAAGGATTTGAGATATATGGTGTGAATCGCTAGAATCCAAAACTCATTTAGAATATGACATACTTGAAGAACTATGAGGCAATTGGCCTATAAAAGAATAAAAGTAGACATGTCTTGTGGATGAGTGAAGAGAAACCTCTAAAATTACTCAATCAGATTACTAGGATCAATTAAAGAGTCAGATGAGACTATTGTTGCATTATCATGCGATAATAGTTTGTAACTCTGAGTTGATTTATGGGCATTAGATTATGATTGACTACCAAGTTTTTAGGCTTGATTTTGTCTCAGATCAGGACATTGAGCCTTCTAATGACCCTTATTCTTGCAAAAACTCCACTAATCAAAGACAACCCTTGTGTAAGGCTTATTCTGTTTATTTAAGAGTGGTTTGAAAGGTGTTGTTAATGCAGAAGAATTAAAGAGAATTCTCTTTCCAGAATAAGAATGGAGACATGTTTTTTTAGTTAATAACTTGTTGACAACTTAATCAATAGAGGTAAATAAAGAGCGATGCAAAATTGAATCACTAAGTCCTTCAAAATCACTGTGAAATGCCATTAAAAATTGTATTATCATTGTTGCTCTCTACGATCAATTTAAGCACCACATTCATTTAATTCTGTTAATTTTGTAAGAGTTAATTGATCTTAAAGATCTATCATGACAAAATAAAACTCTTGGATACTCATATTCTTCTGGTGAAGATCTCATTTATCATTTTTTCAATTGATAATGTTTTGTAAAATTTGATTGAGTTAATAACCTTTGCAAATGATCCCAAGCTTCTTTTTAATTTTTGTTGTCTCATTATTTGATAGTTGTATACCTATGGAATGCTCAACAAAATTGTTAATCCAAATAATAATTTTTGCATTGTTTGCTCTCACGCATCTATCAAAGCAACATAACCTTCATCGATATTCTTAGGTTTTACAGGAGTTTCACTAGCATATCTCAACATCTTTTGTAGGACCTCAGGCGCTACCAACTTTTCTAAAACCAATTGGTGATAGAAGAGGCGCATTCCTTAGCCTTATAGTGCATTCAGCACACGAGCGCCTACGACATTCGATTGTGACTTGGCCCACATAGCCTCCGCCACGGGACAATTGATGCACACATGGCCAACAATCTCCCTCAACGAATTGCTCCCGCTGGAATCGAACTCGTGACCAAGGCCAAGGCTCGATACCACTTGTAGGACCTCAGCGCTACCAACTCTTCTAAAATTAATTGGTGGTAGAAAAGGCGCATTCCTTAGCTTTATAGTGCATTCAGCACACAAAAGCGCCTACGATATTCGATTGTGACTTGGCCCACGACACTCGATCACGGGACAATTGATGCACACATGGCCAACATCTTTTTACCTTTAAGGAATTTCTCATCATATAACTTTAATTTGAATAATCCTTATCACCCAACATTAAACTCATAACCTGAAATGAATCATCTCTTTTAACAGTTATAATGAACAAGTTGAAGAAAAAACAGAATGTGCACAAACAAATACCAAAACTTTCATAGTTCTTTTTATATTTAGGATTTTACCCTCACTCCTTTGATTTTGTTTGTTTTAATTACTGTACCTATATATCTAACGGAACGACATTGTATGACATATACGCTTACATCATGACCTCAAGGAGAAAGCAAACATACATGGCATAACTCACTTTTTAGTAGAAGACAAAAGAGTCATACATTCAAGTTTCAGCATCTTGATTCTTGAAGGCAATAGAGGCTTTAACTAGTAAGTGTTTCTCAAGGAGCTAGTGGAAATAATAAACTACTTTCTCTTTTTTCAACTATATATAATTAAAATTTTATATGTGTTTATGTGTTTTTTTATATTTTCTCATATTTATTAAAATCATATAATTATGCTACAATTCATATTATGTAGATAAACATCAAACTAGATATAAGAAATACTTGAAGAGATGGGGAAAGTATTTAATTGTGTAGGGTTAACTTGAAGCTTTACTAATTTGGAACTTGTTGCGATTGGAATACCAAATTATCACTTGATTCTTGTGTCTTATCATTCAATGATTTTATCCTTGCATTGGAAAATTTTATTCTAAAATTTTTTATTTCTCCATGTTATTAATTTCTTTATTCATAGTATCTCTCTCGTTTTATTTAGATCACTCATTCAATAAAATGTTATTGACATTTTTATAACATATTTTAATTTTTTGGGGGGGAAACTATTAATATATAATTAGTTTTAAAAAATCTATTTATGATTTTATGATCTAAATTTATTATGTATTTTTCTGTAACTTGTCAAAAAAATATTTCTTGCAACCTTGATTGGGAGTTTGTTTAACATATGCTTTACTTAACAAAAATAATAGGGATTGTCATGCTTTACTCCTTTAATAAATTAATTTGTTTCATTCATCGAAACAAAAAAAAATGCACTGCCAATAATAATCATAATAGCAGATTCAGAATCAATCATCCATAAAACTTAAAATAGCAAAAAGAAAAAAGAAAAACAAGTTAGTCATATGATTTAAGTCAACAAAGTTGTCAACGTAATTCAAATAAAATTGTCTAATTTGAGTTATAGGGATGTCTACCACAAAAAAAAAAATAGGAATATTACAGTAAACGCAGCCAATAAAAATAAGTTATAACAGCATCAAATGAGAACAAAAACAGTGATAAATCCAGCTGCAGAACGAAGGAGCTGGGTTAAATCATTGTAAATTGGCTCTGCCCCAGACAGATATCTGCCTGCACTCCCCGTCAACTTTCAAAATTCAGAAATATCATCTGCTGAATGTAATTAATTTTTATACTCTAACAACAGCCTATTGGAATTTAGATGCTTCATTGATAATCCTATTCTTCAGCTGCCTTCTTTGCCATCTCCCCCATTTCCTCTGCTTTTCTCTTCATTTCCTCTGCTTCACCCTCCATAGTAGCCTTTCAAGGGGCTCTTGGAGTATTGCAGTTGCCACGAAAATTTTTGAACCCGTAGCTTATCCAGAGCACGCGTGCTTGCTCTTTGTCAGCACATTTTCTATTTCATGCGTAGAAGAAAAAAATGATGAGTTGTTGTGGGTACTGAGAAATGTTTGCAATCCATTAGTCTCTCAAACCTCACATGTTAGAACAGGTTTATTCATTTCTGGTTAGGATCATCTTATAACAAAAGAAAAGGAAATTGAATGAATAATTGAATTTGGAAAATGGATTCATCAAGAACAACTCTTTGCTTCCTGGCACATTGGATATACGTGTTCAATTATATGTGATTTCGGTTCAAATCCTCGTATCTCTTACTTTTGAGGAAGTGCAGTGTCCAAAACCGAAGATAGGAAGATGGAGAGAAGGTCGGTTTCTTCTTGCTTGCAAAATATTGAGACAACCTTATTAACGTGGGTGTCCAGATCAGCTTGCGTACTCAACTAATCTCACAGATTCTGAAATTAATGATCATATAAGTTTTTAGTGATTATTATATTGACAACCACGAAGCTCGAACTTGAGATTATTGGGAGAACAAACCTCTTAGTTCCAGAACCATACTAATAGGAGTTCTGTCCTGCCTCTTAATATCATCCATGGTTGTCCATTTCTTTGATTTTCATGTTTTTCTCAAATTCGTTGTTAGGTAAACTGGGGATGTTAAGATTACCCTTGACCACACTGCACCAACTTTCACTGAAGCTTAATGTGTTTGTTTGCATACAAGAAATACTGAATGAGAGCTGGCGATCAGCCTTACAGGAAAGAGATTCAGGGAAATGGTTGAGGGTTAAAAGCATGTAAGAACATAATTCATCAGAAACATGGTCTCCTCTATCACTAATTCTATAAAATCAAGTTGCTTGCCATATCTTAAAAACCCAAAATCTTCCTCCTGCTTGCCTGTTTTCAGTGGCGCCTGCCTCGTAATTCTTCAATTAGAGAATTCAAATTAGAGTACGATGAACCATCTTCTTCGATAGCCCTCTTTGCCATTCCTCCAAGGGCCTCAACTCTGCTTCTCATTTCCTTTGCTTCTTCACCTATCATGATTCGAGCCACGGCCTTTTCTACAGCTTCACTCTTAATTTTATCGCCGGATACTGCAACCCATTGCTGAACACCGACAGCCACGCCAATTTTCAGCACGTCAGTCACCAGCTTCTCATTAAAGAATTGTTCTGCAGAAACTGGCCATGTTACCATCGGCTTCCCGGCAGCTATGCCTTCAATGGTCGAATTCCACCCGCAATGAGTCACAAACCCCCCTATAGCTTCGTGATCAAGAATCATTACTTGTGGAGCCCATCCTCTTATAATCAGCCCCTTGCTCTCCATTCTTTTCTCAAATCCTTCAGGCAGCCATTCTTCTTTATCTTTAGCTTTCTTGTCTCTCCTGACAACCCAGATAAATTGCTGCCCTGAAGCTTCAAGAGCTATTGCAATCTCCTTTAGCTGAGAATCACTGAAATTGGCTACAGTTCCAAAGCATATATAAACAACTGAATTAGGCTCCTTTGAGTCGAGCCATTTCAAACACTCATGTTCATCAATTGAAGCTTCCTTTCCTCTCTGTGCTTTCTCTTCAAATTCTCTATTGCACAGCGAGACTGGGCCGATGTGCCATGCCTTCCTCCCTAGCTCCTTGAAAAAATCAGCATAAGGAGACTCGAGCTCATAGAAACTATTGATGACAATCCCATAACTCTTCCATGATGATTCTCTAACCTTTTGAATTAACCTGGTAAACTCAGTTTCCACGTTTTGCTTCATAAAATCAGGCAGTTGCTTGCTTGTGAGCTTGATTTCACCAGGAAGCTCAGGCACCACAAACAGTTCAGAATCGGAAGAAACTTCATTGAATGGCTTATATCTCACCAAGCAATCTGAAGTGCACAAAGAAAAGCAACTGATGCCATGAAATACTAATCTTGGAATTCCAAATTTGGCTGCAGCATCGGTAGTCCAAGGAAGGAACATATCGGCAATAAGACAATCAGGGTGGCCTTCTTGAAGTAGCTTCTCAAGTGGTTCTTGGAGCATTGCTGTTGCCTGGAAAAACTTTTTGGTCATCTCTCCCTCTGCCTCATGAGAAGTGATCGACTCTGCGTTTTCGCATCCTTCTGGCAACCCAACCTCAACAGCGGGAAACTTGATGGTTTTGATATTGATATCAAAACCGAAGCTTTTTGACCTCTGGATTGTTCTGGAAACAAGGGGTGCATTGAGAGGAGTGGTGACTATGGTTGCTTTCACTCCTCGAGAAGCAAATAGCTTTGCCATGTCTATGGTTGGTATCAAGTGGCCATGCGCCATGAAGGGGAAGAAGAAGATGTGCACCTGATTCTCCTCCCCGCCCATGTATATTCCTCTCGATCAAAACACTAAAAGAGGTGCTAATGATGGTGGTAATTGGAGACAGTAATACTGTTAAGCCTTTCAAGATGAACTGGATCAAGCAGGGAAGAGAGTGGTGATGTTGCAGAGAAGGAATGAAAAGCATGAGAGAAAAACAGAAGCTCGGTCTATTTCTCTTCGTATGGAGAATGAAAGTATGGGACACTTGTTTTGTAGATAGAAACCACCTTGGACTGCTGTTCGAGTTCAAAAGTCTTTGGTCTTGTTATCCGTCTAATATCTAGAAAAATGTGACCACGTATTCTATGGGAGACGGAAGACATTTATGTCTTGAACTTGAGTGTTCTGTGTAGTTGAGTTTTTTTTTAAATTATTTTTATTCTAAATAATATTAAAATAATATTTTTTATTATAAAAAATTATTTTTGATATTAGTGTGATAAAATATTAAACAATTAAATAAAAATTAAAGAAAAATAATTTATTTCATAACTATTTTTTTAAAATGCAGTTTCAAATAAATATTTAATTTAACTGCATCACTTTTGGTTTTTGAATTTTTATTTATTTAAAAATTTGTTTTTGTATTAATAAATAAAATCATTAAATATATTATAAATTTGTGTTCATCAAAACAACCTTCAACGAAGGTTGTTAGAAAATTGACTTAATCGGCCTTCTTCTAGATCACATAATCACAGCATTGATTGAATTGGCAATTAGCGTACCCAAATTTCCACGAGAGAGAATTTTGAAGAGGAGCATGGCCTGGCTTTGATTTACAATTCTTTGAGCACGGTAAGGTATGGTTGGCTTTTTGTAGCCCAATTTTTAATTAAAATTGTTTTTAAAATTATTTTTTATTTTTTAAAAATTATTTTTCATATCAATATATTAAAATAATTTAAAAATATAAAAAAAAATTAATTTAAAGTAAAAGCTAAAAATATTTTTTTTTTCAAAAGTGCTTTTAAAATGCAGTGAGGTTGCTTTTAAAGTGTTTTTAGTTTAAAAATGCATCACAATTATTTTTTAAATTATTTTTCATATCACCATATGAAAATGATTTAAAAACACTAAAAAATTTTAATTTAAAATAAAATATAAAAAAATTCAATTCTTATCAAAAATAAAATATTTAATTTTTACAAGGGTTTTTTTTATCGCTTTGCAACTTTTTTGATAATCAGAGAAAAGTCCTTTACAAAGTGGAATATGCTTCTTTGAGTCTTCAAGTGTTTGAGGTTGCTTTTTAGGATTAGGATAGTCAAGTTTCAGCAGCCCATGAGTTTCAATTAGATCGCAATTTCACTCACCTCCTCGGGTATTTAATTCCATCCAATTTTGGCAATTATGTTTAAAAATACTTTTTAAAAAAACAATTATTTTTGTTTTTATTTTAAATTAAATAGTTTTTTATTTTTAAATTATTTTTACATAATGATATCAAAAATATTAAAAATATATTATTTTGATACAAAATAAAAAATAATATTAAAATTAATCTCAATCACATTTTCAAACCGTCGTTTAAATTGAAGATAGATAAAATATAATCCGGGATGATTAGGAACTAGATGTGGAGGTGGGGAAGGACTTCACCCGATTGAACCACCTGGTTTACTAAGATTTAATATAATCTATGAATTTGGAATTTACATTCTATCTTGCAGTTTTATAATTCATAGATGGAAATATTGTTTTTTAAAGCTTGGAATTTTATTTTCTAAGATTTGATTTTAAAAATAAATGGATCGGGTTGGATGGGCTTTGTCGAAGGCTTACCCAATCAAACCTGATTGAAGATGGAGAAGGGTGATGGCCATTGGTGAATTTCTCTCGCACCTTCCGAAGTTTAAGTTCCATCCACAATGGCTGACGAACCCTCCAACAGCCGAAACTCTTCTCATCTGATCCTGGCATTCTTTATATGCAACCCTCCACCATTCCAGATCAGAAGTTACCTTCTAATGGGGCTTATAGCGCTCTGTATTTTCTCGGACACAACGAGCGACGCATCCATTCCCATTGAAAGAAATTCTCGGAGTCCCAACACTGTCGATAGCATCAGCAGACCAACGATGAATCACATCGTGAACAATACAGTGCTGTTTTCGTTCGAGTAAAAGATTTTGTAGAGGTTCTTGGATCACACAAGTGACAGTTGAGGAGTTTACAGACGTGTTCTTATCGGCTTTATCGACACTATCAGACAGCTCAGGAGCGCGGATAGGAGGCCAGATTTTAGGTCACGGTAACTGGATGTTTGGTAGGAGAGGGAATGTTTTGGAGTGGGACTTATGATTGCTTTGGCCATGGAAAGCAAAGACTGGCTATGTCTATCATGGGGATTTGGTGGCCTCCACCATCAAATGGAAAGATCAGTTCAACTGGAGGAGAATTTTAGTCCTGGGACTTTTTTAAGTTCCAAATAATGGGATGTGTAGCGAAGACATCGAATGCAATATTTATATGAAGAAATGAAATGAATTTCCATAGGATCTATCCATTTTTCACACTGAATTTTCGAGGACATAACTCTCCAGAACCTGGATTCGGCAACGTCAGCTAATTTGGAAGAATCATAGCAGTTTCTACATTTGATAAGGTCGGTAGACGTGCTATATTCTGAAACTTCGTGCTCTCTCAGGTTTATAATTTATAGCAATTTATACTCCCTGATTGTTCTAAGAGGAGATGATAATTTAGTATGATTTTAGCAATATAATAACTTGACCCTCCGCTTTCATAAACAATGACTTAATTATTATTATTATTTTTTATGGTTTATGACGAATTCTTTAAGAACTACATTATTTTTTTTGAAAATCATCAAGCTAACCTTAGGTTTCTTTCCATTAACTTACAGTCAAACTAGTATTTAAAAAAAAAAAAAAAAAAACTAAACCGGCGTCAGCTCGCCACCTTATTGGCAGACACGAAAAAGGACCAAGTTGTCAGCGGGAATAAAAAACTTAAGGATTGGATGGACGTCTTAAACTAGAGACTGACTACTTGTTTGCTAAAAACAGAGGAATTAAATAATAATTTCACTCTTGTTTCGTAATTTTACTCATCTCTATCAGTCACCAAAAAAAATGATAGAGGAATTGTCATATTCTACATGTTGTTGATGCTCGTGGCTTGATGCCAATTTCTCATTTTGACAGGTAATGCCGACGCATCCTCGAAAGGGATATGGTTGCGGTCCCCTTCATGATTCCATTTAAGAAAAACCCAGCTGAGGCATTGATCTAAGGAGCACGGGTTTTACACCAGTGGGGTGCCATGCCAGATCTGGTTAGATTCCAACAGTTGAGGTGCTTTAGCCAAGACTGAATTATTATTATTACTATTCTTGAGAGTTTGAGGTTCCTTTAAAATAATGGGAAAATGTCAAAATAATTGGCCCTCTAATATATATACTCTTGTTGCAGCAGGAAATCTTACTTGCAACAAGAATGCTGCTTGCTAACAAAAACCTTGCGCTAGACTACCACCAAACCACTCCAAGCCTAGACACAAGATCTCATATTTTACCAAGCCTATACTATATGTAACACTTGGTAACATAAAAGACTCTTAGGGCGGGAGATTGATAGTTTCCCTCTGAATGTACCTGGAAGAATGAGCTGCCAATCCTTTGTGTTGAATAAAAACAGATCTGTTTATCGTGGAACAGATAAAAAATACTGCTATATCAATATGGACTCCACAAGTCTTTAATTTATCGTGGAACACGAGCTCATGCTGACCTTTCGGCAGCACTTTTTATCTGCAGTGCAGCTCTAACAATGTCTCCCCGTGTAATGATTCCAGCCTTTGGTTTAAAATTTGAGACCAGTTATAAATTATACGGATCAGATGAGAATCCAGAAAATAAGATCAATAAAGAATATCGTGAACAATTCTTACCAGCTTTCCATCATCATCTACCACTGGGAGTCGCCGATATTTTGTTTCAAGCAGCAACCTGTCATATTAGATTAGGACATTAAGAGTGTTTTCAGATTAATGTGAAAAATTCCAGAGAATCCGATTGCAATAAGAGAGAAAATAGAAATTCAGTGATAACCATTTACAAATATTTTTAATAAAGCTTGGAAAAAGAAAAAATGCATAATAAAATCTTCTCAAAAGTATTGTCATACATTTATGGAAGAACGAAATAGAACATGCCATAGTACAGGATTAAACATATCTGTCCTTGAAGAAGAAAAGGGTACACTAGAGTGGAAAAGGTTATTACTTAACAGAAAAAATGCATAATAAAATCTTCTCAAAAGTATTGTCATACAATTATGGAAGAACAAAATAGAACATGTCATATTAAAGGTTTAAACAGATATGTCAGAAAAAGGTGCGCTAGAGTGGAAGAAGTTCTTACTTAACAGCGTCCTCTAGATTGGTAGTTTCATAAACAACTAGAGGATTAGGTGTCATCAAATCACCAACAACTTTGCCATTGTTCTTGGTTAACAGCTTCTGTAACCGATTAAAAGTCTGCAATATTTATCAAGAAACATAATTCAGTACTGAAAAACATTAATTGAAAAATGTTCTAGAAGTAAAATCCCCTTTGCTAGAGTGCACATATCAATCTCTCGTGTTTCTAACATCAAGCTCTTATTATAGGCCCAATTCCCACGATGGAGAAAACTATCATTTATCAAGCTGTTGTATGGTTTTCATACTAAAAGAACATCTACCAACAAGAAAATCCCTGCAATTGGAGAATTTGTACAGGCAAAACTTGTATGTAAGACCAGCAGTTGGGTTGCAGGATGGTGCTAAATGTGACGGTGCAGTGATCAAAACATATATTTACCACATTCTTTTGCATTATTTACAACCAGTCATGTTGGATCGAAGTTTTGGGTTCTACCTCCCTCTGATTGGAGTTTGTTGACTAATTATGAGCAAGCCCTGGTGAAGGTGGAAGTACTGGGCATCCCTTGATTGCATGCCATGTACTTTAAAAGGAAGGATGGCAAGGATTTAAAAGGTCAATTGACTTACAGTACCAATCCTCCCCCCATTTTCATTCTGAACCTTGGACTCGATAGTATGGGCAACTCCAGTGTAGGGCTTCCCAAACCCCACCTTTCTTAATCTGACAAATAAACGGTTATGATTTGTTTGCTAATCATGGCCTGGTCATCCTCTTAATAGTATAATATACTACATATCTTTTCTTGCAGACATGGCCACCAATTCTCACCATCTTCATGCCTAAAGAAAATACAAAGTTCATTTTTTCTGTTCGTTTGTATATTTGACTGGCAAGTATAACAGCAGGGTCTACAACATTATTGGGAGTTGAAGGATGTTAGCTCTGAATTTGAGAAACACGAAGGATTATAATCTCTAACTATAGAAATCAGTCAAAATATCTTATTTTTTAAACAAAAACACAAAAACAGATGGATGGATGCTCAAATACAAATACTAGTGCAAACATCTGGAATATCACAGAGTTTCATACACACCTTCCAAGAACTATCAACGTTAGGAAACAGGTTTGTATCATTTTGACAGCCACCTGATTGACACAGAAAGAAGAAATCACTATCAGTTTCACACATTACAAAATTATAGTGCCAGTTTGTCAATAAACAGCAATAACGAATGACAAGTCTAAGTACCAACATCTAACAAAACAATGTGTGTGTAATTGAAAACTGAACCAGTACAGCATCCTTGCTGCTATGAGCTGTTGCTACAATCCATAGGGTGCAGAAAAGTTATTTCTGTCAGAGACCAAAAGGCTATGGCATTACTAGTTACCTTAGCTTATCTGTGTTTACTCAAGTCTAGCGAATTGATGCTAGAATTGAATTGTTCATTGATTTGAAGATGAATTAGTATTGTTTGCCCAGATAAGCAAGCAAATCTAACATAAACACAAAATTGGCAAGTAAGGTGCCACAAGGTTGTTTAAGTTGTTATGGCCATCAATCTATCATAGTCTGAGAAAGTACTTGTAGCCAGGTTTCTTAACCACTACTTTAATGGAACTCCTTGAATCAAACTTAACAGGGCTAAAACTGTAACAAAGAGATCAACTTGGTTTTGAAAAACCATAATAATCTAATTCAACATCATTCTCCAATCAACTTAAGAAATCTCCAGAGAAGAAAAGGGGAATGAAGATCAAACACAAAAATTACAAAACAAACAATGGCAACAACGAGACTACGTCCAAATGGAAATAATTTCCCACACATACACTCCTCATGAGAAAATTCTAACAGCCAGGAAGCGATAGCAAACCATGGTAAAAATATAAATAAAAAAAGAGATAAACATCCAGCACTGGCTTCACTAATCTTATTCTACCTGAAATGGAATCGAGCGCTAGCAGGTCATAGTCAGAAACAACACCAACCTGCAACAATTAAGGACTTGAAATCAGTTCTTTACACCACAATCTCAAATAAATAGAGATTTTTAAGCTGGCCAGGTGTTATCATTCATTTTCAGGAATAAGTAACATAAATATTTTACTATTTCTTCAAAGACAAGCCTTCTATTTTAGATCTTAGCTTCTCTTCTTTTTTTCAGGGTGAACTTTGGACACCACGAAATCCCATGAACAGCATAAAAGAAAGGAACTGGTAAGCATGACTAGAAAACATGTCAGTTGAATCATGAGATAAAATGAAAAACTTACCAATTTATAGTCATCATCAATGACGGGAAACCCAGTTATTCTCTTCTCCACAAGAGCCTCCAATGCTGCAAAAATATTCATGAAAAAACGAAATCAACAAACATAACAATACAGGACAACTCATGATCAAAGAAAAAGTAGTAATTACCATCATCAACGGTAGTGTTGGCTTTAACGACATGTAAATCCACCTTTTTGGTCATAAAATCCCCAACTGTGTAAATCCCACTTCTCGCCTGCAGAGAAAGAATTTATAAGACAATAAAAAGCGCTATACGTAGAAAACAGAAGCAAAAGGCGGGTAAGTTAGTTATTAACCGGAACTGAGTCTGCTACGGTGGACAAGGCAACTGTAACAGAAGAACGGTGTGGTGATCGAGGGACGGGGAAGGAGCGGAGACAACAACGTTTCGATCTTGAAATTTTAGAAACAAAAAGAGAAGGTGGCGGTGAGTGATTGTTATTGGTATTGAAACAGAGTGGCGGAGGCAGAGAAAGTAGTAAAGTGTTTGCAACAGAAGCCATGTTGCAGAAGATGATTGTAATTAGGGGTTAATCCAACAATGATGGTAAGAAAGTTACGCTTTTTTTCCCAGTAAAGGTGGATTATTGAATTGCTGTAACTAAGGAACTTCCAAGTGAGATTTGAAGCAGATGGGTTCAGAGAGAGCTCTTTGAATCAGAGAGTGTTGTCTTTGGGGCTGTTCCGCTCCGTGATGGGAGGAAACTCGAGAGAGATGGAAAGCGCCACCTGGTTGGTGAGGACTTTTCTTTATAAACTCCGAGGACCCCTCTGCAACTCCCAAGTCTCGGCTTATCCAGCCCTTCGATGGATTTACTTCTTATATTCTATTACTTTCTTATAACTTCTAGAATCTAGGGTCCCTTTTCTTTTCCATAAAATATTTTCTTGTAAGTTATTATTTAATAGTAGTGATAATATACAGAAAAAGATAGAGATAAGACGGCAAAGAAAGCGGGGAGACGAAGGAGATGATAAAAAAAAAGACGGTGGTGATAGTGGAACAGCAAGGTGACGGTGGTGAGATAAATATAGATATAAGATAATATTGATAATGAATTATTATATAAAAGTATTTTTTTTTACAGGCTGGTTTTTCAATAAAAAAATAAACACATGGAAAAATTTTATAAAAATTATTTTTCAAAAACATTTTATGCATCACAATTTAATAAATAAAATATATAGTCGGTTTTGATTCCAAGCCAGTGAATATTTTCAGGGTTTTTCCTTATTAATTAAAATTTAATTTCATGAAAAATAGATTAAGAAAACAATTTGGATGTAAGAAGATTTGTCTACAAAAGCGATGAGGAGAAAAGAAGTTCAACGCGTGAAAAGAATGGGAAATGAGAATTGTCCTGTTTCGGTGAGCTGCTTGGCTGGGGGGGCAATGAACATCGCTTGTGGGCTGGGTCTGTCCATTCTCCATGTTCAACATCTTAATGTTCCCACCCCGGCCTTTGACGGGAAAAATAAAACTTCGGTGTCAGAGGAACGTGCTCGCTTTGTCCATCTCTAGTTTTGACACGTAAGATACTTGTTTACGTTTCAACATGTTTTTAAAAATATAATATATATATATTAAAATAATATTACTAGACATTTTTTAATAATTAACAGATATATACTATTTTAATAGATTTTTCAATTTAAAAAAACATATACACTTTTAAATGTGTCATGGTCCATGTAAGCGGGATTTTTCTCTTCTTTTTCGCAAATTGAGGTGGATTTGTGGGGTTCAAATTTTTAAATGGAAAAACAAATATCTAACGTTGATGTCAGAATCACCAGCTGATCGAACGTTTATTGTCGGCCAAACCAATTAAAACCTATTTTATGGGTGTTTGTCAAGGTGTTTTAAAAGAATTAAATTTTATTTTATTTTTATTAAGTTATTTTTTAGTATTTTTAAATTATTTTGATATACTGATATTAAAAATAATTTTTAACAACTAAAAAAATATTATTTTAATAAATTTAAAAAAAATCAAAACAATTTTAAACTTTACCTTCGAAAAAATAACCTTGCTCTGAAAGAATAAATTCGACTTCTCGTTTTCTAGCTTTTACATTACTTGTTTCCAAACAAAACAATTACAAACGTTGATAAGAATTTAATACTTTATTGATTATTTTTTAAAAAAGAAAGAAAGAATGAATGAAAAATATTCAACTTGAAAGTATATTTAAACTAATCAAAAAAGTTTTTTGAAAAAAAAAAAAAAAAAGTTTTTTGCCACGGCAATAAAAATAATCCTAGGAACATTAATAAAAAAAACAGCGTTCATGTGGATATTAATTGAATCATGCAGTGTTTTCATTTACTTTTGTTTTAATATACTATTCTTACATACATTATTTAAAATTTGTTGATTTATGAATTCAAGTTTTCAAATGTTTTATTTTAATTTCTTAAAAAAATAATACTATTTTTTATTTAAAGAAACACGATAATAGGTTGATTACTAAACAATTTAGCATGTTATAAAATCAATAAATAACTTGAAAATGCTTTCGATTCCAATAATAAGGATGTTTGTTATTGTATTCGAGTAGAAAAAGTTACGAACCTCTTACCTGGATGATTTAAGAGGTATTTTCAAACCTTGAATCTTGTTGTTTTCAGGAAAAACAATGATTGAAAGGTTTTTTGTTTTTTTATGGTATTAATGAAAGATAAATATCTCTTGCACGTTATTAATAAGACAATATATATGATGGGCTCCTTTAGAGATCTTTTGTATATCTATAGATGTAAGGAGTGTTGATATTAGTAAAAGAGTGAAGAAATTGTGCAGAGAAGAAGAGAGATAAAGAATTTGGAGAGAGAATGAAAATTTAAAATATAATCTGTTGTAATATTTCTGCATACACAGTGTGCTAGTAATAACTTTATATACATGTGTTAAGTATCTTATAC
>CM063603.1:21574201-21654365 GCA_032356905.1 Salix exigua | reverse complement strand
GCCCATCATATATATTGTCTTATTAATAACGTGCAAGAGATATTTATCTTTCATTAATACCATAAAAAAACAAAAAACCTTTCAATCATTGTTTTTCCTGAAAACAACAAGATTCAAGGTTTGAAAATACCTCTTAAATCATCAATAAAAGAGGTTCGTAACTTTTTCTACTCGAATACAATAACAAACATCCTTATTATTGGAATCGAAAGCATTTTCAA
Organism: Salix exigua; assembly: GCA_032356905.1. Classification (NCBI taxonomy): domain Eukaryota; kingdom Viridiplantae; phylum Streptophyta; class Magnoliopsida; order Malpighiales; family Salicaceae; genus Salix; species Salix exigua. The sequence continues at coordinate 21,654,144 of CM063603.1, read as the reverse complement.
GTTATTTATTGATTTTATAACATGCTAAATTGTTTAGTAATCAACCTATTATCGTGTTTCTTTAAATAAAAAATAGTATTATTTTTTTAAGAAATTAAAATAAAACATTTGAAAACTTGAATTCATAAATCAACAAATTTTAAATAATGTATGTAAGAATAGTATATTAAAACAAAAGTAAATGAAAACACTGCATGATTCAATTAATATCCACATGAACGCTGTTTTTTTTATTAATGTTCCTAGGATTATTTTTATTGCCGTGGCAAAAAACTTTTTTTTTTTTTTTTCAAAAAACTTTTTTGATTAGTTTAAATATACTTTCAAGTTGAATATTTTTCATTCATTCTTTCTTTCTTTTTTAAAAAATAATCAATAAAGTATTAAATTCTTATCAACGTTTGTAATTGTTTTGTTTGGAAACACGTAATGTAAAAGCTAGAAAACGAGAAGTCGAATTTATTCTTTCAGAGCAAGGTTATTTTTTCGAAGGTAAAGTTTAAAATTGTTTTGATTTTTTTTAAATTTATTAAAATAATATTTTTTTAGTTGTTAAAAATTATTTTTAATATCAGTATATCAAAATAATTTAAAAATACTAAAAAATAACTTAATTTAAAACAAAAAACAAAAACAAAAACAAAATTTAATTCTTTTTAAACACCTTGACAAACACCCATAAAATAGGTTTTAATTGGTTTGGCCGACAACAAACGTTCGATCAGCTGGTGATTCTGACATCAACGTTAGATATTTGTTTTTCCATTTAAAAATTTGAACCCCACAAATCCACCTCAATTTGCGAAAAAGAAAAGAAAAAAATCCCGCTTACATGGACCATGAAGTGCATATGTTTTTTTAAATTAAAACATATATTAAAATAGTATATATCTGTTAATTATTAAAAAATGTCTAGTATTATTATTTTAATATATATATATATATATATTAAAAAAAACATATCGACATGTTGAAACGTAAACAAGTATCTTACGTGTCAAAACTAGAGATGGACAAAGCGAGCACGTTCCTCTGACACCGAAGTTTTATTTTTCCCGTCAAAGGCCGGGGTGGGAACATTAAGATGTTGAACATGGAGAATGGACAGACCCAGCCCACAAGCGATGTTCATTGCCCCCCCAGCCAAGCAGCTCACCGAAACAGGACAATTCTCATTTCCCATTCTTTTCAGGCGTTGAAATTCTTTTCTCCTCATCGCTTTTGTAGACAAATCTTCTTACATCCAAATTGTTTTCTCAATCTATTTTTCATGAAAATATATTTTAATTAATAAGGAAAAACCCTGAAAATATTCACTGGCTTCATAACCTCCTCCGGAATCAAAACCGACTATATATTTTATTAAATAAATTGTGATGCATAAAATGTTTTTGAAAAATAATTTTTATAAAATTTTTCCATGTGTTTATTTTTTTATTGAAAAACCAGCCTGTAAAAAAAAATACTTTTATATAATAATTCATTATCAATATTATCTTATATCTATATTTATCTCACCACCGTCACCTTGCTGTTCCACTATCACCACCGTCTTTTTTTTTATCATCTCCTTCGTCTCCCCGCTTTCTTTGCCGTCTTATCTCTATCTTTTTCTGTATATTATCACTACTATTAAATAATAACTTACAAGAAAATATTTTATGGAAAAGAAAAGGGACCCTAGATTCTAGAAGTTATAAGAAAGTAATAGAATATAAGAAGTAAATCCATCGAAGGGCTGGATAAGCCGAGACTTGGGAGTTGCAGAGAGTTTATAAAGAAAAGTCCTCACCAACCAGGTGGCGCTTTCCATCTCTCTCGAGTTTCCTCCCATCACGGAGCGGAACAGCCCCAAAGACAACACTCTCTGATTCAAAGAGCTCTCTCTGAACCCATCTGCTTCAAATCTCACTTGGAAATTCCTTAGTTACAGCAATTCAACAATCCACCTTTACTGGAAAAAAAAAGCGTAACTTTCTTACCATCATTGTTGGATTAACCCCTAATTACAATCATCTTCTGCAACATGGCTTCTGTTGCAAACACTTTACTACTTTCTCTGCCTCCGCCACTCTGTTTCAATACCAATAACAATCACTCACCGCCACCTTCTCTTTTTGTTTCTAAAATTTCAAGATCGAAACGTTGTCGTCTCCGCTCCTTCCCCGTCCCTCGATCACCACACCGTTCTTCTGTTACAGTTGCCTTGTCCACCGTAGCAGACTCAGTTCCGGTAATTAACTAACTTACCCGCCTTTTGCTTCTGTTTTCTACGTATAGCGCTTTTTATTGTCTTATAAATTCTTTATCTGCAGGCGAGAAGTGGGATTTACACAGTTGGGGATTTTATGACCAAAAAGGTGGATTTACATGTCGTTAAAGCCAACACAACCGTTGATGATGGTAATTACTACTTTTTCTTTGATCATGAGTTGTCCTGTATTGTTATGTTTGTTGATTTCGGTTTTTCATGAATATTTTTGCAGCATTGGAGGCTCTTGTGGAGAAGAGAATAACTGGGTTTCCCGTCATTGATGATGACTATAAATTGGTAAGTTTTTCATTTTATCTCATGATTCAACTGACATATGTTTTCTAGTCATGCTTACCAGTTCCTTTCTTTTATGCTGTTCATGGGATTTCGTGGAGTCCAAAGTTCACCCTGAAAAAAAAAAGAGAAGCTAAGATCTAAAATAGAAGGCTTGTCTTTGAAGAAATAGTAAAATATTTATGTTACTTATTCCTGAAAATGAATGATAACAGTTGGCCAGCTTAAAAATCTCTATTTATTTGAGATTGTGGTGTAAAGAACTGATTTCAAGTCCTTAATTGTTGCAGGTTGGTGTTGTTTCTGACTATGACCTGCTAGCGCTCGATTCCATTTCAGGTAGAATAAGATTAGTGAAGCCAGTGCTGGATGTGTATCTCTTTTTTTATTTATATTTTTACCATGGTTTGCTATCGCTTCCTGGCTGTTAGAATTTTCTCATGAGGAGTGTATGTGTGGGAAATTATTTCCATTTGGACGTAGTCTCGTTGTTGCCATTGTTTGTTTTGTAATTTTTGTGTTTGATCTTCATTCCCCTTTTCTTCTCTGGAGATTTCTTAAGTTGATTGGAGAATGATGGTGAATTAGATTATTATGGTTTTTCAAAACCAAGTTGATCTCTTTGTTACAGTTTTAGCCTTGTTACAGTTTTAGCCCTGTTAAGTTTGATTCAAGGAGTTCCATTAAAGTAGTGGTGAAGAAACCTGGCTACAAGTACTTTCTCAGACTACGATAGATTGATGGCCATAACAACTTAAACAACCTTGTGGCACCTTACTTGCCAATTTTGTGTTTATGTTAGATTTGCTTGCTTATCTGGGCGAACAATACTAATTCATCTTCAAATCAATGAACAATTCAATTCTAGCATCAATTCGCTAGACTTTAGTAAACACAGATAAGCTAAGGTAACTAGTAATGCCATAGCCTTTTGGTCTCTGACAGAAATAACTTTTCTGCACCCTATGGATTGTAGCAACAGCTCATAGCAGCAAGGATGCTGTACTGGTTAAGTTTTCAATTACACACACATTGTTTTGTTAGATGTTGGTACTTAGACTTGTCATTCGTTATTGCTGTTTATTGACAAACTGGCACTATAATTTTGTAATGTGTAAAACTGATAGTGATTTCTTCTTTCTGTGTCTATCAGGTGGCTGTCAAAATGATACAAACCTGTTTCCTAATGTTGATAGTTCTTGGAAGGTGTGTATGAAACTCCTCTGTGATATTCCAGATGTTTGCACTAGTATTTGTATTTGAGCATCCATCCATCTGTTTTTGTTTAAAAAATAAGATATTTTTGACTGATTTCTATAGTTAGAGATTATAATCCTTTGTGTTTCTCAAATTCAGAGCTAACATCCTTCAACTCCCAATAATGTTGTAGACCCTGCTGTTACACTTGCCAGTCAAATATACAAACGAACAGAAAAAATGAACTTCGTAATTTCTTTAGGCATGAAGATGGTGAAAATTGGTGGCCATGTCTGCAAGAAAAGATATTATACTATTAAGAGGATGACCAGGCCATGATTAGCAAACAAATCATAACCGTTTATTTGTCAGATTAAGAAAGGTGGGGTTTGGGGTTTGGTAAGTCTTCCCTACACCGGAGTTGCCCATACTATCGAGAGTCTAAGGTTCAGAATGAAAATGGGGGGAGGATTGGTACTGTAAGTCAATTGACCTTTTAAATCCTTGCCATCCTTCCTTTTTAAGTACATGGCATGCAATCAAGGGATGCTCAGTACTTCCACCTCCACCAGGGCTTGCTCATAATTAGTCAACAAACTCCAATCAGAGGGAGGTAGAACCCAAAACTTCGATCCAACATGACTGGTTGTAAATAATGCAAAAGAATGTGGTAAATATATGTTTTGATCACTGCATCGTCACATTTAGCACCGCCCTGCAACCCAACTGCTGGTCTTACATACAAGTTTTGCCTGTACAAATTCTCCAATTGCAGGGATTTTCTTGTTGGTAGATGTTCTTTTAGTATGAAAACCATACAACAGCTTGATAAATGATAGTTTTCTCCATCGTGGGAATTGGGCCTATAATAAGAGCTTGATGAGAGATTGATATGTGCACTCTAGCAAAGGGGATTTTACTTCTAGAACATTTTTCAATTAATGTTTTTCAGTACTGAATTATGTTTCTTGATAAATATTGCAGACTTTTAATCGGTTACAGAAGCTGTTAACCAAGAACAATGGCAAAGTTGTTGGTGATTTGATGACACCTAATCCTCTAGTTGTTTATGAAACCACCAATCTAGAGGACGCTGTTAAGTAAGAACTTCTTCCACTCTAGCGCACCTTTTTCTTCTTCAAGGACATATCTGTTTAAACCTTTAATATGACATGTTCTATTTTGTTCTTCCATAATTGTATGACAATACTTTTGAGAAGATTTTATTATGCATTTTTTCTGTTAAGTAATAACCTTTTCCACTCTAGTGTACCCTTTTCTTCTTCAAGGACAGATATGTTTAATCCTGTACTATGGCATGTTCTATTTCGTTCTTCCATAAATGTATGACAATACTTTTGAGAAGATTTTATTATGCATTTTTTCTTTGTCCAAGCTTTATTAAAAATATTTGTAAATGGTTATCATCGAATTTCTATTTTCTCTGTTATTGCAATCGGATTCTCTGGAAATTTTCACATTAATCTGAAAACACTCTTAATGTCCTAATCTAATATGACAGGTTGCTGCTTGAAACAAAATATCGGCGACTCCCAGTGGTAGACGATGATGGAAAGCTGGTAAGAATTGTTCACGATATTCTTTATTGATCTTATTTTCTGGATTCTCATCTGATCCGTATAATTTATAACTGGTCTCAAATTTTAAACCAAAGGCTGGAATCATTACACGGGGAGACATTGTTAGAGCTGCACTGCAGATAAAAAGTGCTGCCGAAAGGTCAGCATGAGCTCGTGTTCCACGATAAATTAAAGACTTGTGGAGTCCATATTGATATAGCAGTGCTCTGTTTTTATTCAACACAAAGGATTGGCAGCTCATTCTTCCAGGTACATTCAGAGGGAAGCTATCAATCTCCCGCCCTAAGAGTCTTTTTATGTTACCAATTGTATTTTTTAGGAGGTTCAAAACTTTAATTTCTAGCTAAGTGTTAGATATGGTATAGGCTTGGTAAAATATGAGATCTTGTGTCTAGGCTTGGAGTGGTTTGGTGGTAGTCTAGCGCAAGGTTTTTGTTAACAAGCAGCATTCTTGTTGCAAGTAAGATTTCCTGCTGCAACAAGAGTATATATATTAGAGGGCCAATTATTTTGACATTTTCCCATTATTTTAAAGGAACCTTATATATATTAGAGGGCCAATTATTTTGACATTTTCCCATTATTTTAAAGGAACCTCAAACTCTCAATAATAATAATAATAATAATAATTCAGTCTTGGCTAAAGCACCTCACCTGTTGGAATCTAACCAGATCTGGCATGGCACCCCACTGGTGTAAAACCCGTGCTCCTTAGATCAATGCCTCAGCTGGGTTTTTCTTAAATGGAATCATGAAGGGGACCGCAACCATATCCCTTTCGAGGATGCGTCGGCATTGCCTGTCAAAATGAGAAATTGGCATCAAGCCACGAGCATCAACATGTAGAATACTTTACCAAAAAAAAAAAAACATGTAGAATATGACAATTCCTCTATCATTTTTTTTTGGTGACTGATAGAGATGAGTAAAATTACGAAACAAGAGTGAAATTATTATTTAATTCCTCTGTTTTTAGCAAACAAGTAGTCAGTCTCTAGTTTAAGACGTCCATCGTATCCTTTTTCGTGTCTGCCAATAAGGTGGCGACCTGACGCCGGTTTAGTTTTTTTTTTTTTTTTTTTTAATACTAGTTTGACTGTAAGTTAATGGAAAGAAACCTAAGGTTAGCTTGATGATTTTCAAAAAAAATTAATGTAGTTCTTAAAGAATTCGTCATAAACCATAAATAATAATAATAATAATTAAGTCATGGTTTATGAAAGCGGAGGGTCAAGTTATTATATTGCTAAATCAAACTAAATTATCATCTCCTCTTAGAACAATCAGGGAGTATAAATTGCTATAAATTATAAACCTGAGAGAGCACGAAGTTTCAGGATATAGCACGTCTACCGACCTTATCAAATGTAGAAACTTGCTATGATTCTTCCAAATTAGCTGACGTTGCCGAATCCAGGTTCTGGGGAGTGATGACCTCGATAATTCAGTGTGAAAAATGGATAGATCCTATGGAAATTCATTTCATTTCTTCATATAAATATTGCATTCGATGTCTTCGCTACACATCCCATTATTTGGAACTTAAAAAAGTCCCAGGCTCTCTTTCTCTCTTGCGATCCAAGCTTTCATCCAAATCCTCTCTGCAACCATGGACTAAAATTCTCCTCCAGTTGAACTGATCTTTCCATTTGATGGTGGAGGCCACCAAATCCCCATATGATGCTAAGTCCCACTCCAAAACATTCCCTCTCCTACCAAACATCCAGTTACCGTGACCTAAAATCTGGCCTCCTATCCACGCTTCTGAGCTGTTTGACAGTGTTGATAAAGCCGATAAGAACATGTCTGCAAACTCCTCTACTGCCACTTGTGTGCTCCAAGAACCTCTACAAAATCTTTTACTCGAACGAAAACAGGACTGTATTGTTCTCGATGTGATTCATAGTTGGTCTGCTGATGCTATCGACAGTGTTGGGACTCTGAGAATTTCTTTCAATTGGAATGGATGCGTCGCTCGTTGTGTCCGAGAAAATACCGAGCGCTATAAGCCCCATTAGAAGGTAACTTCTGATCTGGAATGGTGGAGGGTTGCATATAAAGAATACCAGGATCAGATGAGAAGAGTTTCGGTTGTTGGAGGGTTTGTCAGCCATTGTGGATGGAACTTAACTTCGGAAGCTGTGAGAGAAATTCACCAATGGCCATCACCCTTCTCCATCTTCAATCAGGTTCGATTGGGTAAGCCTTTGGCAAAGCCCATTGGGTGCCCAACCCGATCCATTTTTTAAAATCAAATCTTAGAAAATAAAATTCCAAGCTTTAAAAACAATATTTCCATCTATGAATTATAAAACTCCAAGATAGAATCTAAATTCCAAATTCATAGATTATATTATAATCTTAGAAAACCAAGTGGTTGAGTCGGGTGAAGTCCTTGCCCACCTCCACATCCAGTTCCTGATCATATCAGAATAGATTTTATCCACGTTTATTTAAATGTCTGTTTAAGAGTGTGATTAAAGTTGTTTTTGAAAGTATTTTTGATTAGAAATATATCAAAATAATACTTATTTTCAAAAATATTTTTGACATCAACATATAAAAATGACATAACAATACCAAAAATATTTAATTTAAAATAGAAAATAAATAAAAAATTATTTTTTAATAATGTTTTTGAAACACAATATAGACTAGAAGTAAATGGGATGGAATTAAATTCCCGGGAGTGGAGTGAAATTTCCATCCAATTGAAACTCATGTGCTGATGAAACGTGATCATCCTAGCCGAATAGGAATTACTAAGTTCTACAGTGTTTTCAAGGAATTAACATGGGCGCTCAAAGAATATCTTGCTTGAATAAATATTATCGATTTATAATCTTATAACTTTTTCTATGAAAAAATAAAATAAAATAAAAACAAATAGACTTTAAAAGTGTGTTTGAAATTGAGTTGCTTTACTAGGTGCGTTTGGTCGAGTGCTTCAATCATTTTTGTATTAAAATTTGAGTTGTTTTTAAATTACTTTTTATGGTACTCTAACAATGTGTTTGAAACTGATTTTTACGAGGCCAATGAAAAACCACAAAAAAACATGTTTTTTTTTTGTATATTTTTAATTAGGTGTGTTTGGTAAGTGGTTCAATCTTTGTTGTATAAAAATATTTTAAAAACAAAACTCATTACCCCTGTATTTCTACAAAAGCCAACAACTCCTCCCCATGCTCAAAGTACAATGGGACGTTTGATATGGTTTATTATTATTTTTTAAAAATATTATTTTAATAAAAATAATTTAAAAAAAACATGACCCTTATGATTTTACAAAAGCCAACCACACCTAACAATGCTTAAAGTATAATGAAACCCTTTACATAATTTATTATTTGAATAAAAATATTTTAAAAACAAAATTATATTTCTATAAAAAGCCAACCACACCTCAGGACATTTGATATAATTTATTATTTAAATAAAAATATTTTAAAAACATGCGGGTCCAAGTCGTCTCTTGCATCAATAATTGAGTACCCACTTTTATGCACATTTGATTCTTTAATTAAATAAGATATGTTTGGAAAATTGATTAACATTATTTTTAAAATGTATTTTTCTAATATGTCAATATTTTTTATACTTTTTTTTTTTTATGAAATCAGGGCCAAAAACCTAGCCCTATTATATTAATCTAGAAATAGGAGATCACCAAATGTATAGAGTGAGAGAAATACAAGGCCCTCTCAGGTCATGACACATCCACATTTTTCTAGATATCAGACGTGGGATAACCAGACCACAGACTTTGAACTTGAACAGCAATCCAAGCTGGTTTCTATCTACAAAAGACGTGTCCAATCCTCGGTGCTCATATGTTTCCCTCATTCCCCATGCATTCCACACGAAGAGAAATAGATCGAGCTTCTCTTTCTCTCTTTTAAATTTCATTCCTTCTCTGCATCATCACCATTCCCTTCCCTGCTTAATCCAGTTCATCTCGAAAGGCTTACCAATATTATTCTCTTTTAGGGTTTTGAACGAGGGGAATATACATGGGCGGGGAGGAGAATCAGGTGCATATCTTCTTCTTCCCCTTCATGGCGCATGGCCACTTGATACCAACCATAGACATGGCAAAGCTATTTGCTTCTCGAGGAGTGAAAGCAACCATAGTCACCACTCCTCTCAATGCACCCCTTGTTTCCAGAACAATCCAGAGGTCAAAAGCTTCGGTTTTGATATCAATATCAAAACCATCAAGTTTCCCGCTGTTGAGGTTGGGTTGCCAGAAGGATGCGAAAAAGCAGAGTGGATCAGTTCTCATGAGACAGAGGGAGAGATGACCAAAAAGTTTTTCGAGGCAACAGCCATGCTCCAAGAACCACTTGAGAAGCTACTTCAAGAATGCCACCCTGATTGTCTTATTGCTGATATGTTCCTTCCTTGGACTACTGATGCTGCAGCCAAATTTGGAATTCCAAGATTAGTATTTCATGGCACCAGTTGCTTTTCTTTGTGCACTTCAGATTGCTTGGTGAGATATAAGCCATTCAATGAAGTTTCTTCCGATTCTGAACTGTTTGTGGTGCCTGAGCTTCCTGGTGAAATCAAGCTCACAAGCAAGCAACTGCCTGATTTTATGAAACAAAACGTGGAAACTGATTCTACGAGGTTAATTCAAAAGGTTAGAGAATCATCATGGAAGAGTTACGGGATTGTCATCAATAGTTTCTATGAGCTCGAGTCTCCTTATGCTGATTTTTTCAAGGAGCTAGGGAGGAAGGCATGGCACATCGGCCCAGTCTCGCTGTGCAATAGAGAATTTGAAGAGAAAGCACAGAGAGGAAAGGAAGCTTCAATTGATGAACATGAGTGTTTGAAATGGCTCGACTCAAAGGAGCCTAATTCAGTTGTTTATATAAGCTTTGGAACTGGAGCCAATTTCAGCGATTCCCAGCTAAAGGAGATTGCAATAGCTCTTGAAGCTTCAGGGCAGCATTTTATCTGGGTTGTCAGGAGAGACAAGAAAGCTAAAGATAAAGAAGAATGGCTGCCTGAAGGATTTGAGAAAAGAATGGAGAGCAAGGGGCTGATTATAAGAGGATGGGCTCCACAAGTAATGATTCTTGATCACGAATCTATAGGGGGGTTTGTGACTCATTGCGGGTGGAATTCGACCATTGAAGGCATAGCTGCCGGGAAGCCGATGGTAACATGGCCAGTTTCTGCAGAACAATTCTTTAACGAGAAGCTGGTGACTGACGTGCTGAAAATTGGCGTGGCTGTCGGTGTTGAGCAATGGGTTGCAGTATCCGGCGATAAAATTAAGAGTGCAGCTGTAGAAAAGGCCGTGACTCGAATCATGATAGGTGAAGAAGCAAAGGAAATGAGAAGCAGAGTTGAGGCCCTTGGAGGAATGGCAAAGAGGGCTATCGAAGAAGATGGTTCATCTTACTCTAATTTGAATTCTCTAATTGAAGAATTACGAGGCAGGCGCCACTGAAAACAGGCAAGCAGGAGGAAGATTTTGGGTTTTTAAGATATGGCAAGCAACTTGATTTTATAGAATTAGTGATAGAGGAGAGAGCATGTTTCTGATGAATTATGTTCTTACATGCTTTGAACCCTCAACCATTTCCCTGAATCTCCTTCCTGTAAGGCTGATCGCCAGCTCTCATTCAGTATTTCTTGTATGCAAACAAACACATTAAGCTTCAGTTATATTTGGTGCAGTGTGGTCAAGGGTAATCTTAATATCCCCAGTTTACCTAACAACGAATTTGAAAAAACATGAAAATCAAAGAAATGGACAACCATGGATGATATTAAGAGGCATGACAGAAGTCCTATTAGCTGAACTGATCTTCTTTCCATTTGATGGTGGAGGCCACCAAATCCCCATGATAGACATAGCCAGTCTTTGCTTTCCATGGCCAAAGCAATCATAAGTCCCACTCCAAAACATACCCTCTCCTACCAAACATCCAGTTACCGTGACCTAAAATCTGGCATCCTATCCACGCTCCTGAGCTGTTTGACAGTGTCGATAAAGCCGATAAGAACATGTTTGCAAACTCCTCCACTGCCACTTGTGTACTCCAAGAACCTCTACAAAATCTTTTACTCGAACGAAAACAGGACTGTATTGTTCATGATGTGATTCATCGTTTGTCTGCTGATGCTATCGACAGTGTTGGGACTCCAAAAATTTCTTTCAATGGGAATGGATGCATCGCTAGCTCGTTGTGTCCGAGAAAATACGGAGCACTATAAGCCCCATTAGAAGGTAACTTCTGATCTGGAATGGTGGAGAGTTGCATATAAAGAATGCCAGGATCAGATAATCAGAGTTTCGGCTGTTGGAGGGTTCATCAACCATTGTGGATGGAACTTAAACTTCGGAAGGTGTGAGAGAAATTCACCAATGGCCATCACCCTTCTCCATCTTCAATCAGGTTCGATTGGGTAACCCTTCGGCAAAGCCTATTGGGTGCCCAACCCGATCCATTTATTTTTAAAATCAAATCTTAGAAAATAAAGTTCCAAGCTTTAGTTCATGATTGGGGTTGTGGTGCGATCCACACTTTTAATGTTTGGTAAGTATATTTATTGCGTTTTGAGGTGGGTCCCACACCTATTTTTTAAGAATCACAACGTTTGAAATAAAACTAACTTTTGATGCTTTTTTTTTTTGCCGATTTGTGTTTAACACTGTTTGCGTTTATACCTCCGATTTAAAATATACCCGTTGTTATTTCACGGAACACCCTTCACTAAAATCTTATCTTCTCATCATCCGAGCATCTTTCTTTTCTGTCGACCTGCCTTGCCTTCGACCTGCCTTCTCTTCCCTCTCTCTCGTCTGCACCAAGCATTTTCTCTAGACGATCTGCCTTCTCTTTTTCTCCACAGCCTTCGATCTGTTTTCTCTGCCAGTTGAAGATGATCTGGGCTCACCACCACCGCACTCTCCTTCTCTTCCAGTTGAAGACGACCTGTCGGACATCACAAACTCTCCTTGTGATTCACAACGATCTGCCTAAAATCGGTGAGTTTGAAAGTTGTTGTCTCTAAATTCACTTTCAATTTCTTGCAATTTAAAAAATTGCCCTGTTCTCTCCTCTACCCACAGATCCCATCTTCTCCACGCAACACCCGCACTTCACCAGCACAGCTACAACTTGTAAGCTCTTGTTTGTGTGAAATTATTGAATTAATTTGTGTATTTGTTGATGAAATTGCACTATATATTTTCTATTGAAATTTTTGAAAATGCCGTGATTTTTTTGATGAACTTGCTGTTAATTTTTTCTGTTAAATATATATGATCTGTGTTGAAATTGCTGTGGGTTTTTGCTGTGAAATATGTGTGAAATTGTTAAATTAATTTGTGTATTTATTGATGAAATTGCACTATATATTTTCTGTTGAAATTTTTGAAAATACCGTGATTGTTTTGATGAACTTGCTGTTAATTTTTTCTGTTAAATTTATGTGATTTGTGTTGAAATTGCTGTGGGTTTTTGCTGTGAAATAGGTGTGAAATTGTTGACATTGTTGTGTTTTTTTTCTGTAAATTTTCTGTTAAAAAATTGAAATTGCCGTGAGTGTTTTCTATGAATTTTCTGTGAAAATGTTGAAATTGCCGTGAGTGTTTTCTGTGAATTCGTTGAAATTTCTGTGAATTTTCTTTGAAATTGTTGAAATTGCTGTGATTTTTTTATGTCATTATACTGTGAAATTGTTGAAATTGCCGTGAGTGTTTGCTGTGAAATTTGTGTGATTTTGTTGAAATTGCTGTGAAATTTCTGTGAAATTGTTGAAATTGCTGTGTTTTTTTATGTCATTATACTGTGAAATTGTTGAAATTACTGTGAGTTTTTTCTATGGATTTTCTGTGAATCTCTTGAAATTGTCGTGAGTTTATTATGTGAAATTTCTGTTAAATTGTTGAAATTGTTGCTCTTTTGTTTATGTGAAATTGTTGAAATTGGCCTTCTGTTGAAATTGTTTATTTCCTTTCATTCCTGGAGATGTTGGGTTTTATCGATGTTAGTTTGCTTTTCATGTTTCATCATTGATGTTGTTAAAACAATTAATTAATTGTTCTTTGTTTGATCTTTGTATTACTGTGATTGCTCAGGTCTGCTTTCTCATCTGAAAGTTTATTGGTTGATTAGCGTGGAGCAGTTGCATTTCCTTACGTTAAGAAGTTTCTTAATGCTCTATGATTGCACGTTTTTTTGAATTCCAGTTCTTGAATGCGGTGTTGTGTACTGTACCACAAAGTTACATAGGATTTTGCGGAGACTCTGAAGATTGTGGGATATTATTATGAACGTGAAAGCGAATTTATTTGTGCATTGAATTGTGAATTTTTTTCCAGTAAATTATCCTATTCCGATTCAGAATAATATTGATGTGTAAGAATAAAAAATAAAAAAATACAATAATGAAGGACTATAAAATATTATAATAAACCGAATATAATCAAGTAGAGACATTTTCATATTGATATGATCTTTTTACTTTTCATACAACTAGTTTTTCAACTTGTTTTTTAATTTTCATAAATAAATTCTCTTATTTATCTTCTACAAAATTGACCCTAGCCATTGTTAATTTTATATATAGTTGTTTTGTTAAAAAAACTATATATAAAAAGAACCTTTCAATTTAAAAACTTGTAACAAAACCTTTCTTATTTGATAATGAAATTTCTTATTTATTTATAATAAATGTAATTTAATAAACGATAAATAAATAAAATTTATAATAAATGAAATTTAATAAATGATAAATTTAAATGAAATTTCTTATTTATAATAAATGTAATTTAATAAACGATCACTAAAATTTTTTATAATAAATGAAATTTAATAATCGAGAAATTTAAATGAAATTTCTTATTTATTTATAATAAATGTAATTTAATAAACGATAAATAAATAAAATTTATAATAAATGAAATTTAATAAATGATAAATTTAAATGAAATTTCTTATTTATAATTAAGATCATTATTTATTAATACTTATATTACGAAGATAATTTTTGGTTTGAACACATTTGATAATTTAGACAAAAAGTGATATGGCCTAAGGGTCCAAAGGATATGCATTTAGTTGTTATTTTATGTGGTTGATTATAGTAATTGTTCATTCATAGTATGTAATGCCAGTTTATAATTTTTTTTTTGTTCTTTGCAAAGCTTCACGACATATCATGGACGTTTCTAAGTCAGGTGGGAAAGCTAAATGGTCTAAAGAACAATTGCATATATTTTGTGATATATGCATTAGGGCAATTGAAATGGGTATGCGACCGGGTTCGCATTTTGAGCCAGTTGGATGAAAATATATTGTAAATTCATTTGTAGAACAAACGGGTAAACCGTTGAAGAAAGATCAATTGAAAAATAAATGAGATGTTTGTAACAAAGACTGGCGGATGTGGAATAAATTGATTGGTGAAACTGGTGTTGGATGGAGTAATGAATTAGGAACAATTGCTGTCAGCGATGAGTGGTGGCAATCACGAATTGAGGTGATATTTTGTTATGCCATCTTTTTCAACAATATTATTATGTTGTGTGAAGATAATGACAAGAGCATTAATTTGTTTATGTAGGAAAATAGAGGAGTGCATAAATTTAGACAGACCGGAATTGAGCCTTCATCGAAGTTTAAATTTGATAAAATGTTCTCTGGAGTCACGACTATCGGACAATATGCATGGGCACCATCGTCGGGCACAGTACCTGGCAGTGACGATGATTTGGAGACATTAAATGTCGGTCTACAAGGTGCTGATTTGGAGAAGGAAACGGGGACTCAGATGAGAATGTGGATACAAATTTTGAAAATTATCATTCTCGAGGCCTTGGGGGGATCATATATCTAGTAGCAGCAACACCAAGAGCAGTGGTAAACGAAAAGAAAGAGAGCAGCCGGAGCCAAGAGCTAGAAAGAAAAAGTCATCTTCCATTGGTGCTCAACTTGTATCAATACAGCAACAGCTTCTCGACAGCATGTCTAGTAGGAGTGATTCAACTTCTGCATATAAAGACTTGTCAGGATGTAGTATTCCTGAAGTTATGGCTGAGCTCCAATCAATACCTGGTTCAACAGATGACGAACAGTTTTTGCTTCGCGCTACGAAGTTTCTACAAGCGTGAAAAAATAGAGAAATGTGGGCTAGCATCATAGGTGTTAAAAAAAAATAACGCTGGCTTCAACTAAACGTCGCGCTTTGAGAAAATTATTAACTGCAATGCTTGTACTTTGTTTGACTATGTGGTTTTCATATTTGTCTTAGTTTTGGATTGTAACGTCACAAACAAGTAGTTTGTTGTGCATTTTTTTTTATTAGGAATGTGAAATTGTTGTGCTAATTGTTATAAATGTTTGTTTGACTAGTTTTAAAACATATCGTGACGAATATTCTGAACATCATATTGTTATCTATAATGTATATCGTGACTGAAATTTCTTAATGTCGACAGGTTTGCGCTTGTTCTCTAGATATGGATGATGCACATTTTAATGCTCTACTTAATGGGGGTTTTGAAGGTGACTATGACAATGTTATGAATCGTGTTATTGAGCACATTAACTATGGTGCTGATGAAGGAAACAATAACGCATATGTTGATGGTGGAAATGGTGTTTCCGACAACGATGGCGATGATGATGACGGCGAGGACAGTAGCGACGACGATGACGATGAAAATGAAGATGAGGCAACTTTTATACGGAGAAAATATGATGATGACAAAATAATTTTAAGCACGGCTGGAGCATTAGACATATATTATATTACTTATATCTATAAAGAACCATGTATGATTTCATACAATACAGGGATGCGTTGGTTGAATGACATTTTAAGAGGTCATTGGAAACGCTCTGTTAACATGTTTAGGATGGACACAGACACTTTGTTGGGTCTTTGTTATGATTTGGAAACGCGCTATGGTTTAAAACCTTCGCAGAGGATGTGCGTACTGGAGAAGGTTGGAATGTTTTTATTTACTCTTGCAGTTGGGGCATCAAATCGACATGTGCAAGAAAGATTTCAGCATTCAGGCGAAACTGTAAGTAGATGCCTGAAAGAAGTCCTTAAAGCATTATCTCTGTTTGCTATAGATATCATCAAACCAACTGATCAAGACTTTACCAACACACCAATACAAATTGCGATGAATCCAAGATTTATGCCACATTTCAAGGTAATTTTTGAAGTTTACATTTAATGTAGTTTGCACTAAAATTGTGTATTTTGTTTGAATATATTTATCCTAATTCAATTTTTTTGTACCTATAGAACTGTATTGGTGCAATTGATGGGACACATGTTCGTGCCACGATTTCACCCGAAAATCAAATTCCTTTTATTGGTAGGAAAGGTGTCATAACACAAAACATCATGGCGGTGTGTAGTTTTGACATGCAATTCACATTTGTATGGGCAGGATGGAAAGGCAGTGCGCACGATACACGTATTTTTCTTGAGGCTATAGACAGTCGGAGTATCAAATTTCCTAAACCGCCTGAAGGTTGTCATTTATCATTTCTTACAGTTATGATAATTTCAATAAAGTACTATTCATCTTTTTATATTTAATTAATATACAAGTTTAATTTTGTTTATATTTTCAGGAAAATACAATTTGGTTGATGCCGGTTATCCGAATGAGTATGGATATTTAGGTCCATATAGAGGGGAGCGATATCATTTACCTGATTTTCGACGTCGGGGTGAACCAAGTGGACGACGCGAAGTATTTAATCGTGCGCATTCATCACTACGCAATGTGATAGAACGAACATTTGGAGTATGAAAGCAAAGGTGGAAACTTTTGCAGTGCATGCCAGCTTATCCTTACAGAACACAGGTTGCGATTGTTGTTGCATCGATGACACTACATAACTATATTAGAAAAAGATCGCAAGATGATGCTGTTTTTGTTGAATATGATCGTAATCCCGATTATATCCCAGATGAGTTATTACCAGATGTTGTTGCGTGTGAAACTAGTCAGCGTTCACGCAGAAATTCATGTATGGATATTGTTCGCGAGGGCATTGCAAATAGTTTGATGGGACAATGAAATGGCGTTTCCATGTTACTTGCAGTATTCACATTACTAGAAATTGTTATTTATTTTTAAATGTGTTTTTAGAAGTTATATATATATATATATATATATATATATATATATAAATCTATATATGACAAAATTACATACAAAAATTAATATACAAAATTATAATTAAATAATTATTCTATTAATTTTGTATAAAATTAATCTATTAGTCAGTTTAAAATAATAACAATACATTTTATTGTTATGATTACTAATCTACAAAATTTTAAAAATAATTAATCTATTAGTCATTTTATTGTTTTTTCATTAATTATTAATTACATTATATTATTATATATATATATACACCCTTTAAAGTAATTTCACAAGTTAAAAGCAATATGAAAAGTTTGGTAACCAAACACGCAAAACTGTTTTTTTTCTAATCTCCAAATCAACCACACCCTCAACCAAACACTTAACTGCTTATTTTGCAACACCCAAAGTGCTTTTTTTAAACCTGTTTTTTTTCCACCGCAATCGCAATCGCAAAAGCAATACACTCTTAAAAACAATATTTCCATCTATGAATTATAAAACTGCAAGATAGAATGTAAATTCCAAATTCATAGATTATATTAAATCTTAGTAAACCAGGTGGTTCAATCGGGTGAAATCCTTGCCCACCTCCACATCTAGTTCCTAATCATACCGCATTATATTCTATCTACCTTCAATTTGAATAAATGATGGTTTGAAAATGTGATTGAGATTAAATAATATTTTTTAATATTTTTGATATCAATGTGTAAAAATAATTTAAAAATATAAAAATATTTAACTTAAAATAAAAACAAAAATATTTTTTTAATTTTTTTAAAAGTATTTTTAAACATAATTGCCAAAATTGGATGGAATTAAATACCCGAGGAGGTGAGTGAAATTGCGATCTAATTGAAACTCATGGGCTGCTGAAACTTGATCATCCTAATCCTAAAAGCATATTCCACTTTGTAAAGGACTTTTCTCTGATTATCAAAAAGTTGGGAAGCGATTAAAAACCCTTATAAAAATTAAATATTTTATTTTTAATAAGAATTGAATTTTTTATATTTTATTTTAAATTAAAATTTTTAGTGTTTTTAAATCATTTTCATATGGTGATATGAAAAATAATTTAAAAATAAAAAATGATTGTGATGCATTTTAAATTAAAAACACTTTAAAAGCAACCTCACTGCATTTTAAAAGCGCTTTTGATTTTTTTAAGTTTTTAGCTTTTACTTTAAATTAATATTTTTGATATTTTAAAATTATTTTAATATGTTGATATTATATACATTTTTTAAAAATAAAAATAATTTAAAAACAACTTTAAAATTCTCTCTGAGGCCATGCTCCTCTTCAAAATTCTCTCTTGTAGAAATTTGGGTACGCTAATTGCCTATAGTTGTTAAATTCGTTCAGTTCGGCCGGAACGTTTGTTCGATCCATAAAACCAGAACAAAACAACATCGCTTTTGTCCTAGTTTTAATTCGAGTCTATTTCGGAAATTCGATCTAATTCAGACCAGAACACCCGGTTCCATTCAGGACTATGCAAATTTACTCTTTCAAATTTTTGAAATTTCATCTTTAGAAATTTCAAAAGTTGCAACTTTCAAAAGCTGGAGTCGGCTCCCCATGCCATAGGCCATAGGCCATAGGCCATCTCTGCCTCCCTATATATATGATATAGAAGATGTTTGATTTATATTTCTTTATTTTAGAACATTTTATTTTCATAATATCTTGGAATTTTAGAAATATTTCTAATTTTGAGATTATGTTTGTTTGACTTTGTGTTTATATTGTATAATTTAAAGTTAATTTATCTTGAATTTTAATTATACTTATAAATTTAATATTTTAATATAATATAATATAATAAATAAATTAATTATATATGAACGATGACGATACCAGTAATGGTTGGTTTCAATCAAAAAGCTGAACGACAACCGGAACGGTATTGACAACTTTGTAATTGCCAATTCAATTAATGCTGTGATTATCTGTGAAGATTAGAAGAGGATAATAGTCCTCGTGAATCAGAGGAAGAAGATGAAGAGAGAAAGAGAGGGAAAAGTCTGAAATTTCAAATTCTATATATTGTTGTTACTGTTCTGTTACACACGGATTACTAATGCCTCTTATATATAGGCTAAGGGAAATACTTGTGTGTGGCTACTCATATCAGTAGCTATTGTATTCTATCATCCCCCCTCAACCTCTGGCTTGAAGAAACCAAAAATGAGGTTGCGACAGTGAGTGTGAAACAATGGAGAGCTTAAGCCCTTAGTGAGGATGTCTGCAAATTGCTCCTGAGAGGAGACAAATTGAACAATTAACTGATTGGCAGCAACTCTTTCATGCACAAAATGCACATCAATCTCAATGTGCTTGGTGCGCTGATGATTGACAGGATTAAAGGAGAGAGCTATTGTTGAGAGGTTGTCGCAGTACAAGACAGGAGGCTGCGAAATTGATACACCAAGAAACACAAGCAATTGCTTCACCCAATCAATCTCAGCTGAAGTAGAAGATAAAGCTCGATATTCAGCCTCTGTGGAAGACCTGGAGACAGTGTGCTGCTTTTTGGAGGACCAAGAAATGGGATTTGATCCCAGAAAAACAATCTGCCCAGTTGTGGATCGTCGATCATTAGGATCACCCGCCCAATCAGCGTCACTATAAGCTGTTAAATCCAAGGAACCTTTGGTATAACTGATTCCAAACTGCAAATTGCCCTTAAGATACCTTAGTATCCTTTTAACTACTGTGAAATGAGCAACCATGGGCTGTTGCATGAACTGAGAAACCTGATGAACCGAGAAGGCAACATCGGGCCTGGTGAATGTGAGGTATTGGAGAGCTCCCACAATGCTTCTATACAGGGTTGGATTATCAAATAAAACACCATCATTCTTCAGCAAACGCTGATATGGAAGACATGGTGTTGCACAAGGTTTAGCATCCTGCATATCAGTCTTGAGCAGCAGGTCATGAATATACCATGATTGAGACAAAATCATGCCATGAGCAGTATTTGTAATCTGAATGCCTAAGAAGTAATGCAAGCAACCCAAATCCTTAACATCAAATTCTACAGTTAAAGCTTGAATAACTTCCCCAACAGTACATGAATCACTTCCAGTAATTATAATATCATCTACATACACCAATAAAACCACAATACCAGCAGCAAGATTTTTAACAAATAAGGAAGAATCAGAGTATGTGTGATTAAAACCCAATGATGGTAAGAATGAGGTGAACCTATCATTCCAAGCACGGGGTGCCTGCTTGAGCCCATAAAGTGATTTGTGAAGTTTACAAACCAATTCGGGATACCTTATATCAGCAAATCCAGGTGGTTGTGCCATGAAAACTTCCTCTTGCAAAATCCCATGCAAAAATGCATTCTTTATATCAAGTTGCCGTAATACCCAACCAAACTGCACTGCAAGAGATAACACAATTCGAACCGTAGTGGGCTTAACTACTGGACTGAATGTTTCACCATAATCGAGTCCAGGCTCTTGACTGAAACCTTGTGCCACTAACCTGGCTTTATGCCTGGCAACCGATCCATCAGCATTCTTTTTCAGTTTAAAGACCCACTTACACCTAACCAAATTCTTATGAGGAGGCAGAGATACTAAAGACCAGGTACCCTGTGAGTGAAGAGCATCAATCTCATCTTGCATAGCCTGATGCCAAGAGGGATTCTTCATAGCAGCCTTGAAACCTGATGGCTCAACCAAAGACAGATCAACAGGGGAAGGAGCTTTAACAGAAACAAGACAAACCTTTCTCTTGCTAATACCACTCTTGCTGCGAGTTTGCATGGGATGCAAATTCATAGGGGGAAGTTGCAACACTACAGGGATGGTCTCAGATTGATCACCAGATGAGACATTATGCATTGATGTGCCATCAATACTGGACTGAAGGTCCACAGGTTGAGACAAAACAGGCAAAGGAGCAGGAGCAATGGACCCAGAAGGTGACAGATCGGAGGACACAGGACTGGAATGACTTGGAGCAAGAGATGACATTACAACAATATTATCACGATTAATGACAGGCATAACTAGAGGAGAAGCAGCTGAAGATGCAGAGGGTTTAGAACTGGAAATTAGGGCAGCATGGGGAAAAAGTTGTTCATTAAAGACTACATGCCGTGAGACATATGTGCGTTTGGCAAGAACATCATAGCATACATACCCCTTGTAATTGGATGCATAGCCTAAGAAAACACACATGATGGTCTTAGATTGAAGTTTATTGGTATTATAGGGACGCAAGAATGGAAAACAAGCACAACCAAATATCCGCAAATGAGTAATAGTAGGAGCTGTTTTGAAGAGAAGCTCATATGGTGATGTGTTATGCAGTATAGGGGAAGGCATTCTATTAATGAGGTATACAGCTGTGTGAATGGCATAAGACCAAAAAAAGGGAAGGCAGTTTTACTTGATGAAGTAAAGTGATAGTTGTTTCAACGAGGTGACGATGCTTGCGTTCAGCAAGACCATTCTGTTCAGGAGTATAGGGACAAGACTTGTGATGCACAATTCCTTTAGAATGCAGAAATAATTGAAAGGATTTACCAATATATTCACCACCTCCATCACTTTGAAGAATTTGAATAGGACATGAAAACTGTGTTTGAACATATTGATAAAAGGCAATAAACACAGAACAAACATCACTTTTATTGATCAATGGGAATAGCCAACAATACCGTGAACACTCATCAATAAATGTCACATAATACCTATAGCCATCAAGAGACATACAAGGGGAAGGTCCCCACACATCACTATGAACAATGTGAAAAGGAATTACAGACTTAGTGGAGCTGAAATGAAAAGGAAGCTTAGTAAATTTGCCATGAAGGCAGCTATGACACATGCTAAAAGTTGAATCAACAGGACATTTGACAGCAGCTTTGTTTAACATCAAAGTAACTATTTTATTTGTAGGATGCCCTAACCTACTGTGCCAAGTAGAAGAGAGAACAATTTGACCCAAATACGCTTGAGGCTGGGAATGGAGAGTAGACAAACCAGAACTAGTTTGGGGACCAAATGGCAAAGGATAGAGTCCATTACTACTGTAACCTTTGTAGATTAGTCTCCCTGTGCCCTTGTCCTGTATCCAAAAACACCAAGCATCAAAGATTAGACGAAAATTATTGTCCAAACACAATCTATATACAGACAAGAGATTCTGTGATAATTCTGGAACATATAAAACCGAGTTCAGTGTAAGTGGAGCAGACTTTGTGGGAATCACAGCATCTCCTACATGAGAGACCAACAAACCTTCCCCATTTTGCAGTGTGCACAGAATCATTGACAGGGAAAGGAGCAGCCTGAGACAGGTTATGAAGATCAGAGGTCATATGATGTGTGGCACCAGAATCAGCCAGCCACACTTGAGAGGAAGATGAAGAAGGATGCACCACTGTATTCATTGCTTGCATTGAGGATGGAACCCCAGAATCAGCCATCCATACCTGTGAAGAGGATGTAGATGGATGCACAAAAGTGTTCAACGCTTGTATTGAATACGAAGGACCACTGGAAATACCATGTGAAGAACCACTGGACTGAACTCCACTGAAATTGGTAGAACCACTGAAATTGGGTCCTCGGTCATTATAGAAACAATACCATGTGGTATGGTTTGTTCGGCCACAAATAGTGCAACCATGTTTCTCTTCCCTTCTAGAATCACACATAGGAGCAAGATGACCCTCTCGATTACAAAGTTGACACACAATCATGTTGGACACAGCAGAGGTCATATGGTGCAGATTGGATGATTTAACAGGAAATTGAGCTCTGGAATTCATATGTCGAAAGCCTTGATTATATCTACTCTTGCCTCTGCCTCGATGAAAAGGCTTGGATCCCCCATTGTCATAAGAGGTATATGCATGAACTCTATTATGCTACTGACCAAACGATGGATGAGACATAGTAGATTTTGAGTCATGCATGGCAGTAAGATAATTATGTGTTTCAGGAACAATGGAGTCAACAATCTTCTCCTCAGCAAGTAATTGAGACCTAAACTCTCGTAATGTAATAACACTCTCTTGGCCTCTAATGACACACCGAAAAGTGTTATATTCCAAGGGAAGGCCATTCAATGCCAAAATAATGATATCTTCATCTGCAAAGTGTACACCAGCAGCAGTTAAGTAGTCTCTAGCTTCTTTGATCTTAAGGAGATATTGGCTAACTGTATCTGCTCCTTTCTTAATATTTTGAAGATTGGTCTTCATTTGAAAAATGTTGGTCTTAGATACTATGGAAAATTGCTCAATCAACCGATTCCATAGATCTCTAGAACTAACACTACCAATTGCACAAGACATTGCAATCGAAGATAGTGTTGCAGTGATTAATTGCATAAGAGCTCGGTCATGTAATTTCCAAATAACAACATCATCACAATCAATTGAAGAAGAAGAAGAAGGGGAATTATGTGTACCACATTCATCCACTGTGACAGAAGAGGGGCAGGGATGAGTGCCATCCACAAACCCAAAGATGCCATTGCTCTCCAGTAGCAAGCACATCTGAAAATGCCAATTGAGGTAGTTCGTATCGTCGAGCTTCACATTCACGGAAGTAGAAATAGTGGAAATAAGAGCAGTAATCGGAGATTGCAAAATCTGAAGTTGGGCTGCTGTAACCATGACTGCAAGATTGATAACTTGACAAGTTTCTTTGATTACCCACTTGAGAGACTCAGTGGCAGCTGGAAAAAAAAATTGAGGAATGTAGAGAATAGAATTTGAATTGTTGCTTTAATAAGCTCGATTGCGGAAGCAATGAATTTATATGGTCTGCGTGAGCATTTCTAGCTCTGATACCATGTGGAGATTAGAAGAGGATAATAGTCCTCATGAATCAGAGGAAGAAGATGAAGAGAGAAAGAGAGGGAAAAGTCTGAAATTTCAAATTCTATATATTGTTGTTATTGTTCTGTTTCACACGGATTACTAATGCCTCTTATATATAGGCTAAGGTAAATACTTGTGTGTGGCTACTCATATCAGTAGCTATTGTATTCTATCAATTATGTGATCTAATCAAAGTCGTGATTATGTGATCTAGAAGAAGGCCGCTTAAGTCAATTTTCTAACAACCTTCATGGTGTACCCATGAAGGTTGTTTTGATGAACACAAATTTATAATATATTTAATGATTTTATTTATTAATACAAAAATAAATTTTTAAATAAAAACATTTCAAAATCAACATTACTGCTAGCAGTTCAATTAAATATTTGTTTGACATCTGCATTTTAAAAATAGTTTTTAAATAAATTATTTTTCTTTAAATTTATTTTTTAATTGCTTAAGATTTTATCACACTAATATCAAAAATATTTAATTTAAAATAAAAACAAAAATAATTTTTTAAAAATATTTTTAAACATAATTGCCAAAATTGGATGGAATTAAATACCGAGGAGGTGAGTGAAATTGTGATAGTGATTTTCTTTTGGAAAGTGAATTCGGTTTTTAAAATATTTTTAAACATAATTGCCAAAATTGGATGGAATTAAATACCGAGGAGGTGAGTGAAATTGCGAAAGTGATTTTTTTTTGGAAAGTGAATTCCGGGGAAAGTGAATTCCGATGTTTGGCGGTGTTATGGAAAATGAACTGAAAAACACTTTCCGGTGTTTGTTTGTGTTATGGAAAATGAACTGAAAAATAATTTATTAATAAATTAATTTTTTTTTCAAGTTTATTAAAATAATGAGGAACAAATCTTACAAATTAAAAAGTTGAATGAGAATGAAATTGAAAAAAAAAATTCATAAATTATCTCAAATAAAATAAATAATAATCAAAATAATAAAGATCAGATCTAAAAAATTAAAAAAAATGAAAGGTGAATAAATTAAAATAATAATAATTAACATTTCATAAATTATTTCAAATAAAATAATTAATAATAAAAAAAATGAGGATCAAATTTGATAGATAAAAACTTTCAATAAAAAATGACAAGAAAAAAGCAAATAGCAATTATAAAAATAAGGATCAAAATTAATATAAAAAATAAATTTTAAGAGATGTAATTGAAAAATAAATATTCAAAACAAATTATATATAGAAATTAAATTTTTGAGGATCAAATTTGATATAATCAGTAAATAATGATATTTCTAAATTTTTCACAACTTCCGGAAAGTGTTTTCCGCCCAAATTTTCCGGAAAACACTTTCCTGAAAACCAAGCCAAATTTTTCTCTGATTGGAAAATGTTTTTTGTCTGTTGATCAACTTTTCTAAAGACAAACAAACACAGCAAAGTTTGGAAAGTGATTTCCCGGAAAGTGAATTCGGAAAACAGAGTCCGAAACTAATGGGCTGCTGAAACTTGGATCATCCTAATCCTAAAAGCAACCTCAAACACTTGAAGACTCAAAGAAGCATATTCCACTTTGTAAAGGACTTTTCTCTGATTATCAAAAAAGTTGTGAAGCGATAAAAAACCCTTGTAAAAATTAAATATTTTATTTTTGATAAGAATTGAATTTTTATATTTTATTTTAAATTAAAGTTTTTGGTGTTTTTGAATAATTTTCATGTGGTGATATAAAAATAAATTAAAAATAAAAAATGATTGTGATGCATTTTTAAACTAAAACTCTTTAAAAGCAACCTTATTGCATTTTAAAAGCGCTTTTGAAAAAAATATTTTTTTATTTTTAGCTTTTATTTTAAATTATTTTTCTGATATTTTAAAATTATTTTAATATGTTGATATTATATATAATTTTTAAAAATAAAAATAATTTTAAAAACAACAAATTGTGATACAAAAAACCAACCATACCTTACCGTGCTCAAAGTGCAATGGGAGCATTCGAGTCAAGTAAGAAAAAGGCACTATATGGTCCAAGTCCTCTCTTGCATCCATAATCGAGTACTGACTTTGATTCACATTTGATTCTTTAATTAACTAAGATATGTTTGGAAAACTGAAAAAGATTATTTTTTAAAGTGTATTTTATTTAGATATATTTAAAATATATATTTTTATTTTTTATATCAATATATTCAAATAATATAAAAATATCAAAAATATTAATTTAAGATTTTTCAAAAACATTTTAGAAAATCAGACAAACAAGCACTACAACACATGCTCAAAGAAT
Organism: Salix exigua; assembly: GCA_032356905.1. Taxonomy (NCBI): domain Eukaryota; kingdom Viridiplantae; phylum Streptophyta; class Magnoliopsida; order Malpighiales; family Salicaceae; genus Salix; species Salix exigua. Next base: position 21,627,512 of record CM063603.1, on the reverse strand, counting down.
TGTAAATCAAAACCAGGCCATGCTCCTCTTCAAAATTCTCTCTCGTGGAAATTTGGGTACGCTAATTGCCAATTCAATCAATGCTGTGATTATGTGATCTAGAAGAAGGCCGATTAAGTCAATTTTCTAACAACCTTCGTTGAAGGTTGTTTTGATGAACACAAATTTATAATATATTTAATGATTTTATTTATTAATACAAAAACAAATTTTTAAATAAATAAAAATTCAAAAACCAAAAGTGATGCAGTTAAATTAAATATTTATTTGACACTGCATTTTAAAAAATAGTTATGAAATAGATTATTTTTCTTTAATTGTTTAATATTTTATCACACTAATATCAAAAATATTTTTTTATAATAAAAAATATTATTTAGAATAAAAATAATTAAAAAAAAACTCAACTACACTGAGCACTCAAGTTCAAGACATAAATGTCTTCCGTCTCCCATAGAATACGTGGTCACATTTTTCTAGATATTAGACGGATAACAAGACCAAAGACTTTTGAACTCGAACAACAGTCCAAGGTGGTTTCTATCTACAAAACAAGTGTCCCATACTTTCATTCTCCATACGAAGAGAAATAGACCGAGCTTCTGTTTTTCTCTCATGCTTTTCATTCCTTCTCTGCAACATCACCACTCTCTTCCCTGCTTGATCCAGTTCATCTTGAAAGGCTTAACAGTATTACTGTCTCCAATTACCACCATCATTAGCACCTCTTATAGGGTTTTGATCGAGAGGAATATACATGGGCGGGGAGGAGAATCAGGTGCACATCTTCTTCTTCCCCTTCATGGCGCATGGCCACTTGATACCAACCATAGACATGGCAAAGCTATTTGCTTCTCGAGGAGTGAAAGCAACCATAGTCACCACTCCTCTCAATGCACCCCTTGTTTCCAGAACAATCCAGAGGTCAAAAAGCTTCTGTTTTGATATCAATATCAAAACCATCAAGTTTCCCGCTGTTGAGGTTGGGTTGCCAGAAGGATGCGAAAACGCAGAGTCGATCACTTCTCATGAGGCAGAGGGAGAGATGACCAAAAAGTTTTTCCAGGCAACAGCAATGCTCCAAGAACCACTTGAGAAGCTACTTCAAGAAGGCCACCCTGATTGTCTTATTGCCGATATGTTCCTTCCTTGGACTACCGATGCTGCAGCCAAATTTGGAATTTCAAGATTAGTATTTCATGGCATCAGTTGCTTTTCTTTGTGCACTTCAGATTGCTTGATGAGATATAAGCCATTCAATGAAGTTTCTTCCGATTCTGAACTGTTTGTGGTGCCTGAGCTTCCTGGTGAAATCAAGCTCACAAGCAAGCAACTGCCTGATTTTATGAAGCAAAACGTGGAAACTGAGTTTACCAGGTTAATTCAAAAGGTTAGAGAATCATCATGGAAGAGTTATGGGATTGTCATCAATAGTTTCCATGAGCTCGAGTCTGCTTATGCTGATTTTTTCAAGGAGCTAGGGAGGAAGGCATGGCACATCGGCCCAGTCTCGCTGTGCAATAGAGAATTTGAAGAGAAAGCACAGAGAGGAAAGGAAGCTTCAATTGATGAACATGAGTGTTTGAAATGGCTCGACTCAAAGGAGCCTAATTCAGTTGTTTATATATGCTTTGGAACTGTAGCCAATTTCAGTGATTCCCAGCTAAAGGAGATTGCAATAGCTCTTGAATCTTCAGGGCAGCAATTTATCTGGGTTGTCAGGAGAGACAAGAAAGCTAAAGATAAAGAAGAATGGCTGCCTGAAGGATTTGAGAAAAGAATGGAGAGCAAGGGGCTGATTATAAGAGGATGGGCTCCACAAGTAATGATTCTTGATCACGAATCTATAGGGGGGTTTGTGACTCATTGCGGGTGGAATTCGACCATTGAAGGCATAGCTGCCGGGAAGCCGATGGTAACATGGCCAGTTTCTGCAGAACAATTCTTTAACGAGAAGCTGGTGACTGACGTGCTGAAAATTGGCGTGGCTGTCGGTGTTGAGCAATGGGTTGCAGTATCCGGCGATAAAATTAAGAGTGAAGCTGTAGAAAAGGCCGTGACTCGAATCATGATAGGTGAAGAAGCAAAGGAAATGAGAAGCAGAGTTGAGGCCCTTGGAGGAATGGCAAAGAGGGCTATCGAAGAAGATGGTTCATCTTACTCTAATTTGAATTCTCTAATTGAAGAATTACGAGGCAGGCGCCACTGAAAACAGGCAAGCAGGAGGAAGATTTTGGGTTTTTAAGATATGGCAAGCAACTTGATTTTATAGAATTAGTGATAGAGGAGAGAGCATGTTTCTGATGAATTATGTTCTTACATGCTTTGAACCCTCAACCATTTCCCTGAATCTCTTTCCTGTAAGGCTGATCGCCAGCTCTCATTCAGTATTTCTTGTAGGCAAACAAACACAATAAGCTTCAGTGAAAGTTGGTGCAGTGTGGTCAAGGGTAATCTTAATATTCTTTTTTTTTTGAATCGATTTTCACGAAGGAAACCCCACTTCCCGGAAAGCGCACTTTGTGGGCCCAGGGAGTGGTTAAAACCTCCGGCTGCCCCAGTGCTCTTACAAGGGGTTTTGCAGGGGCTCGAACCCGGGGATGGCCCCGCACAGGTCCCTCCCGCTGCTCCACACACCTTGGGGGCTGGTACACTTGGAGGACTCGAACCCTTGACGCAGACAAAGGGACTTTTGTCCCTTTGCCGCTGGGCCAAGCCCTCCTGTGTAAAACCCGCTAATCTTAACATCCCCAGTTTACCTAACAACGAAATTGAGAAAAACATGAAAATCAAAGAAATGGACAACCATGGATGATATTAAGAGGCAGGACAGAACTCCCACGATGGTATGAGCTTGGAACTAAGAGGTTTGTTCTCCCTGTAATCTCAAGTTCAAGCTGTGGTTGTCATGCAAGACTTATATGGTCATTAATTTCAGGGTCTATGAGATTAGTTGAGTTACATGCAAGGTGATATGGACACCCACTTTAATCAGACAAAAAGAAGGCTGTCTCAATATTTTGCTAGGAAGAAGAAACCGACCTTCGGCTCCATCTTCCTATCTTCGGTTTTGGAGAATGCACTTCCTCAAAAGTAAGAGATCCATACGAGGACTTGAACCGAAATCACATATAATTGAACACGTATATCCAATGTGCCAGGAAGCAAAGAGTTAGTATTGATGAATCCATTTTCCAAATTCAATTATTCATTCGATTTCCTTTTCTTTTGTTATCAGATGATTCTAACCAGAAACGAAAAAACCTGTTCTAACATGTGAGGTTTGAGACTCTAATGGATTGCAAACATTTCTCAGTACCCACAACAACTCATCATTTTTTTCTTTTAGGCATGAAATAGAAAATGTGCTGACAAAGAGCAAGCACGCGTGCTCTGGATAAGCTATGGGTTCAAAAATTTTCGTGGCAACTGCAATACTCCAAGAGCCCCTTGAAAGGCTACTATGGAGGGTGAAGCATAGGAAATGAAGAGAAAAGCAGAGGAAATGGGGGAGATGGCAAAGAAGGCAGCTGAAGAACAGGATTATCAATGAAGCATCTAAATTCCAATAGGCTGTTGTTAGAGTATAAAAATTAATTACATTCAGCAGATGATATTTCTGAATTTTGAACGTTGACGGGAAGTGCAGGCAGATATCTGTCTGGGGCAGAGCCAATTTACAATGATTTAACCCAGCTCCTTCGTTCTGCAGGCTGGATTTATCACTGTTTTTGTTCTCAATTGATGCTGTTATAACTTATTTTTATTGGCTGCGTTTACTGTAATATTTATATATATATATATATATATATATATATATATATAACTATTTGTTTTTGTGATAGACATCCCTATAACTCAAATTAGACATTTTTATTTGAATTGTGTTGACAACTTTGTTGACTTAAATCATATGACTAACTTGTTTTTCTTTTTCTTTTTGCTATTTTAAGTTATATGGATGATGATTCTGAATCTGCTATTATGATTATTATTATTGGCAATGCATTTTTTTGTTTCGATGAATGAAACAAATTAATTTATTAAAGGAGTAAAGCATAACAATCCCTATTATTTTTGTTAAGCAAAGCCTATGTTAAACAAACTCCCAATCAAGGTTGCCAAAAATATTTTTTTTTGACATGTTACAGAAAATACATTATAAATTTAGATTATAAAACCAAATCATAAATAGTTTTTTTCTAAAACTAATCATATATTAATAGTTGCAACAAAAAACAAATACATTAAAATATGTTATAAAAATGTCAATAACATTTTATTCAATGAGTGATCTAAATAAAATGAGAGAGATACTATGAATAAAGAAATTAATAACATGGAGAAATAAAAAAAATTAAAATAAAATTTTTCAATGCAAGGAGAAAATCACTGAATGATAAGACACAAGAACCAAGTGACAATTTGGTATTCCAATCGCAACAAGTTCCTAATTAGTAAAACTTCAAGTTAACCCTATACAATTAAATACTTTCCCCATCTCTTCAAGTATTTCTTATATCTAGTTTGATGTTTATCTACATAATATGAATTGTAGCATAATTATATGTTTTTAATAAATATGAGAAAATATAAAAAAACACATAAACATATATAAAATTTTAATTATATATAGTTGAAAAAAGAGAAAGTAGTTTATTATTTCCACTAGCTCCTTGAGAAACACTTACTAGTTAAAACCTCTATTGCCTTCAAGAATCAAGATGCTGAAATTTGAATGTATGACTCTTTTGTCTTCTACTAAAAAGTGAGTTGTGCCATGTATGTTTGCTTTCTCCTTGAGGTCATGATGTAAGTGTATATGTCATACAATGTCGTTCTACACACGTTAGATATATAGGTGCAGTAATATTAAAACAAACAAAATCAAAGGAGTGAGGGTAAAATCCTGAATATAAAAAGAACTATGAAAGTTTTGGTATTTGTTTGTGCACATTCTGTTTTTTCTTCAACTTTTTCATTATAATTGTTAAAAGAGATGATTTACTTCAGGCTATGAGTGTAAGGTTGGATGATAAGAATTATTCAAATTAGAGTTATATGATGAGAAATTCCTTAAAGGTAAAAAGATGTGGGGATATGCTAGTGAAACTCCTGTAAAACCTAAGAATATTGATGAAGGTTATGCTGTTTTGATAGATGCATGAGAGCAAACAATGCAAAAATTATTACTTGGATTAACAATTTTGTTAAGTATTTCATAGGTATACAATAATCAAATAATGAGACAACAAAAATTAAAAGAAGTTTGGGATCATTTGCAAAGGTTATTAACTCAATCAAATTTTACAAAGCATTATCAATTGAAAAATGATAAATGAGATCTTCACCAAAGAATATGAGTATCCAAGAGTTTTATTTTGTCATGATAGATCTTTAAGATCGATTAACTCTTACAAAATTAATAGAATTAAATGAATGTGGTGTTTATATTTATCGTAAAGAGCAACAATGATAATACAATTTTTAATGGTATTTCACAGTGATTTTGAAAGACCTAGTGATTCAATTTTGCATCGTTCTTCATTTACCTCTATTGATTAAGTTGTCAACAAGTTATTAACTAAAAAAACATGTCTTCATTCTTATTCTGGAAAGAGAATTCTCTTTAATTCTTCCGCGTTAACAACACCTTTCAAACCGCTCTTAAATAAACAGAATAAGCCTTACACAAGGGTTGTCTTTGATTAGTAGAGTTTTTGCAAGAATAAGGGTCATTAGAAGGCTCAATGTCCTGATCTGAGACAACAAAATCAAGCCTAAAAACTTGGTGGTCAATCATAATCTAATGCACATAAACCAACTCAGAGTTACAAACTATTATCGCATGATAATGCAACAAGAGTCTCATCTCACTCTTTAATTGATCCTAGTAATCTGATTGAGTAATTTTAGAGGTTTCTCTTCCCTCATCCACAATACACGTCTACTTTTATTCTTTTATAGGCCAATTGCCTCATAGTTCTTCAAGTATGTCATATTCTAAATGAGTTTTGGATTCTAGCGATTCGCACCATATGTCTCAAATCCTTTATCTTTTGTGTCTATGTCTCATTCGTCCTCTAGTCATGTCATGAATGCTTATAACACTTACATGATCTTAACAATTGTTGTTTCTATTATCACACCTCATGTCTCTCTCTTTAATGTCTATCTCATTTCAAACCTCACATTAAATTTTGCTTTTATTGGTCAAATACGTGATTCTAATAATTATATAATCATATTTTCCTCTTTTTTGTTGTGTGCAGGATCTCTAATTTTAGAAGTTGATCGGGATACGTCATAGGAACAAGAGACTATATATTTTGGATAAGTTAAAAGTGTAAAGTGTGAGCTAATGTTGTTGCTACTAGTGTTGATTTGTCTTTTTTATATTGATTTCTTCCTTTTTTTAGTTTTCATTTATTGCATTCTTGTTTATAAAATTTTTGTCTTCTTATTTGAAATTTTGTCATGTATAGAAGCCCTAGGAAATTTACAAACTTGTGATATTTCTGATTTTAGTGGAAGTAAGCTAGCAAAATGTTATGTTTGACCTTTTAATCATTTTTTTATTTCTTCTCCATTTGATTCGATTCATTTTAATGTGTAAGGACCTTCTTCTATTTTTCACAAAAAGTTCATTATATTATATTTCTTTTATTGATGATTATACTCATTATTGATGGGTTTATTTAATGGAACAACGTTATGAATTATTTGAAATATATACAACATTTTGAGCTCTTGTCAAGAATCAATATTCTATTGTTATTAAATGTTTTAGGTGTGATCCGAGTGGATAATACACCTCTAATTATTTTTTTAGGTTGCTTGCCTTAAATGACAATGTTCACCAATCTTTGTGTATAAATACTCTTGAGCAAAATGGCATTGCTGAAAGAAAATATAGGCATATTATTGAAACTACATGTTCTCTTTTATTGTATGTTTTAGTTCCTAGTAACTTTTGGGGTGAAATTATTCTACTATTGTAAGTTTGATTAATAAAATTTCATCTTCTCATATTCTAGGTTTATCTTATTTTGAAAAGTTATATGGGTATACCCCTTATTATTGTTTCCTTATAATTTTATGTTGTACTTGTTTTGTTTTTTTCCCATGTAGAACACAACAAGTTATCCTCTTGATCTGTTATTTTTGTATTTCTTGGTTATGGTGAAGGCAAAAAGGGTATCATTGTTTTCTCCTTAATCGGAAAATTCATGTGTCTCGTCATGTTGTTTTTCTCGAGCATATACCTTTCTTTTTATTTCATCCATTCCTTATAGTTTGACCAAATCTAATCTTTTTGTATATATTATTTTTTCTATAAATTCTGATAGTTTATCATCCAGGTTCAGTAGTACCTCAAATACCATTTCTCATGTTTGACCAATTTATGTTGATCATTCTGCAGAAATGACATTTTACTCTCTATCACATCTAAAACATCTTTCTTATTTATGATACTTTTTGCTTCATCTAAGATTGTGGATCCACCTCTATGTCAATCCATACACACTTGTAAATCCACATAATTACAAGACTTTTCTTGTTGATGTTAATATTATAGAGACCATACAATATAACCTTTACGAAACTATAGATAAGGAACAATTTGCTTTGTATAAAATAAATACTTGAGATTTGGGTTCTCTACCTCCTAGTAAGAGTGTTGTTGGTTGTCATTGGGTATTTACTGAAAAAACTAATTATGATGGATCTATGGAGCGATACAAAATTAGGTTGATTGTATACCCTCAACAATATAGTATGAATTATGAGATGAGAAGATAATTGCTCCAGTTTATAAAATGACTATTATTCGTACTCTTATTGCAACAGTTCTAGTTCGTCAATGACATATCTCTCAATTTAATGTTAAAAATGCATTCTAGAGTGAAAATGTTTGAAGAAGAAATTTATATGGCTCATGTCTTGGTATTTCACATGATTTTAGGTATGTTTGCAAGTTCAAAAAAACACTATATAGTCTCAAACATGCACCTCATGCTTAGTTTGGGAATTGTTTAATATTTAATTATATTGTATAATGAATTTGTTTTGCTCTATACATTTTTAAAATCACAGGGTGCATAGGTTTCTAATAAAGCTGCTTTTACAGATCCATAAAAAATGTTCATAAGGAACTCATATTTTCAAGGATACATGTGATCATATAACACCTCATATATGACAACAAAGATTATTCAAAGAATACCAAACTTATTTCAAGATAGCCAAAGAGATTTTCGTTTTATCACTATCATCATGAATTTCATTAAATAAAAAACTTTGTTTTGAGGACACACATATCCAATTATAACAATAAGATTTAAAAAACATACAAATACCTACTATGAAAAATATGTTGATAAATCATGAAATTTCTCGTTAGACCAAATATCATGTTATTTCACTATGTGATATTTTATTTTCTTGAAATCTTTTTTTTCTATAAAAGAAAAGTAGTTAAATAACTGATGTGCAATTAACATTTCTCAATTTATAAATTTGTAAGAAAAATATAAAATCTGAGAAATATTACTTAAATATTAAATGGATAATAAGATACAAAATATTATTTTAATTTAAAAATTAAAACGTAATTAATATTCTCACATTAGTATGATCATTCATTACTTAACATATACCAATTTAATATTGACACATCTTAAGAAAAATAATTCATAGATAAAATATCTTTTATACAAAGAAAAACTTAAATTGCATGAATTATGGTGACAAGTCTTTTGGAGTAAGTTTTATATTCCACGTATTATAATGCAGCTTTATCTTTTGAATGACAACCATACGGGGTACATATGTATATGAATGAAGTTTCAAATATTTATTTAGGGTCACCAAACAAAATTCAAACATGTATTTCATTCTCTAAATTTCATATATATATATATATATATATATATATATATATAATAGTTCAAATATAAGATAAACAAAACTTATTAAATTGATAAATATATATAACACTTGTGTACAAAACATATCAATGTAAGACGAAATTATTTAAGGGGTCGTATGATGAAAGGTGATATTGTACTTGAGTTTGTAAACATAGAATACCAATTAGATGATATTTTTATGAAGCCTTTATACAAGGATTAATTTTGCAAAATGAGAATGAATTTAAGATTTATCCATGCTAATAATATTTGAGGTTTTATCTTGGTGTGTATACATTATTGGTGATAAATTGGAATATACCTTTTTGCATGAAAACTTTGCTCTACTAAAAATTCACTAACAATACCAAATCTGGGATGAATCGGTCAATTTGGTTATCAAACCACCTTAATTGGATGATTGATTGAGATAGAGAAATAAAGTGTTTGCTACCATGTGAACAATAACATTTCGAGATTTAAATTAGATTCAACTATCAGGACAATAATATGGACAAAATGGTGTATTTTAGTCCTCCAAAACATCTGAAATGATCAAAACAATAAATATATGTTTTTTATAAATCGGTCGACCGGTTCATACCTTTGAACAACCACCTTAACCAGTTGAGACAAAGCACATATACCCTGGCTACTTTGTAAATTATCATTTTAACCCCTTGATTTTCTTGGGTTTTTGACATAATCCCTGCATTAAAGGGATTCTTTGTAAGTGTATAAGAAGGATTGAAAAAGAAAATCAGAGATTTTTAAGCTTGAGGTTACATGAGTCAATTGATTTAACTAATTCAACATAACCAGTCGACTGGTTATGCGACTATACAAATACTATTATTTTTCAGTAAAGATAAAATCTTTAAATTGAAGAATCTTAACCTAAAACCCCTCTCTAAACACTTGAATTTCACAAAACCAAGCTTAATTGGAGTTAATATCTTGAAGATTGAAGTTAATTGACATATAAGAAACATACTATAGATACATAATCAAAGAGCAAACAAACCTATAATCCAGTGCATTTAGTATAAAATCATTGTTTGATGAAATGGGTTGGAGGATGCTTTATAATATGAAAAACCAACATACCCTACTCTTATTAGGATGTTTTTATTTGTTAATATAAAGATAACCATATAGTCTAGAATTACTATTAGTCTTCATAGTAAAACTATAGAGTTTAATTATGGTATGTTACCTAAGAAATTAGGTATTAACAATGACGACCCTCATGTTTTTGAGATGAAGATTATCCCTCTTATTGAGGGATTTAAATAAGATAAAGCAGTAGTAATATATATTGGTAGACATGATTTTGCATCGAGTGCTAAAATTAAAAGTCAAGACTTAATGCTTAGGCTTAGATTGATACATATGATCATTGCATCTCATATCCTTCCCAAAAATAAGCATTGCCATGATGTTGTTATTATGGATATGTGCTTGATTGATTGTATTATTAGATAAAGACCCATTAATTTGCCATATATGATTGTGGAAAACAATCAAAAAAAAAAAAACCATTACCCTAGGGTCAATGTCTATCTACCATCTTTGAGGATTTCGATATTATGCTAACAGATATGGATATGATATCGTATTCTAAGTGATTAGAGAGAGATAGTAAAAACCTCTCCAAGATGAAATTTGTTTCGAGTGATGAAGGTACTTGGATTACTAGATACCGAATAGGTGTTCATATTAAGGAGGAGCACAGTGAAAAAGAACAACAATATATTAGTTGTGATAACAAGTTTATTTTATGTTTACGACACCATCTATAACTTTCTTTTCTGAAGATGTTGGAACTAGTTCGTGGAGATATATGATAAGAGATTGTCTGACACATATTAAGGAGGAGATACACCATATTTGAAAGGATGTGATCTATCTACATGACACTTAAAACGATACTCAGGATATGATGGCTAATGTGTTCTCTTGATATCCACCATCCTTGGCGATTGTCCCAAAAGCATTTATATATTTTCATGATTTTATGTTTCTATATTTCTTTTCCTTAATTATAATGGATAATATATTTTTAACATTATAACATCCAATTTCTCTTTGTTTTCATGTCTTCTTATTGCTTTTCATTAACGACAAAGGAAAGAATTGATTAGATCTAGCAAATAATTGATGTAAAACAATTGATTATATGATTAAAGTGGAGCAATGTATACATATAATTTTTTGATAATTTCTAAATATATGGGAAGATTCTTTAGACATGTTTATCAATTAGTTGTCATCGTAAAAAAGAGGGAGATTGGTCTGGTTAAGAAGCATTCTATAGCATGAGAATATAATCCACGCCAAACATAATCTTGGTTGGTTTCACGTTTTAGGGTTACATATGGGAATCCCATATGGAGTTGGCTGGCTAAAGTTAAAGGTCCACAGGAAATAATGTTTGTTATTCGGCTTGTGTTGATCAGCTGCCTTTTCAGTCGTAAGTATTTTTTATTTAAAAATATATTCAAATAATATTTTTATTTTATTTTTTAAAAATTATTTTTGATATTAATATATAAAAAAATCTAAAAACGCTAAAAAATTATTTTTTCTTCAAAATACTTTTGAAACCTAACGAAAAGGAACTTAATTCATTATGGGTTCACCGAAATCTGTCACTAAATGCAAGGTGTGGCAGATGCTACTATGCAGATGAGGATATGATCCATTGTTTGAGGGACTGCCCGATGGCTAGAAATATATGGATCGATTGGATTATGGAAATGTTACTGGCTTTTTGTGTACTGATATAACCAAGTGAATTATTTCCTTTGCCCTATAGATAGAGCTCGGTTATTTTTTGCTATGTGTTAAGAATATAGCCGTTGTAAAGTAGCCGTTATAATATAGCCGTTGTAAAGTAGTCGTTAGAATATAGCCGTTGTAAAGTAGTCTTTAGAATATAACCGTTAATATGGCCGTTAGAATATAGTCGTTGTAAAGTAGCCGCTAGAATATACCCGTTAATATGGCCGTTAGAATATAACCGTTGTAAAGTAGTTTTTTAGTTTTGTAATTACTATATAAGTTCATCCTCATGTATAATGTAAAGATACTCTGCAAATATACGAATTCATACTTTTAACATGATATTAGAGCAAGTCTCAAATTTTTTATCTTGAAATGTTTTTCTCTCTTTCTCGAATTTTTTTTCTTGAACCGTATTTGTTCATCTAGAAATTAATCTCAGAAACCCATACACTCTTTGTAAAGTTCTAAATGCAGAAAGTCTTTGTCTCTCTCGAAAAGAAGGAACTCACCATGGAAGAATGAAACCTCCTCTCCATGGCTTACAAAAACGTGATCGATGTTAGACGTGCTTCGTGGAGGATTATCTCCTCGAACGAGCAGAAAGAGGGGAGTTATGGTAACGAAGACCACGTTTCTGTGACTCGTGACTATAGGGCCAAGATTGAGACCGAATTGTCTTTGATTGTGACGGGATCTTAAAGGTGCTCGACTCAAAGGTGATTCTAGTGACCAAGGCTGGTAATTTGAAGTGTTTCTATTTGAAGATGAAGGGAGATTATCACATGTATTTGGATGAGTTCAAAACTGGTGGGTGGTTATGTACTCATTGCGGTGAATCGGGTCATTCGAAACAAAAATGCTATGAAATTATTGGCTATCCTGACTAGTGGAATTTTCAGAAAAAACTCGTAAAAATATTGGAACAAATGTGGTAAATTTTACGGAAGCAGAACAAGGACAACCTTGGCCAATTACTAGAGAAGAATCTGTGATCTTGAATGATTCTCTCACCCTGGATACCGTTCTTATTGTTCCATCTCTTCCGTATAATCTTCTGTCGGTTAGTCAGATTACTGCTACTCTTGAGTGCACGGTAACGTTTTGGCCTCAGTTTTGTGTTTTTTCAGGACATTCTAACCCGGAAGATTCTTGGTTATGGTGTTAGACGGGACAACATGTATTTCTTGGAATTAACAGAAAAAGGGGGGTCAATGTTGGGTCACGCACATCATACCAGAAGTAAGGATCAAGCTCACGCTCTCGTCTGGTTGTGGCATCGACGACTCAGACAACTTTCCTTTGGGTACCTTGAGAGGTTACAACCACACTTATTTTCAAGTTTAAGTATTTTGGATTTTCAGTGTGAAATTTGTAAACTAACGAAAAGCCACCGTATTTCTTATTTGTCGAGTTTGCATAAAAATGTAGAACCATTTGCAGTCATACATTCAGATGTTTGGGGTCCTGTAAAGGTTTCGTCGTTTTCTAATTCCTGCTATTTTGTTATATTTATTGATGAATGTACTCGGATGACTTGGATATCTCTTCTCTAGAATAAAAGTGAAGTTGGTACAGTTTTTCAGGAATTTCACACAATGGTGTGGACCCAATACCAACGACATATTTGTACACTTCAATCAGATAATGGTACGAAGTTCATGGATCAAGTATTGAGTAGTTTTTTAAATCATCATAGAATTCAACTTCAGACCTCCTGCACGTATATACTCCACAGCAGAACGGATTAGTAGAAATGAAGAATAAACAGATTATGGAAGTTGTTCGTGCTTCGCTATTTAGCATGAATATGCCAAGATATTATCAGGGTGAGGCGGTAAAATCAGCTGCTTACTTAATAAATCAAACACCATCAAGTGCAATTGACTTTCAATCTCCTCAAGAGAAAATGGAATCTCTTCTCTCTGTTCCTCATCTACCAAATCTGGAACCACGGGTGTTTGGCTGTACGGTATATGTCCACATCCCGAAAGTCATGTGAAACAAACTAGATCCTTGTGCAAAACTGTGTGTTTTTGTAGGTTACTCAGCGTTTCAGAAAGGATATTGGTGCTATGATCATTACCATCGAAAGCTACATGTAACCTTGGATGTATCCTTTCGAGAATCTGAACGCTACTATCCAGGAGGAGTTCCCGGTTCTTCTCTTCAGGAGAGAGAAACAATGAAGAGAATGACGAACTATTTGAATTAGAGGAAAATGGAAGAATAGTTGAGAGTCATCCTGAGGTAACGGGGAAAACCAATATAGCTTCTCACGACAATGAATATTTAGAAATTTATGTCGATTAAAATCTCCTAATCAACAACCCCCCCTTTGTCTTTAGAGATGTCAATGTCTACACCATTAACCGAAGATTCAACCGAGAATATGTCTCCTCAGTTCTCTCAGGTATCTCTAAATCCTATTTCAAATGAGATAAATGAAATCCCTATCTTAGAAGATAATATGATCAACAGATACCCACAGAGATTGAATAGGGGAGTTTTGAGGAAACAATATGAACCTGATCAAAATACCAAGACTAAATACCAAATCAGTAATTATATGTCTTCCCATAGGTTGTCTAAATCGTATGCATTCTCTGTTAATCAATTATTCATTGTATATATTCCTAGTAATATACAGGATGCACTAGCAGATCCAAAATGGACTAAGGCGGTGAACAAATAAATGGAAGCATTTCAGAGGAATAACACTTGGGAAATGTGTCCATTACCAAAAGGAAAGAAGATAGTTGGGTGTAGAAGGGTGTTCACTGTAAAACTCAAGGTGGATGACAGTATTGACCAGTACAAAGCAAGGCTAGTTGCGAAGGTGTATACACAGAAATATGTGGTAGATTATCAAGAGACTTTTGCCCAAGTTGCAAAAATCAATATTATCTACACCCTTATATCTTTAGCAGTTAATCGAGATTGGGTCCTGCAATAATTCGATGTCAAGAATGCTTTTCTAAATGGAGACCTTGAAGAAGTGTCTAAATGGAGACCTTGAAGAAGAAGTCTATATGGATTTGCCACCGGGAGCTAAACAAAAACCCTCGTGTAGAAATGAAGTTTGCAAACTAAAGAAGGCATTATACGGTCTTAAACAGTCATCCCGGGCTTGGTTCGGAAGGTTCTCGTCTACGATGAAGGAATTTGGCTATAAACAAAGTAATTCAGATCATACTTTGTTCATAAAATACAAAGGAGGGAAGGTAACGACACTAATATTATATGTGGATGATATGGTCTTAACAGGAGATGATCTAGAAGAAAGAAATACAATACAACAGTTTCTGGCATAGAAATTTGAAATGAAAGATCTCGAACAACTGAAGTACTTCTTAGGGATTGAGGTCTCAAGGTCAAAGATGGGTATATGTCTATCACAATGAAAATATGTGTTAGATTTATTGGCTGAAACTGGAATGCTTGCATGCAAACCGGTAGATACACCTATGGAAATGAATCACAAATTGAGACAAACAGAAAATCAAACATCAGCGGACAAAGGATGTTATCAACGGTTAGTTGGAAAACTAATATACTTATCACATATTAGGCCAGACATAGCATATGCAGTGAGTGTGGTAAGTCAGTTCATGCATTCACCAGGACAAGAACATATGGAAGCAGTATATCGGATTTTAAGGTATCTAAAGAGTGCACCAGGAAGAGGACTATTGTTTTCAAAAATGGATATTCACGAGATTGAAGGGTATACAGACTTAGGTTGGGCAGGAAACCAGACTGATAGGAGATCGACATCGGGTTACTTTACATTTGTAGAAGGCAACCTTGTCACTTGGAGAAGTAAAAAGCAAAAAGTAGTCGCTAGTCAAGTGCAGAAGCAGAATTCCGAGGTATGGCTCATGGTGTGTGCGAATTATTATGGGTAAAACATGTATTGTAGGATTTGGGAATCGATTATGAGATGTCTATGAACCTACACTGTGATAATAAAGCGGCTATTGAGATTGCCTACAATCCAGTACAACATGATCATACGAAACACGTCGAAGTAGACCGACATTTCATCATAGAAAATCTTGATCAGAAGATTATACAATTTTCATTTGTTTGGTCCGAAGATCAATTAGCAAATATCCTCACAAAAACAATTTCAGGAAGAGTTTTTTATAACGTTATTAGCAAGATGGACATGATAAATATCTACGCTCCATCTTGAGGGGGAGTGTTAAAAATATAGCCGTTAAAATATAGCCGTTGTAAAGTAGCCGTTAGAATATAGCCGTTAATATGACCGTTAGAATATAACCGTTGTAAAGTAGTTTTTTAGTTTTGTAATTACTATATAAGTTCATCCTCAAGTATAATGTAAAGATACTCTGAAAATATATGAATTCATACTTTTAACACTATGTCATGGTGGATATGGAGACAACAAAATATAGTGGCTCTTGATGGAAGCTAAGAAGGTGATGAATGGTTATTGAGATAAATCACAGTTTGGCCGAGGATTGCGAGCTTGCTTGGGGAAAGTGTGACTAGGAACTTGTAACCTCTACTCCTTTTTCATGGTAGAGACGGGGTAAAGGTTTCGTTAAACTTGATGTGGATGATACTTCTCTCGGCAATCTCGGCAGAAGTGGATTTTGTGGTGTCATTTCGTCTAGTGACGGAGCTTAATTATTTCCTGCGTAGACCTGCATACTTCAAAACAATCTCATATAGAGACCTACCTAAGGCGGGCCAATTTTGGTGGGCCTTAAAAACCTCCAACCCACAGAGGATGGAGGAAAGGAAACAAGGATCTGCAGAACATATCACCCAGCTTAGATTTCAGGTATCCCTATCCATGGTTTCACAGCTCATTCATACAAGCTTGCTTGTAATCTTTTCCTGACTAAGAGAAGCCTTGCAATAAACGTCATTTCACAGCTCACCCATCTTTAACGAGATTCACATGTCGTGCACCCATTGCTGAATTGAACCTCGATCATGCATAGGATTAATTAGTACCACAGCATGTTTTCTGTTGTTTGGATTTCAGTAGAACTTTTAGCGAATAGAATTAGCCTCAGGCCTGAAGATCAACCCGCCACAAGCTAACTTGGGTGGAAACAATCATGAAACTCGGGACGTTTAATCTCCCAATTATTTGAGCAATGAGAAAAGCATATTGAAACCTCGGGAACCCAATACTATTACTATCATAATGAATCTTGCAAGATATGGCAACCTCGAAGTGCCCCCAACTAGTTTCAATACTTTAATCATTTGTTAGCAGGCGATACCATTTTACCTACTCAACTTAGCATCAGCGACGCCTTTATTAAAAAATAAAGAACATAGGGTTTGAAGAAAGCATGTTTAGATGGGTGTTAGCTGCCAGATGTTTTACTAAAAGCTGCGTTCAGCGTTCTCCACCTTTAACCTTGTGAGCTGGGATTTGATAAAGCAATTCGCTTTCGTTGTGAAAATAGATTTTGGAAATCCCTGCTCCTGCCACTGGCCTCTAGGTGGGCGCCATGCCAGCTCTCTTTTATCTTATGAATTAGAGAGAGAAAAAGATAAACGCAAACCATGAAGCCATTTGTGAGTAGTTTAGGATCTCGAATCGTATCTGTCTGTGCTGGTTTATTATACAAACAAGCAAAGTAAATTTCTGGTCCTAGCTTAGTCTCAAACCCAGTTAATTCCATCCCAAATGGATCATAGATCTCTTAAGAAACACGTTAACTGAAACTTGAATACATCAAACTTGTCCTGAAACGGACTCAGGAGGCTCAAATTACCTAGTTTAATTGTGTTCATGATTCCTGAGAACTACTCACAGTATATCCCCGGTTCTGCATCTAAAATTGATGATAAGCTATCTGACCGGTGCTCCACCGCAAATCATTTTTTTTTTGTCTTAACAAAAAAAACTTAATATACAAGCATTCATTTGCAATATATATTTTTCTTTTATATATATATGTGTGTGTGTGTGTGTGTGTGTGTGATATCAAGTGTAAATTAAAAAAATATATATATACACATCTAATTAGATGAATGAAGAACCATCTATGTCAATAAAGAGAAGAAAACGATAAATACATATCTAAATGTTACGAGATTAATATCTTGATATATATATATATATATATATATATATATATATATATCAAGATATTAATCTCGTAACATTATTCATTCACCCATTTGTGTTCAATAACTTTATTTATTAAAGTGATTTTGTTATTTAATTAAATAACTATTTAAAAATTAAATTTAAAAATAAAAATCAGAGAGAATGAGCATTAATTTCAATATAAATTTAAATAATATTTTAATAAAATATTTCTTTTTTAAAAACGAGGTTAAAAAAAGAAAAGAGGTCAAACTAGTAAAAAAACTCAATTGGGCGGATGATATTTCTCGAAAAAACAATTCATGATGAAAATATCACCAGGTATCCCTTAGATTCTGATCATCATGAGAGTTGAGAAAACAAAGTACATGATTTTTTATTATTTAAAAAATCAATTTTGACTTAAATTATCTAAAAATACCTTGAAAAAACTCATATTTTTTCTTAAAAAAACCAAAAAAGAAAGAGGTGTGATTTGTAAAATTTAAGGATTAAAGTAAAAAGTTTATGATAATTTTAAAAGCATACCCCTTTATGATGTTTTTTTTCACTTTAATCATCCGTTTTTCAATTTTATTTTTGATCAGCAAATTTAATTCAATTTGATTGTAACTCTAATTTGCTGTGTAGTGTTGAATCAAGGAACGACGAATAAAGATAATATTTACAAATTACAGTTGGGAAAACGTGCACACGTACAGCATAAAAAAGAGTAAGGGCACTTTAATTGGCAGGCTCCTCGTACACAACCACCTTCCTTTTGGTCAATACTTGCATTATTTCTCGGTGGTTGTTGACACAGTAACGACCTTAACTGAATAACGCCGTCAATCACGGACTCAAGGCCAACTTATCCATTCATTGCCTTCAAGATTTTTTCTATTTTCACTCTCTCGATCGAGATTCCCTTTTCCTACAACATTAAAATCCTCTTTGGATTTAAGTTTTAAAAGATTTTTAAGACTTTAAAAGACTTTAAGACTTTAAAGTTTTAAAAGACTTTAAATTTTTATTTTTATTTTTATTTTTATTTTTATTTTAAATGAAATGTTTTTGATTTTTAGGTATTTTCATGTGTTGATGTCAAAAATAATTTTTAAAAACTAAAAAACCATCATTTTGATGTGTTTTTGAACGAAAATCACTTTTAAAAATAATATCAACCACCCTCTCAAACATACCTCTTAAAACTGTTTTTAAGGTATTTTTTTATTTAAAAATGTATTACAATATTTTTTATTTTTTAAAATATTATATTTGATATTAATAGATAAAAATAATGTATAAATACCAAAAATATTTAATTTAAAATAAATGAAATAGTTTTTAGAAGAAACATTTTAAAAACAAAATGAAACAATAGATTAGCGGTCGAGGCCAAATTATCTACTTTTCCAAGTGTACGTGTCAGGTAATAATAGAGTCTTGTAGCATCGCAAAATCCAATGAGCATCATTCATTACTATCTAATATATGATCATATTAATTATTTTTTAAATTCATCTTAATAATAATATAAAAAATATTATCATTACGATGTGGATGAGAGGAAATTAAGGGCTTCTTTTCATGTCAACCTTATATTCCAGGATTACACAAACAATGCAGATGCTATCCACAGCTTCATTCCATACGTTTTATCCGCTCCACGTCTCATCAGAAAGCCATTGCAAGTTGCAACACTGACTGCTGGTATGATCTTGGTCCATCCCTCATCATATAAGAAAACAAAAAGCTCATTATAGAAAAGGAGATGCAAGGCAACTCCATTAAGCAAATTCTGATGTGAAATACAAGAAAACTTGCGTTCCCCTGTACAAATTGTAGAGATGGTTCTTGAAGTTTTTAGAATTCATGAATTTTCTGGATCTCCTCTGCCATAGACAGTGGTAGTGATTTTGGTGCAGGCTGAGGTCTAATTGCTTATGAACTACAAGGTTAGCGATCGGCTGGTTTATGCACCAGCAAACAGCAAACAAATCTATTTACCTGATTCGAGAATCACTGGTAAGAAATTACGAACATGTTACACCCAGATCACATGACATGGCAAACTTTGATACATCACTCAAGTTGTCAATACTTTTTTTATGCTTTATTTTTCAATTCAACTTGAGCGTTTCGACTTACCGTTTTGGGGTTGTACTTGTTTATGTGTGTGTGTATTTAAATATATTAATTCAAATTTTTTTAGTTCAAATCTAAAAAAAATATATTTAGAATTATGTAATTTAATCTAAAAAATGACACAATAAAATGATTTTTCTGAACAAAGTTATGAACATATATAATATTACGAAAATGTCATCATCAATCTTGCAAGGTTATTACATTCTTTTTCCTTGTAAAATTTCATCTCAATCTAACAGTCGGATTAAGAGATATGATTGGTATTATAAAAGTATTTATTATTTAAAAAAAAATCTATTTGGTCGAAATGGAATGGACGGAATGAAATTAGAATGTTTCGGTCGATATTTGACTAAAAAATTCAAAACGAGCTGGAATTTAACCAAATAAAAACAACAACGTTATTATATATATTTTTTAATGTACAAAATATTTATAAGAGAACAAGCTTTTGCTTGATGGTGTAAGGAGCCAATTCAAACCTGTTTATGATAACAGCACGTATGAGTGTAGAAACCCATGAGCCGAGTAGAGAAATAAAGAAATCAATCGAAAGTTCGAGCAAGATTTTCCACCTCTGACACAAGGAATTGGGAGACGAACGATCTTCGTTTGCTGACATTTGCTTTAGCGTTTTGTATTTGCAGCCGTGCCCACCACCGTAAAACAGCGACGAAATTGACTGAAAAAACACCTTAGTAAATTATGATGGCATAAAAAATTCATCGTCGATTGTGTTAATAATAATAAATGGAAAAGGTTCTGTTGGTGAATACAGGAGAAATGCAGGTAGGATTAAAAATTAAAAATTAAAAATTAAAAAAAAGATGGGCAGGTGTTCACTAAATAATTTCAACGGGAAATTTAATGCGACAATATTTCCAACAGAATATCCAATCATAATTAATAATATTAAATTTTAACTCGCAGTACGAACCTCTCTTTTTCCTTTTATTTTTGAAAAAAAAACGACCCCTTCCCCCTTTTATCACAAATCTAATTATAGTGTATTGTGCTCGGTTATTTTTAATATTAAATTGATTGATTTTGTGTGTATTAATTTATTATTTTAATATTAAATTTGTAAAATCATAAGTTGCCGGGATAAAAATTTTTTTTTGTCTTGTTTCAATATATATAATTTTATGTTTTGTATTTCAATTTTTATTTTTTTAATTTTTCGGTCTTTCTAGGCTAGTTTTAATTTTTTTTGCTTATATTTATGTATCTATACTCTTAATTTTTATTATTATTTATATTTGTATTAGAAATTTACGTTAAAAAAACAGATTAAGTATAACTTTGGTGTCGTGATATGAAATATGAAATATCATACATAAAAAAGCCTTGAAATTTAATTTTGAACAAAAATAACATTGACTAATGAATTATTTTGATAAGTATTCCATTTGAATGATCATGATCCTTAAATTGTCATCATTATTATAGCTTTTATTAGAATAATTATTGTAAATAATTAATATTCTGATTATGATTAGCAATATTGTTATAATCGTTATCATTATTGCGACAATAATCATTACGATAACGAACATTTTTTTTATTAATATTATTTCAATTATAAGTATTATTATTATTCTAATTGTGACATTATTGATAATTTTATATTATTTTTTGAGTTATTATCACCATCAAAGTCATAATTAGTTATGTCATAAGCACCATAACTATTACAATAAATTATAATAATTATTTTCATGATAATTTATAGTGTTATTATTATCATAAAGATAATAATACCTTAAATTATTATTATTAATAATAATGTTAAAATAATAAAAATTATGAACTTACTTTGAGAAATAAAAAAACTTCAAAACTTTATCAAAAGAGTAAGCAAGAAAAAACACATCTCTAATTACTATTACTATTATTATTATTATTGCATATATAATGAAAAAAACAAAATTACCTTTTAATAATAATAATAATAAAAATTATAAAAAAAGAGTAAACAAAAAATTAAAATAAATAATAAAAGAAAAATAAATATTATTAGCCTTAACAAAATAATTTGAAAAAAAATATCTCAAATGATTATTATTATTATCAATGCATAAATAATGGGAAAAAAACTTACCTCGTAGAAACAAATACAAAATATAACCAAAGAGTACACTTTTTGAAACAATAAATGACAAAACAAAAATAAATTTTATTAGCCTTAAACAATATTTTCAAAAAAAAAAACATATAAAATAATTATTACTATTATTGCATAACTAATACAAAAATAATTTACCTTGAAGAATAAAAAAACTCAAAATTATAACAAAAGATTAAGCAAAAAAATTAAATAAAAGAAAAATAAAAACAAATATTATTAGCCCTAAAACACATTTGATTGGTAGAATAAAAAATATTAATTTTCAAAATGATCACTAACACAGATTAAAATTTAAGGACTAAATAAAAAAACCAATCCCAACAAAAGAGAGACAAAATTATGCATTATTATCATTGCATAAATAATAAAAAAATTACCTCAAAGAATAAAACAATCAAAATTATAACAAAATAGTAAATAAACAAATAACATAAATGACAAAACAAAAAATATATATTATTAGTCTTAAAAACCTGAAGAAAAACAAAATAAAAAAATATATCATTTTTCAAATGATCACTAACATTAATTAAAATTGAAGGACTAAATAAAAATATAGCCCAAACAAAAGAAAAAGAAATAAATGAAAAACTAAAAATAAGAGCGTATACATATAAACATGGACAAAAATGGGGACTATTTCAGAAATTTAAAAACAATTAAGGAATTAAATAAAAAAATTCAAATTATAAGGGCAGAAATGAAAATAAATTATATAATCAATTTCAATCAAATGACGAAATCGAACAAATCAAAACTTTTGAACCAAAAATATTAGGAAATTTAAAACCAATCTAGAAATTAAAACAATAAGGACTAAAATGTACACGAAATATATAATTAATTTCAATTGAAGAACACAATTACAACAAACCAAAACTTATATCACAATAATAAAGACTAGACTACACAATGCAAAGATCGAGGACGAATGTGAAACAATCAAAACTCAAAGAAATTTACGTGTAATTTACTCTACATGAAAGAAAAGTAGAAAATAAAGTTTAATCGACCACTGTCACGTCTCCGACCACCAGGATATGACATGCACACCACCGTGAGAAAGAAGACAGTGTGGCACACATTGTGAGATGCCAAACGAATATTTTTGATGACCTAACACCACCGCACACGATACCATAAAGGAGCGTATGATATAAAAATTTTGGTGTGTCGCTAGTATCTTAACGTTAAATATTTTTTAAAAATGAATTACCTAAATACCCCTGCAGTCATTTCTTATATATTGTCTCATGTGGAGGCATATATGTATTTACACATTTCTTTTTTTTAAATATGAATTCCTGAAACACCCCTGCATGCAACTCTTTTGTTTTGTCTTATATGTGGGTAAAATGGTTTTTGCATTGTGCACTGAAAATGTGTAATTACTAGGACACACCGTCAACAAATATTGATTTTTTTCTTATATACAGGTATTATTATTATTTTACTGTGCATAATAATATAAAAATAAAAAAATACATGTGTTGTCAACGTTAAAATTCACGCTTAATGAGGGGTAAAATAGTAATCACATTATTGAAATCTATAACAATCCCTCTAATACTATAGTAAAAGCTTGAGCTAATTTAGCTTTTTAGTTAATATGGTCATTTTAATACTGGATCTGTCAATATTCATGACCTAGTTTGATTTATTTTGAGTTTTGTCACATTAAATAAGTAAATTTATTTATTTATTATTGTAATATATTTTTATGTTATTTGCTTTGGAAATATATATAGTTTATTGATTGTTTGTTTGTTTTATAATTTTTTTCTTAGAGAAATTTGTTGTATAGATTATATATGTCAAGGTTAGTATGAAAATAAATATATATTTGTTTGTCATGTGATGAAATTGAGTTTGATTTTATAACTTAGATGTATTATAATAAAATAAATAATGAGTTATTTAATCAGTACATTTCATATTTTATCAATTTTATTGTTGAGTTGATTTTTTTGATGAATTAGAAGAAATATATTTTTTTAGAAAAATGATAATGATTAAAGAATACAATGAGAATAAATTTGAATTAAACCAATGATAACAAATTAGTTGGGTATCAATATTTTTTTTAGTTCATATTATTAATTTATATATATTATCATCAATATTTTAAATAGGTTGATAGGTAATGAATGATTGTTCTTGGATATATTGAGTTTCATTTAAAGGTTGTGCATGATTGATAAATGTAATGAGATTGAGGATTTTATTAATTATGCATTATCCAATCCAAAGAATATCAGTAGAGATGATATTCGATGTTTATGTAAAACATTTAAAAATAAAAAAAAGTTCTTTGATCTAGATGTTGTTAAGATGCATATTTTATAATGAATTCAAGAAAAAATATGTGTTGGTTTGCTCATGAAGAATCCTATATTTATTACGAGACCATGATGAAAAGGATGATTTACTAAAATTCTACCTTTTACAATGTGCATGAAGATGTAGATAATAATAGTAGTCTTTACATGAGTATGATGATGGATACAATATGAATGAATCAGGCACATGCAAGTGAATGTTCAAATATAGATAAAGAATCAAATGCATCGTAGCTATGGTTTTTGAACTTTTAAAAGTTTTTTGTTGAACCATTATAACATGAGTGCACAAATCCCTGGTTATTAAATATTTTACCTAAAAGAAATTAGTTGAAAGATAATTTTTAAGTTGTTAAAACCATGTGAAACTCATTGATATAAGATAACAGAAAGTCAACATGTGTCTAAACATCTATGTGTTGTATTACCATAAGAATACAAAAATTGCTGAGTGAAAAACCTGTGGGCATGCTCGATATAAATCCAAATTTGACAGGGGAAGAACTCTTGTTGCATAATAGAAAATCAAAACATTTTACAATCACTCCTTGACTACAAAAAATTATTAATCACATGGCATGGCATGGTATGACATGACATCATTTAAATAATGCAGTGAATAGAGTCATAGTATATCTTTTCAATGATGAAGATTGAAAAAATAAATTAAAATGATGTGTTTTTATTTTTCAAGTGAACCAAATAACATATATCTTGGGATATATATTGCAACAACCTAATACTTGATATCTACTATATCGAACTAAACATGGTATCACCTATAACGACCCAAGTCACACAATTATAAACACACACACACATGTATGTGTGTGTTTATAATTTCTAGCAATCAACCACAATTACATCTAATCATCATATAATTAATTTAATATCATCCTTTATATATATATATATATATATATATGTAACAGTTTCAATTCATTAATAAAACAATTTCAATTCATTAATAAAATTACAAATTCAGTGAAATCAATCTATTTGAAGGTATTACAAATTCGATGGATCGACCATTTTTACTTTTGCTCGCATTGCAGTATGTGCACATGTTTTTTTCACATAGATTCATTTTATAATATTTATGGTGGAGAAGAGCATTAAAAACTTTGTAGCCGAACAGCTATCTAGTGTGTAGGTGCGAGGGTTCGAATTAAGATTTGTGGAAAGCAAGCGTGTCACGATTCGTTGACACGATTGCTTCCTTTGTCTT
Source organism: Salix exigua (assembly GCA_032356905.1). Lineage (NCBI taxonomy): Eukaryota > Viridiplantae > Streptophyta > Magnoliopsida > Malpighiales > Salicaceae > Salix > Salix exigua. Next base: position 21,601,885 of record CM063603.1, on the reverse strand, counting down.
TTTATAATTCTTTTTTATAATTGTTTTATAATTCTTTTTATATAATTTTTTTTTATATTATAATTCTTTTTATTTTTTATTATAATTCTTTTTCTTTTTATTATAATTCCTTTTCTTTTAATTATTTTGTTTTGTTTTTGGAAACAAGCTGTCCTTTTTATTATAATTGTTTTTTATTATTCTTATTTTTTTAAACTACCATGTTTTTGTTTTTCTTTCTACAATGCTCGCTTTTAAAAATATTTGTCTGTAAAAGTTGCCTTTTTTATTATTCTTATTATTTTTAAAATAGGGTATCAATGATAGTTTACGCATACCATAACTAAAATTATCCTCCGTGCAATGATAATTTTAGATTTTCAAACTTTTGTTTTGCTACTTGTTATACTAGGGGTGTTAAGCTATTTTATTATATTAAATTTTTCATAAATAAAAGTTTGCTATTGTTATACTGGGGGTATTGAGTTATTTTATTATATTTTTATTTGCATCCAACAAATCCTATAAAAATTGTTTACTCGACCATAATGTAGAACATATATTTTTTAAATTTTTCCAGCTAATAATTTTTTGTTTAGTTTTATCATATGTTATAATTTTTATGTGCTCTTTCATTCATTTTTTTTTATTGGTTTTATTGTTATTATTTTCAAGTTAGATAAATTTCCCCCCTGATAATTATGTTTTTTTTAAAAAAAAATAGTATGATTTTTTTCTTTTATTTATTTCTATTCTTTATTCATCATTAACACAATAATAATAATAATAATAATAATAATAATAATAATAATAATAATAATAATAATAATAATAATATATTCTTTTTCTTGCTTACTCTTTTGTTAATGTTTTTGAGTATATTTCTTTCAGGATAATTTGATAATTTTTATTGTTTTTACAATAATAATAATAATCATTTTGTATCTAATATTATTGGGGATGAAAGACAACTCAAGAATAAAAAACTAGATAAATTTACCTAGATTATCTACAATTAAAAAACGATACAAGTCACTTTTGTCTCGATTACACTGTTTCTTTGCAATGACAAACAAGTCATTATTATATGTTTTAATATTTATTGCATATTATCGCCTAAAAATATATAAGGAGAAAAAAAAATGACCTCAAATTTTTTGCAGGAAAAAAATTTATATTAGCATTATTAAATACATTTAATATAATAATATGATGAATAAATCGTATAAAAAAATTATTGTGAATTTTAATTTTGTACTCTTTTGTTCAAGTTTATTTCTTAAAAATAAATATTTAATATTTAAGATCTAATATTACCCGAAAAAATATAACTCAAAAAACAAAAGGTAAACAAATTTGCCTACATTATCTACAATTAAAAATATACAAGGCACTTTCCGCTTTAGACTACATTGTTCTTTTAGACGGCAAATAAATCAAGTACAACACACAAAAATTTATTGTTCTTTTTTAAAACAAATTGCAATATTTTGTATTTATAATATGTCATATCTAATATTAATGGGGAAGACAAACAACTCATATTTTTTACAAATTTATCTAAGTTATCTACAATTAAAAACTATAAAAATCACTTTCCATTTCGATCACACTATATAGTATGCGAGACTAAGTATATGTGTTTAATATTCATTTAATATTATCGCATAAAAATATATAAAGAAAAAAAATAACCTACGATTTTTTGCAAAAAAAAATAATATCGACATTCTTATATATATTTAATATAATAAAAATGATGAATAAGTCTTATAAAAAAAATGGCTTTGAATTTAAATTTATATTTTAGAATCTTTTTTTTTCCTTTTAAGAAACGGTGACCTTTTTTTCACATGTTTTTATTTTTATTTTTTACTGTCCAAATCAGTTGTTCTTTTTTAACCTGGTTTTTTTTTTAAATAAAAATATCCGTGACAACAGATTTCTAATGAATCATTTCACCTTCTTAGCAAATTTTCTAACAAACTTTATCGAAAAGTTTTTAGCAATAACAATATTCAATCACATTTTTGCTGAAAAAAACCACTTTTAATGAATTTTAAAATTACAAAATAAAATATTTATAAAATTAATTAATTTTCTACATAGATGAAAAAACCCAGTAAACGGGCATATCTGCTCGTTCTTATCTTAATGGGGTAGTTTTATAAGTATCGGATGTAAAAAGAAGAAAAAACTCTCATGACTCCTCTCCTTTTTCTTCCAAAACTCAATACCCTAATCCTTAATCGAGTATCCTAATAAAATACTTAATTGCTCCTTTTGATTCCTTATTTAAATCTTACACACAATAATTCTTTGAACTCCGAGTAGATTTATTTTCATATTCATGCATGTATCTCAACTGTTTCTATCTTTTCTATACAAAATAATAACCATATACTATTTGAGCAAACAAAACATTGCAAGTCAGGCAACTATTGGATGCACATCATTGCAGTGCTAGTCAGGCAAACTGCAAAAGATTCAGTCTTGCAGCTTTTATGATGCCCATCAGGGGTGTTCATTCTAGGAACCCGGACCCGGACCCGGACCCATCAAGAACCACTTTAAACCGAAACGGTCTGGGTCGGGTTTTTTCTTTGAAAACCAGGAAACCCATTTCCGCACGCATATATGTGGCACGCTTGAGGATTCCATTCCGTGATCACCTGTGTTCCAAGCTCTAGCTGGTTCAGAATTCATATTTTTTTGCTCCACCGGCAAGAATTATATCTGGCCAACAATGGCATCCCATCCACCTTCGCTTATTTATTGCAAATTCAAATCAATGTAGCTACATGTCGATTTTCTGTTCATACATATATTTCCCAGGAATAAATCTGTTCAAATACTAAATTAAAATTTACCTGATATTAAGAAAATGATTGCATTTAAACAAGTCATTTGATTTGCATGAAAGATTCAAAACGACTCCGCACTGATCTTCTGGTGGCCTGTCTTTTCGTTCCCTCCGAATCCCTTGTTACCTAATAATTAAATGAGAAAAATCTAATATTATTAAACTTTTTATCTAGATTATGTGTTTTTTCTTCTAATATTTGAAATTACAACCCCGAGGAAGCGTATAGAATTTGCATGTGTCTGATTTTGGCAAGTCCAGGTTAGAAAAAATCTTAGACACATAAATTAAATTTATTTAAAAACACATATTATGTTTTTGAAAATAAAAAATAAGAAGAAGAACACCATGAGTACACACACGTGTATGTATATATACACATATTTCCCCTACCACTGCTCCTCTCACCTCTCACTCGGGATACGTGTGGTAACCTCCCAATCCTCCGTAGATTCCTCTGTCTCCCTGTCGAACTCTAAGTTGAAGAAAGTAGCAAACAGACAGAGAGATTTCAGAGCTTAAAACTCGTCCAAAGCCTGTTCGGTCTCAAATTCTCTCCTCGAGAAAAAATGAAAACCAACACAAAACTCATATTCCTTCACCCAGCAATCCACAAAACCACACCTTCTACTCACCGTCTTTGGTTGCTCTTTACAGTCACTTTCTTTACCTTAGCCTTCACTCTTTTTCTCTTCAACACGACCACCACATTCCCTGCAAGCACCACAACTTCAACCCTCACCACCTCCACCACCTCTCTCCCACCCTCCATCACCGCTGCCCTCCTCCACTACGCTTCCACCACCAACACCACGAAACCTCACATGTCATCCGCCGAACTCTCCACCATCGCGATGACTCTCCAACCCTGCTCCCCTCATTGCGATTTCCTCATTTTTGGCCTAACCCACGAGACCCTTTTGTGGAAATCCCTCAATTTCCACGGCCGCACAGTCTTTCTTGATGAAAATGAGTACCATGTTTTAGACTTCGAAAACCACCACCCCGATATTGAAGCTTACGATGTGCAATTCACCACCAAAGTTAGCGAAATGCGCGATCTTTTGTCAGTCGCGAAAGGTAAAGTTCATGGTGAGTGCAGGCCTGTACAGAATTTACTCTTCTCCGAGTGTAAGCTCGGCATAAATGACATGCCTAATCACATATATCAAATCACTTGGGATGTGATTTTAATTGATGGGCCAAGTGGGTTTTCCGGGGCGGCTCCAGGGAGGATGTCATCGATATTTACTGCATCTGTTCTGGCAAGGAGTAGCAGAGAAGGCAACAAGAAGACACATGTTTTTGTGCATGAAATTAGTAGAGAAGTTGAGAGGGTTTACAGTGAAGAGTTTTTGTGCAAAGAGAGTTTGATAGAGACTGTTGATTCATTGGGGCATTTTGTGATAGGGAGAATGGAAGCTAATAGCTCCGAGTTCTGTAAAAATTCATCATCTTTGCCATCATCACCACCTTCAAAAGCATAGACAACAGCTTTATCATCCGGGGATGATGATTTTAATGTCTGAGATCATGGGTTGGTGTGATTACTGGTATCAATGCATAGTTTTCTTTTCTTTTCTTTTCTTTTTTATATATATTTGTAATTTTTATAGGACTACTAAAACTGCAAAAATCTCCTCAAATTTAATGATGAAAAAACAAGTGCCCGTTCGAATTCTTCCCTTCATGTCTAATCTGTTTGGCTGATGAGAAAAAAAGTGGGATTTTTCTGAACAAAAAGTATGACTAATTAGGTTTTGTTTTTGTGGTAAATATATTACTAATTGAGTTACTAGTTACTACTACTGCTATTATTATTATTCAGAATTAACGGGCCGTTAGTCTTGGAATAGCTACATCTTTTTTTCTTAATTTACTTTTCTGTCTTCGTTTTGTTTTGTTGATGAAAACAGGTGGGATTTTGAAAAGAACGTGACTAATTGACATTTAAAGACCCATGAATCTTGGAATGTTTAAGGGGTGCTTGGATTGACCTTTTTTTTAAAAAAAATAATAATAATTTACATTGCTTTAAATAAATTGTTATAATATTTCTTGATTGATATGATAATATTAAAAAAATCATTTTAATATATTTTTAATATCAATCAATCAATATCACACTTCTAAAAAAAATAAAACCCTGTAAAGCCTATTTCTTTTTTGTGTAATCTTGTATGGTTACTTTTATGTCTAATCTTGTTTGGCTGATCAGAAAAGGTGGGATTTTGAAACGAAAGGGTGACTAATTGACAATTAATGGGCCATTAACTTGGGAACGGCTAAAGTAAAAATCTTAAATTACTTCTATCTCCAATGTTGTTTGACTGAAGGGGAAAAGTTTGAAATATCGAAACAAAAATATGACAAATTCTTGGATTAGGGAAATCCGGTTTTATATTTTCCCTCTTAATTTCAATGTCCGGTCTTGTTTGGAGACCAAGAAAAGGTGGGGATTTTGAAACAAAGATGTGTCTAGTTAACTAGTTAACTGTCCATCGGACTCTTAAACTGTTTGTAAACGTTATATTATATTATTTTTTAAAAATTATTTTTGAAATACAGTATTGAAACTAATCCTGATTCGTATCAATTGGCCTATTACACAACATAACATAAGTCTACAAGGACGTGATGTAATAACATAACATGCGATTTGCATAACAGGTCTTGAGTTAGAATCATAATATATACATTTTTTTAGGAGTGTAGATAAACTAAAATTTTATTCGTTATATAGATTTATAAAATATACTTTCTATGGTACACTCGCATAAAAAATATATATTACACACATAAGCAGACTCAACTTACTCTCATAAAATAGAAAATGCAAACTTGTGGATATCTCAAACATGCCCCTGCTAAATACTAGATAGCATGCCAAAGAGGAAAAGGAGAAGCAGCAAAGAAGGCAAGACACATTTAAAATTGCTGTTTTTAAAATAATTTTTATTATAAAAATAATATATTATAAAAAATAATATATTAGTTTTACTTATAATTTTGATACAAGTAAGAAATATCTACACAAAAAATATTATTATGTCGGTGAAGGGAATTTGGGATGAGGAGCTTATGGAACTTCTGTTTCTCTATTGTCTTAAGATTTGGAATCCATACGCGCTCTGTCGCAAAATGTATCTCGACGTGTCTGGAAAGAATAATAAAAAATAATGTTTTAAAATAATTTTAATATATTAATGTAAAAAATAATTTTTAAAAATAAAATAAATATTATTTTAATATATTTTTAAATGTAAAATCATTTAAAAAACAACGAAAACAAAAACTCTTAAAAAGCGGGTTCGGACAAGAAGGTTCATCAGACAGTTTGTGGGATCGGTGATGCTGCCGACCCAGAAATTAGGCTGCTCCTATCAGCGCATGCAGACAGCTCCTTTTTGTTTTTTTCAACTACAAATCAGTCCTCAACTTATGTAGTGTTAATGAGAGTTAATGCTCAACATTTAAGACCTTGCTAGTTTCTCCCTTGGCTCTCTATATAATTCATCCACATGTCAACATCATCATGAAAGCTGGTAATAAAATTTGAAGTTTTATAAAAGGTTTTATCACATCTCATGTTTGACTGAGAAGAAAGGTTCAACTTAAATTTTTTGTTGTGATAATTCAAAAAATAAATTTAAAAATATTATTGGATGTACTACGTACGTTGCTGTCGGTATGAAATTCAGGTTTGTGAGAGTCTCGTGGATTTACTCGCAGTTGATGGCACCCTCCTCTCAAAAGTTAATTTTGTAAAGAAGACAGCTCCATGGAGCTTGTCAAACATGTCACCACTGATGGGATAGGAAGCCGATCCTTAATGGTTATGTTACTGAGAGAAGGGGCTGGTAATTGGTTTTATAAGCCTCGATTTAATCATGTCTTAAACTTGTTTTTCAGATTCATCTTTTTCAGTATAGGCATACGTCTTACGTTGATGGCCCTGCTACCTTTCTTAAAAAGAATGCCGAGACCAGCTTCACGAGCTGGATGTAGCTGTGTGGGCTCGTGAAAAATATCTTCAAATGTTTTGATGATTTCCTGCATATTTGCTTCCGATCGAGTTGCATCGTCCCATCTCCTTTGTGGATTGAAAATAAACTGCAGAAATGGAACAGCCATGGTGGCTATCCTTGATATTTACTGCGAGTGAAGCCAGTTGGATTAGCCTGAGCCCGCATTCCATATATTCTTGTAATGTTTTTCCCCGAAAAGATAGTATAATTTTCAAAAATAAACTGCTGATTAGTCGTATTGGATTTCAGCGTTATTTCTTATCAGTTCTTATTTTCCAAGGAAGAGCTTTCGTACCATATAAAAATTAGAAATGCAGTTCAAATAAGAATGTTTGCTTTTGCTCAAGTTCAATGAACAAATTTTGCCAGCAAATTAACCTTTAAGTACAGCTGTTGATCATTCAAGCAAAACAAGGGACTTTATATAGAGAAAACGATGTTGTCAACAATTAATACAGCTTACCTTATTTTTGAGGGAAATTCTCGTGATTCGAATCAGCATGGAATTTGTGTAGCTAGACTAATCTGGATCATAATAAATAGCTTGTATATGTGTACGTAATTACAAACGTCCTTTCGTACATTGTCGATTTATTCCTGGAAATCAACTGCATGTCTCGAAAGAGCACTATAACTGACCAAATTTCTCTTTGGTCCAATCCGAGGATGACTCGACGATGATGGAACCTTGCAAGGAATTAAGTTAAACGATGCAGGATATGGGCAATTCCTAGGGTGCGTGGAGAAAGCCTTACACTCCAGCACTGATCTCTGACCAGGGAGACCGTGTATACAATTTTTTTTTATATCAAGAACTCCTCTCTTCATTAGTTTCCAACACTTTGGCCCTAGTTTTGTAAAATAATTACTTGAGAGCGACAAATTCTCCAGTTTCCCTAATGCGCACAAAACCTCTGGCACCTGTCCATACAATAAGTTCCCAGCGAGGTTGAGCTGTTGAAGCTTAGCCAAGCATCCCAACGAGCAAGGTAAAGGACCGGTTAGCAAGTTGTTACCAGCATCGAAAAGGACTACTTCTCTCAAAAACCCTAGTTCATATGGGAGACAGCCCGCAAGTAAGTTGTTCAAGAACAGCACTTCCTTTAGTGTCGCGGCAGCTTTGATGATGCTACGTGGGATTGGACCGACAAATTTGTTGTTAGCCAAGGTGAGGTAAAGCGCTGTGGTTGAACCCAGGTTTTCTGGGAGCTTTTGAATAAAATTGTTGTTGTTGAGGAAGAGTGCATCAAGGCGTAGACTGAATACTTGAGGAGGGACTGTTCCAGTAAAGAAATTGAATCGGATATCTAAAAATGATAGGCCAGGGATTCCAAAGATCTCCATGGGAAAATTGCCAAAGAAATTATTGTTGCTTATATCTAGTTCATAAAGAAATGGTAGTTTGGTGATTTTCGATGATATGGATCCAGAAAATTTGTTAGAGTTGGCATGAAAGAGAGCAAGGTCAGGTAGTTGATCAATGAAGCCATCAAGCGTAGGGGCAGATAACTGGAATCCATTGAAATCGATGGAAGCAAGGGCAACGGCAGAGTTGTTATCAGGCGGACTCGTACAGTAGAAGCCTCTGTAGTTGCATATATCTGGGCCAACCCAGGTTTGAGTGATGTTTAAGGGATCGGAGGTGATGGTGTTCTTGAAGACTTGGATGATTGGATACACCAAGGCAAGCCTTTGGTCTAAGAAGTTCAAGATTTCTGGAATCAATGGTGGTGATATTAATGGGGGCAGGCCTTGAAACTCTAGGCAATAAGTTACGCCAATAAAACATGGAAGGAATAGGACTGAGATGTGGAATAAGCTCTTGCGATACAACGAAAGGCTTCCCATTTGATACATCAGGTAGCTAGAGGACTGTTTTGAGGAAGAAGAGGAAGGAGAAGAAGAAGAAGATGTTGATCAATGGTATTTTCCAGTGTTAATTTATACTTGGTAATTAGTGTGGTTGGTGAATCTCATAATCAAAACGAAAATTGTCGTGTTCAATTAGCTTTCCGACTGTCTTCAACCTGCTGGCTGATCATTGCAAGAACTCCATATCATAAAACAGAAAATATCCATCTAAATGTTAATTTCATCCACAAAAGCGTTGTGAAAGGAAACAGATATGCTGCAGTAAAGGTGCACACACTTCCAAAAACAATGATTAAAATGAAATTAGTGCGCCAATAAGGAGGGTGAGTCTGGCTTTTCGATACCATGCCCATTCGGAAAAGCCAACCACAAATCACCAACGTGATTGGAAATGAGTACTTATTATATTCTTTCGCCTAACAAAATCCTTATCGGGCAATGAACACGTTAAGTGGATAATTACCTTTTTATGGTAGGCAGCGAAGACATATGGAGATACATTACAGATCGTTGGACACTATGAAGTCTCCATTCCTTGATCCTTAAAACTCTTACGATTTGACTGGGGAGTCATCCATCACGAGCAGATGTCCGAGAGAGGCGGTTAGTTCGGAGTAAAAGGTAGCCCAAGAATATCCGAGTGCCGAATAACAGTATTAAAATATCTTTTACTGGTGAGGTGATGATCTTTCGATGCGCTTGAGCTTGACCACCCAAAAACACAAATAGAAACTCCCATGTGGGAATCAATCTTTTCGGGCCCTCTAATAATAGAGTTGCGTTCGAGACTCCTTTGCCATTCCATCAATATTAAAATAATCGGTTAATTATATTATATTGAAAAAATCGAGATGAAACGGTGTCATTGTTGTTTCGGTTTTAATTTTGACCCGCTTCGAAAAATTCCGGTCAAATTCCGGCCAGAACGTCTCGGTACCGTTCCGGGTGTGCTGTTCCAGCTTTAAAATCCTCTTTATTTTGATTAACTTGTTATTTTTTTCTTCTAATTTTGAGATTATATTTGTTTGACTTTGTGTTTATATATGCCTGTTAAATCAATATATATATATATATAGTACAACCCCAAAACGGCATACTGAAATACTCCGAAACCAAACATTCTATTTCAATAGAAAAACCGGAATAGCTACCATAACATAACAGTATTAATACTATGAAAATAACTAAGATGACCAAAGCACAAACCATCTGTCCATCTCTATGTTTCTCGAGGAGCAAGGTTGAATTACAGCACTTATCCATGGGCTAAAGCTCCTTTCAAAATCAGATAAAAGAGTTAAGAAGTGTCATTTAAATGGTAATTTTAATATTCTTATATCAAAATCATTTACAAAAACACCTATTCAATTTTTTTAAGTAATTTAAAAAACCCACATCACATCATTCCAATCTCTACGGTTGATACCTAATATACACAGTGGCCATGAATTATGTGGACAAAAGGATTCATTAGGATATTTTTTATTGAATAACAGACAAGGTAGGGCATTGGCTCTTCAGACAAACAATCCAGATGAACAACAATGGACTTTACTTTCACAAAACTAGTGGGTTAAATTGACTTTAAATTCATACCCAGAAAAAGAAGAACAAAAGTTCCACCCTAACTAAGGTAGAAACATAAAAAAGGGGGCAAATTTCATCGAAATTTAATAATCTGAGAATCTCAGAAGTGTAAGGTCCAACAATGGAACCTGCGGCAATTGAATAGTAGAACCCCCATGGATTCACAGCCATATCAGCTTCATATTTTTTTCTCTCCCGTACATGGCTCATGGCCACATGATCCCAGCAGTTGACATGGCAAGATTATTCGGTAGGCGTGGGGTGAAAGCAACCATTATTTTAACTCTCGTTAATGCACCCCTCTTCTCTAAAGCAATTGACAGAGAATGAAATTCCCATTTGCAGAGGCTGGTCGGCCAGAAGGATGTGAGAATGAATTCGACGAGAACTTCAAGCTCTCTTCCTCCCTCTGTCCTGCTTCTTTGCTGCCGGCTTGTCTTTCGACAACAGAGCAAGTTCTACTTCAAAGCTTTCGCGGAACCGACATCAAGTTTTGTTCAAAATAGGAACCCAAATAGTTTTAAGACACATTCGGTCCCTGAACCCAAAATATTTTACTATCGTCGTCATTATTGTTATTGTTAGTATTATTATTATCATTATTATCATAATAACTATTACTGTTTAAATAATCATTACATTCATTATCATCATAAATATCACCATTATGTTTATTCTCATTATTACCATTATTATTATTATTATTATTATTATTATTATTGCTATCACCGCCAACGCCAACGCCAACACTGTCATTATGATTATAACCACTATTATGATTATTAACATTAATATTGTTATTAATATCATTAAAATTATCATTAGTATTATTATCATTGTCACAATTATTCTTATTACAATTAATATTTTTAGTATTATTTTATGAGTTATTGTTATTATTATCATCGCAACTAGAATTATTAATATCATAAGCACTATAACCATTACAATAAATTGTTATTTTTATTGTTATTATCATTGTCATTATTAATGTCACTATTATCATCATGATTATAATAACTAAAATTAATATTATTATTCTGGTCTAAACAATAATAGTGTTAATAATCATAATAGTGGTTATAATTGTGATGACAATAGTGTTGGCGGTAGTGATACTAATGCTATAATAATTAAATAAATGCACTAATGATAATGATGATGACAATCATAAGAATTAAAATGATGATAATATTAGTTGTGGTTGTGATGATAATAATTTTTATCATTAAAATGATAGTTATGATGAATTTCAACCATTATTTTTATTTAATTTTTGGTTTTATTTTAATTTCTTTAAATTTTTCAGGCCTTCTAATGCAATCTTATTTTTTGTTCATATTTATGTGTCTATACTCTTAGTTTTAGTTTTTATTTTTCATCATTTTCTCTTTTGTTGAGGTTGTATATTCTTTCAATTTAGTCCTTAAATCTTTATTTTTGTGGATAATTATTTTAACATTGATCCCTTTTATTTCCTTTTTTTATTTGTTGTTCAAATCAAATTATTTTCTTATGCTACCAATATTTAATTTGGTTTTGTCATTCTTTTTATTTTTTGTATCCTCTTTTGTTAAATGTTTTGGGTTTTTTTTTGTTCTTTAGAATAATTTTATGGTTTTCAATTTTTCATTGTTTAGGCAATAATAATAATAATAATAATAAAACAACAACAACAATAATAACAATAATAAATTAACTATATTATTATTATTTTGTTTCTTGCTCTTTTGTTAAAGTTTTTTGTTTTTTATTTTATTCTTCAGCATAATTTTATGATTTTCATTGTTTTGGCACTAATAACACTAATTTTAGTTGTTGTTTTTTTTGCTTTTTTGTTAAAATTTTAGGTTTTTTATTTTATTATTCAGAAAAATTTATGATTTTCATTGTTTCTGCAAGCAATGGAACAAAACGAGCAGAGAGCAAAATAAATATCACAAAAACTCACAGTGGTCATGATATTTTGCAAGCAATGGGAAAGGTGCATACAACAAAACAAAATGCACAAAAAGCTGATGATAATGGATAAAATGAATAGTGATAAAAATCCCAAAGAAAACAAAGTAAAAGACAATCGCAAAAACTTACCAACCGCAACAACAACAACTTGGCTATGGCGAAGGACAATCAGCTGAAACTATAAAATTACACAAGTACAACACGCAAAATCTAAGAGCACCTGAACCAAACATTGGCCCAAGAAATTGGCATAAGAAAACAAATAGAAATAAAGAGCCAATAGAGCACAACAAATGACTAAACTGATAATGTAGAAAACAATGGATAAGAAGTCACTTAAAAATTGACTAGCTCTAAAGTCACCAAAAATCTAAGGGTTAAGATAAAAAGAACACATTGGTTTGTGTTCCTCGGTGTTCTGCAACTTTCTCTCTTACCTAGAGCTAATTCTAATTGTTTGTTCTCAAAATATTTTTCCCCTTCTACCCATAAATCTGACGGTGGAGTTACGTCATAAAAAAAGATCCTTGATATAAAAAGACTTCTTTACTAGGATAATTCACTAGTGGCTGGTGAATTAGTAGTCAAACGGTTAAAACATGTCAAACAATCAATAAGTTTGTTGTAGAGAACAAATAACTCATCTTTAATAAATTTTATTTAATTGTAGTTTTTCTATCGCAATGCATTTGATGCATATTCTCTACATTATGGTTTGTTTGCTAGATATTTTTTTTCTTTTTTTCCTATAAATTTCTTTGTGAAGTTGTTGTATAAAAAAATGTTTTTAATATAAAAGGACTTCTCTATTAGGATAATTCACTAGTTGTTGTTGAATGATTAGTTAGACAGTTAAAACAGACCCATGAATCAATAAGTTTACTACATAAAGCAAATAACTCATCTTTAATAGATTCTATCAATTGCAGTTTTTACTATCTCAATGCATTTCATGCATATTCTCTACATTGTCATTTATTCACCAAATATTATTTTCTTCTCTTCCTATAAATATGTTGGTAGAGTTATGCATCAAAAAAAATCCTTAGTATAAAAAGACTTATCTGCTAGAATAATTCATTAGTTGTTGATGAATTATTAACCCAACAGTTAAAGCAAACTCAACAATTAATCATTTTACTGCAGAGAACAAATAACTCATCTTTAATAGATCTTATCAATTGCATATTTGTTATCTCAATTCATTTCATGCACATTCTCTATATTGACGTTTGTGCACCAAATATTTTTTTCCCTTTCTACCCATAAAATTTTTGGTGGAGTTGTGTTATAAAAAAAAACCTTGATATAAAAAGACTTTTCTCCTAGAATAATTCACTGGTAGTTGGTGAATTATTAGCCAAACAGTTAAAGTAAGCCTAGTAATCAATCAGTTTGTAGCAAAAAGTAAATAACTTATCTTTAATGGATTTTATCAATTGTAAATTTTTATTTTCCAATTAAATAATTAGTCAAATAGTTAAAACAAGTTTCACAATTAATCAATTTGCTACAGAAAACAAGTAACTCATCTTTAATAGATTTTATCGATTCTAGTTTTACTGTCGCGATGCATTTCATACACATTTTGTGCATTGTTCTTCGTTTGCCAAATATAATTTCCTTTATCTACCTATAAATCGATTGGTTGACTTTCATCATTAAAAAGAAGACCTTAGTGTACAAAAACTTCTCTACTATTGTAATTCACTAGCAGTCGGTAGCTCAGCCAAGAGTTAGCTTCTAGACTAGGTTCCTAAAACAAAAGATGAGATGTATTGCCCACTTATCGTGGCAACCTTTTTTTATTAAATTTGTTCAAGTTATAAATAAACATAAAGTAACACGATCATATAGAAGTCTCACTTAACTATTAACAATGCTCTAAAGACAAAACAAAAAAGTTGTGGAAATAAAAAATTAGCTGGATTAACTAATGCTAAAAAATAAACATGATATGAATTGAATGAATGGCCAAGCTATTAAAACAAACCTAAAAATGAATCAATTTATTACAAAAAGCAAAACAAATAACTCATCTTTAATAGCATTTATCAATTGTAGTTTTACTGTCGCAATGCATTTCATTTACATTTTCTGCATTGTCATTTGTTCACCAAATATTTTTTCCCCTTTCTACCCATAAATTTGGTGGTTGAGTTGCGTAATTAGAAGAAAAAAAAATCCTTGATATAGAAAGACTTCTTTGTTAGAATAATTCACCGTTGTAGGTAAATAAATATTATACTGATTTAATGATTGGAAGAGGATTTAAAAAAACACAACTATCAATAAGTAAGCTACAATAAACAAAACATCATCTTTATTAGATTTTATCAACTGGAGTGTATAAAATGGAAATTGATGGAGGAAAATATCAAAATTGAGATAAACTCGAAATAATAACCCCAATTTCAAGAAATTTACCAATGCAAAACCACATCTTTAATAGAAAAAGGGCAAGGCAGATCATGAAAACAATATTACTCTATGACATTGTTATTACATCATTTTGTTATAATAGGTTAATCTATTTCTCTTGCTATCTTTTCAGCTCTTGGATTGGTAAACCATTCCATTTGCTATTTTGGATTTTAAGTATTATTAATGAATTATTTTAATTGCTCTAATTAAAAAAGCAAAACATTTCAATGCACTTTTAAGATTTTGATCTCAATTTCTTTTATTAGTAATGTCTTAGTTATCACTAGTTAATTGTCCGCACTACTTTGCGGGCCGAGCAAATATTTTTTATAAATATTGGGATTGAAACAATTAATAGATTTTGCTAGTTCAAAAATAAAACATAATATTTATACATGTAAGGTTTGATATAATGAAACACATTAACACACCCTATTATAACAACAACAACAACAACAACAACATCAACTGTTTAACATCTAAAAATATCATTGCTATTATTGTTAAAACAAAAAAATATTAAATTATTTTGAGGAGAAAAAACTCAAAAAAATTAATAAAAGAGGAAGCAAGAAAAAAAACTAAAATTATTATTATTATTATTATTGCATGAATAATGGGAAAATAAATTCAATAAAAGAATAAAAAAGCCCAAAAACTTTAAAAAAAAGTGCAAACAAAATAAAAATGAATAAAAATAAAAATTATTAGCTAAAAAACTCATTTGACGTGAACAAAAACTAATAAAAAAACCAAAAGAAAAAACAAAGGAAAACAAATAAGAAATATCAATTTTCAAATGATCATAAACACAAACTAAAATTTAAGAAATTTTTTTTTGAAAAAATATTATCTCAACAAAAGATTAAATAAAAAAAATTTAAAACCAAAACTAAAGACACACATATATAAAGGAATTAAAATCAAACATAGACAAAAATAGGAACTATTTAAGAACTATAAAAATTAAAGGAATTAAAATCAAAAATCAAAAGTATAAGGGCTGAAAACAAAACCACATATATTATCAATTTCAATCAAATGAAAAAATTGAAAAATACAAATAAAGTATAACATCTATACATGCAAGATTTGATATAATAAAACACATAAACATACTCTATTATAACAACAAAAATATCAAAGCCTTAACATCTAAAAATATTATTACTATTATTGCTAAAACAATAAATATTATTATATTACCCCGATGAAAAAATTAAAAACATTAAAAAAAGAGGAAGCATGAAAAAAAACTAAAATTATTACTCTTATTGCGTTATTAATGGGGGGAAATCAATCAA
This sequence comes from Salix exigua, assembly GCA_032356905.1. Taxonomy (NCBI): domain Eukaryota; kingdom Viridiplantae; phylum Streptophyta; class Magnoliopsida; order Malpighiales; family Salicaceae; genus Salix; species Salix exigua. The sequence continues at coordinate 21,585,866 of CM063603.1, read as the reverse complement.
AGAAAAAAAAATCAATAACTTTAACAAAAAAAATGAAAAATAAAATAAAATTATAAGCAAAAAAAATAATTTGATGACAAAATAAAAAAAATCAAAAGAAAGAAAAGTGAAAAAAATGCATAAGTAAAAAAAAAAGCAAAAAAGAAAAGCAAAACAAAAATGAAATAAAATAAAATTATAAGCATGAAAAAAATAATACATAGTCAGGCACGCTGGGGAGGGGTCAAACTCATGACCTCTTGCCTAGTAAACATGCTTTATCCACTAAGCTACAAGTGTTTCGTCGTGTCTTATTGTGCAAAAATAATTAAATAGCAATGAAACAAATGAACCGAAAGACCCGAATCGAACCGAAAATAGAGCAACACTATAGTAATCTAAAGTGATTTTTTTCATATACTACAAGAATCGATTCTGATCTCTTTTAGTATATTAGATAATGTTACCAACAACAACAAAAAAGAAGCTCATGTTACTGTCTGTTTCTTCATAATTTCAAGAAATTTAATAGAGATTATTTATTGGTAAGAAAGTCAGATGTCACACAGCACAAGTTATCAATAACGCCTAGCTAATCGCTCGCCACTGTAAGAATTTTGCATTTCATGCGTGGTCATAAAGCCATGACGATCAATACAAGATAACTAGCTATGGCACTCGCGCTTCGTCGCGGCCGGAATCATATTTTTTATCACAAAAAATATTAATTATTTGTTATTTTTTTATTATAATATAAATTTGGACAAAATTATAAATTTGTGTAAAAATCTTGTAAAGTACAAATTTTCTATAAAATATATGAATTTTAAATGAATATAATTTTTTTTTGTTTAATAGGTTTCAATGAAATAATCAGTATAAAATTATCATTATAAAAAAAGCAAGAAGATTCAGATATCTGAATTATTGAATACATTGTATTAAAATTAATTTATTCTATAATTCAATTTAAATTAAAACACAACAAATAAAATATAAATTTTGAAAGAATCTGTATTAATGAAATAACAAAAATAAGTAGTTAATTTTCTATCTAAAAAAAACATATAAATTAAAAATTCATCCCCACATTATTGTTATTATCATTACTATAACAGTTAAAATTATTAAATTGACTCAAATAATTAAAAAACATATTTTTTAAAAAAAATATATAAAAAAATCACTAAAACAATCACTATTATTGTACAAACAATAAAATCATAAAATCATTTAATATGAAAATTAGATAAAAATAATAGATAACAAAAAAAATATAGCAATATTAATTTTAAAATGATCACGAACATAAATTAAAATTTTAGAATTGATCTGAATTAAAATAAAATCTAAATAAAAAATAAAATGATAAAAAATCAAAATAAAAACCAAAAGTTTAAATGAATGAATATGAACAAAAAATAAACATTGTCCAATAAAGATAAAAAAAAATAGAAAAGAAAAGAATCAATACTAAATAAAAAATTAAAAGAATAAGTGTCAAAATAATATATATATATATATATATATATATAATTCCAATTGAATGACAAAATGCAATAAATCAAAACCTTGAGACAGAAAAATAAAAATAAAAATAAATACAAGTGTAACCAATATAAATTAAAATTTCAGAACGGAAGGCAATAAAAATAAAATCCTAACAAAAATAAAATGATAAAAATAAAATAAAATCTAAATATATAAATATGAACAAAAATAAATATTGTCCAAGAAAACCAAAAGAATTAATAAAAAATTAAAAATTATATATATATATATATATATATATATATATATCTTTTGTAATGACAACACTGTAAATGTTTTGCCCAGGCGGTTTATATTATAGGTAATTTTATTATAGAATTTGGAGGCACTTCCTTGCTGACCAAGAGAGAGACTTGCAAGCTGCACGAAAGAGTAGAACTTGAAGCATAATATTGCACTGAAAAACACCTTAAAACGTCTACTTCAACAATAAAATAACAGGGTAACCATGAACCCATTGATTGGCAGTAATTTCCTGTAATAGAAAGAAATATTATTGCAAGTGGATCCTAAACTGATCGGCCATGTTGGGTCAGGATTGAAGATGTTCAAGGTTTGGACAAAGTTGAAGATAAAGTACCAAAAAACATTTCTTGTGCTCCAAGAAGTTTTACCAAATACAATGCCATATTTGTCTATGAAAAGTATGATGAGAATATTAAAAGGGCTTGCCAAGGCTTTCTTGTGTTTGCATCGCTATAAAAATAATGCATAAATTTGACTAGAAACTTGGTGGGAGAGGGGAAGCTTCCTACCGATCACCATGGTTGATTTTTTCTAATGCGAGCATCATCAAAACCTACCAAGTCCCTTTTCCCTCTTTATAACAAAACAATTGCATAGTTTAAACATTGTAAAATAAAATAAAATGTTTAAAGTTTAAGGCCTTATGCTGGTGTATAAATATTTATGGAGAGGTAAGAAGGAATGACAATTAAATACATCCAAGTTGTGTTCTGAAGAATTACTTCATTGTAACTGTAAGCAGCCAAATAGCTTCCTGTTAGTTCCTCGCCCTGCCTTGAGATCTTTCAAGTCATTAGCCAAATTAACTGCTTTGTTCAAGACTAAATTAATGGAGTCCCCGCCTTTCCAGATCCACATTGCATTCTTCCCATTCATGGCCCAAGGCCACATCATTCCAACTGTTGACATGGCTAGAACTTTTGCTAGGCATGGGGTGAAGGCAACCATTATCACCACTCCTCTTAATGCGCCTCTCGTCTCAAGAACAATTGAGCGAGATATAGAACTGGGTTCCAAAATCTGTGTTCTTGTAATGAAATTCCCTTCTTCAGAAGCTGGGCTGCCAGAAGGTTGTGAGAATGCGAGTTTCATCAAAACGTTAGAAATGGTTCCAAAGTTCTTCAAGGCAGTTAGCCTGCTTCAACAACCACTCGAGGATCTCCTCGAAGAATGCCGCCCAAATTGTCTTGTAGCAGACATGATGTTTCCCTGGGCTACAAAAGTGGCGGGCAAATTTCGGATCCCAAGGCTGGTTTTCCATGGAACAAGTTATTTTGCTCTTTGTGTATCTGATTGCTTGAAACGCTTCGAACCTTATAAAAGCGTCGAAACTGATTCGGAGCCCTTCCCGGTGCCTGGCCTTCCAGACAAGATAAAGTTGACTAGACTACAACTGCCTTCATATGTGAAGGAATGTGGAGAACTTTCAAAGCAGATGGATGAAATATCACAAGCAGATTTGGAAAGCTATGGAGTTATCATGAACAGTTTCCATGAGCTGGAACCAGCTTATTCAGAACACTACAAGAAGATGATCGGACGGAAGGCATGGCACATCGGCCCAGTTTCACTTTGCAACAGGGACAGTACTAGAGATAAAGTGCAAAGAGGAGGCGTGGCATCTATCGACGAAAATGAATGTCTGAGATGGCTAGCCAGGAAGAAATCCAGTTCAGTTCTATACATTTGTTTTGGAAGCATGTCCAAGACTGACTTTTCAGATAGTCAGTTATTTGAGATTGCAAAGGCTCTTGCAGCTTCTGGACAGAACTTCATTTGGGTAGTGAAAAATGGAGAGAAAACAGAAGGCGAAGACAGAGAAGAGTGGTTGCCAGAAGGATTCGAGAAGAAAATGCAAGGAAATGGTTTGATAATAAGAGGATGGGCGCCCCAGATGCTGATCCTTGACCATGAAGCCGTCGGAGGGTTTATGACTCATTGTGGATGGAACTCAGCGCTGGAGGGAATTACTGCAGGGGTGCCAATGGTGACATGGCCACTTTCTGCCGAGCAGTTCTACAATGAAAAACTGATTACAGATGTTCTCAAAATAGGAGTGGCTGTTGGTGCTCAGGAATGGTCCAGGGGTGAAAGGAAAATTTTAGTGAAGATGGAAGAAATAGAGAATGCAATCACTCAGTTAATGGTTGGTGAAGAAGCTGAGGGACTCAGAAACCGAACTAGGGCACTCAAGGAGATGGCGAGGAGGGCGACTGAAGCAGAGGGATCATCGTACTGCGATTTGAATTCATTATTAGGAGACCTTAGAGCCATGAAGTCTACCAGCTACTAGAACAGGATGAACATGAATTGTCAGGAAAAATATACTTTGTATAAACGTGTATGTATGTATGTATGTATGTATGTATGTGGATTGAATTATTCTAACATTCTCTGTAATCTTCAAACACAAGTCCACATGCAAATGAGATAACAGTATTTCATTATGAAAACACAAGACTTACCGCTACATTAACAAATGAAACGAGTTGTAAGAGTTTATAACCTTCTCCAACATCTAATCTTTCATGGCATGCCAAACTGAACATCAACATCTGCAACAAACTTTTTTATTTAAAAATATATTAAATAATATTTTTTTAAAATTATTTTTAATTTCAACCCATCAAAATATCTAAAAAAATTAAAATAAAAAAACAAAAACAAAATTCAAAATTTTTGTAAAGTATTTTTAAAATGCTTTCCAAATAGAAATTAATCTAAATTTCAAATTCAAAATTTTTTAACTCGAGAATATATATTAAAAATTAATATAAAAGTTTTGAAGAATATATATTAAAAAATAATATAAACAGTTTTTGACAGCATATGCATGTGAACATTTCGACTAGATAGAAACAAATAAATTAAGAAGGCATTACCGTGCGTTACAGCTGCAGGCGGTGGCGGTGATTCTCAGGAAGTGCAGAGAATGTGCGCGTTGCTTCCGGTCCGCCGTGTGATCTGACTTGTTGTCTTTTCAAAAATTTAAGCTCAAACTGGGAGGCAAGTGGGGTTATTTCGGCGGGAGGTTGTGCCCACTTGCGTCAACTCCTCTGTATGGTTATCGGTTGCTCGTTTGCTATTTTTTTAATCAAGTTTTTAAATATTTCTCATTATTTTGATGTTTAAAACTTTAAATATTAAATATAGTTATGGAAAAATAAATATTATCTAAATATAATTTAAAATAAAAAATATCTAGAAATACAATATCTATTTCACTCTCAAACAATCACTTGTAAACCATCACTATATTTATGATTTTTAACGTGTTTATTTTTCCGGTTCAATTGTTTTTTTAAATACTTCAAATTAATATTTTAGATATTTTATTATAAAAATCTTTAAATAATAACAAATAAACTCTCTGTGTACGTGCGGTTCTGGATAACTGGATTCCGTGCTCCACCTTTATTTCCTCCCCCTCTTTTTCTTAAATGAAATTTATTGTTTTTTTTTCTGTTCCGTCACGGAAATGAACTCTTTATTTTCCTATGACGAATCTGCCCCTCTCAATATGCCACCCATCCTTGCTTTTATTATTTGCTACTCGTTGAATATAGAAATGAAAAAGAATGGTAATTATTGTTATTATTTTATTCAATCAAAAGTGACATTTTCCAATCAATCTGTGTGCTAATTGAGATTAAAATATATGTTTATCATTAATAATAAATTATTTTGAATATTAATTTGTAAAATTAAATAGGAGAAAATTCTTCCTCACGAGCCTTTTAAAATTCTTGCCCCCGGTTTGATAATTAGAATGGTTCCAAAACATTATATTTTTTTTATATATAAACAAACTATAAATTTCATGAGAAACTGTCTCTATTTATCTTTTCATTAAAAGCAAGAACTGTCCCGAAGCAACCGAATGGGCTCCGTCGGATCAAATTCAATCGTTCGCTACCGTCAGCAATCCCGTGTCTGTTTTGTATTCTGTTTTTAAAATATTTTAAAATAAAATCGTAAAATTTTAATATTAAATTAATTCTTCATTAACAAGCTTTTCTATTTTATTTTTATTAAACAAAAATTCACAACTAGACACGATCTTGGATTTATTTATGATGCTTGTTGGAAATTGCAAGTCTAGAATTGCTAAAACATTTTCCATCTCTGAAATAACACGCTTGGCATGTTGTTGTGAACGGGGTTAGGTAGATGTCACTTCTCAGATTATTTTTATTTTTTTATTATTAATTTGAATGTCTCAATTAGTTTGTTATTCAACTAATTAAATAACTCCACTTTTAAAATCAATTTCTACTTCGAATATTTTTAAATTAAAAAATAAATTCAACCATACATACGAAGTCACAGTTAGGGGCGAGCAAAAAAAAAAATTAATTAAACTAAAAAATCTGATGGACCTAATACTAAATTAATATTAAACTACAATCTCATCAGATAATCTCAGACCCTCTTGCAACCTAAAAAAGCATTTATCAAATCAGAAGGATGTGTCTGGTAGGTGTGAACGCGCGCGCGCGCGCGTGTATATATATATATATATATATAATTACAGAAATGTTCGATGTATTCTTGAAATTATATATATATATATATATATATATATATATATATATAATTACAGAAATGTTCGATGTATTCTTGAAATTAATCATAATGTTTTGAGCTATAATCAACATGGATGGAGACAAATTAGATGATGACAAATTCAAAGATAATAAAAGCATATTTCAATGAGCGAACACTTTTTAAATGATACGTGCAGCTTTCTTGTTGCTGAAGAACCAGTTCTTCTAATTTGTATTTATATTAATTTTATTACTTGTTATTATGACAATTATTTATTTTTCTATAAATGTTTCGTGGAGTTTTTTTTAATTGTATCCTCATATGTTTTATTGTTTTTGTTTTGTTATTTTATTTTTATTTATTCAATTTGAAATTTATTATTCTGGTTTTGATTTTTAATATTTTATTGATTTACTCTGTTTTTTAATATAGTCTCTCGTTGTTATATTTAAGTTGGCTTTTGTACCCTATTTAGTATTCATGGATTTGATTGTTATTTATATTGTATTTTTAATTTTTAATGATCATGAAATCTTTGATTTGTGATTTTTTTTTTGTGTTTGTCCTTTTAATAGGGTAATTTGGTCTTATGACCCGGGTTACTAGTTGCAAGGAGTACAACAATTTTAATATATATATATATATATATATTTTAGTTTTTTTTAAAAAAAACTAAAATATTTTTTTTTTAATTTTATCACTTGACATTAGTTTATTCAACCTTAAGTCTTGGGGTCTTTTTTGCTTTTTTTCATACAAGATTATCTTATATTTTTTTTTCTTACTTTTTTTAACTGATTTTTTCAGTTTTTTTTTATCATTTAGTTTGCTCGAGAGCTATTGTTTATTGCTTTGTTCTATTTTCTTGTACATTATTATCATGATCTCACAAGCGGACCGTGAAAGTGACAAGTTGTTTTTTTTTGTACCATAATATATTTGATTTTGTTTTTCAATCCATCCTTCACCATTTTATTTATTGATAACTGAGCTCCGAATTTATTCTTTGTTTTCCTCCTAGGAGTTTTTTTAACCCTCATTCAGTTTTTTAATTGTTATTAAATAAGATCATTTATATATTTTTAGAATATCCAGGGGGTATTTTTTTTATAATATTGACAAACATTCATTTGTTTATTGGTCATTGGCATTTTTCTGTATTAACAATCACTTATAGTTGTACAATGTTTCTTTATGATTGCTTTTGTTTTTATAATAACATTATTATTAAGAGTATTACTGTTTTTCAACGAGTAAATAAAATAAAAATACAATTTTATTTGAAAAAACGTTTTAATATGCGTGGTTAACACTTAACACACGTGAAGTCAAATAAAACATCACCATACCTCGAACGTAAACTTTCCAACTAAAGTTACCACATTTTACTGGCAGGAGAGGGGAGAGATTTTGAAAATCCTAAGAGCTGAGACTGAGACTAAAAACATTATAAGGACCATTATGAAACGTATAAATAATTATAAGGGTGTCGACTGTGAAATACTGTCTAAAGATAATCCTAATTAAAATAAAAGGTAAAAAGAGCCGTGTACACCCCCACCCACATCAGTTCCTTTCGTCATAAGATACATACCCGTCTCTTTCAACGCACCTGCTTTCTGTATCTATCTCCTCTACAAACTACAAACACCATTTCCGGTGCTCTTCCCTTCCCTATATAGTTATCTACACATACCTAGAGACTCTTCACTGAACACATACACAAAAAAACCTCGAAAACAATGGCCTCTCTTCATCGATCCCTTACTTTCTTGGCTATGTTGTCCTTGCTTTCTGTTTGTTTAGCCATAGACATGTCCATAATTGATCACAACATAAAACATGGCCAAGCCCCAGAAAGAACAGAGGCAGAGACAAGGAGAATCTACGAGATGTGGTTAGTTAAACATGGGAGAGCATATAATGCGTTGGGTGAGAAAGAAAGACGATTTGAGATTTTCAAGGATAACCTTGAATTTATCGATGCACATAATTCTGTTGGGAACCCGAGTTATAAACTTGGGTTGAACAAGTTTGCGGATTTGAGCAACGATGAGTACCGGTCGGTTTACCTGGGTACGAGGATGGATGGGAAGAGAAGGCTGTTAGGTGGGCCAAAAAGTGAAAGGTATTTGTTTAAGGAAGGTGATGAGTTGCCAGAGACTGTTGATTGGAGAAAAAAGGGGGCTGTTACTCCCGTGAAAGATCAAGGCCAGTGTGGTATGTTTTTGTTTGTTTTCATGGTTTCCTTTTATTTTTATCAACAAGATGTCGTTGGCTGGACAACAAATTTGCTGGGTCCGAGACTCGTGAAAATAATTCTATCCTAGATTTTCCTCTTTTTTTTTTTGAGCTTTGGGGATTTAGATTTGATAACTAGCGTGGGACCAGGGGCGTCTTTTTCGCCTAGGATGTTCATAGTTTGGGTGTTCTTTGTTTGACCACATGAAGCTTTCGCTATCATTTGCTATTGTTATACGTCTGTTTGTTACTTCTTAGACTAGATATGTGGTGGGAGCAATTCTTTTTTTCTTTCCGGATTGATCAAGTATAATTTGATTTTTTATTTTATTTTCTGGGTGAGACGAGATGAGATCTTTAGGTTTTAAAGATAAGATCAGCTAGAAATCGGACTATTTGATTCATGTTTTATGGTAACTAAATTTGTTGTAGGTAGGAGTATCTGATGTCCCACAAATAGATTGAACAGTTTGGTATCTAAATTTCATGAAAGCGCTCTGTTTGGCTCAGGCTATTTTCTAATGTGAAGTTTTATTTTGTTTTTTTATTGAAGGGAGTTGCTGGGCATTCTCCACTGTTGGAGCGGTGGAAGGTATAAACCAGATTGTAACTGGGAACTTGACATCTCTGTCAGAACAGGAGTTGGTGGATTGTGATAAGACATATAACCAGGGATGCAATGGAGGCCTCATGGACTATGCCTTTGATTTTATTATTAAGAATGGTGGTATTGATACCGAAGAAGATTACCCCTACAAGGCTATTGATAGCATGTGTGATCCAATTAGGGTATCTTGATTTGTCTTCCCTCCTCAAGTTTCATATTTTAGAAGATTACTATTTGTTCTTTAGTCTGATCGGGATGTTGCTTATCCTTGATGAACTTTATCATTTTGTTTTTGCAGAAAAATGCTCGAGTTGTTACGATTGATGGATATGAAGACGTTCCACAAAATGACGAGAAGTCATTAAAGAAGGCCGTGTCAAATCAACCTGTTAGTATTGCCATTGAAGCTGGTGGAAGGAATTTCCAACTCTACCAATCTGTAAGCACCCCATCTTACTAACCATTTTTATTCTTTGGCATCAAGGCGTAACTATTGAAATTGTTTGGATTGTAATTTGTTTGCAATGCATGATAGGCTTAAACCTGATTCATTAACCTTCATAGCCTACTTACCAGAATGCATCATTTATAGCTCACTAGTTTGGAAGCAAGAAACATTTGAATTCTGAATGGGACAACTTCCCACATACTGACTTTTAAGTAGTCTTGTACACGTTAACTGATTACAGAGTCTTATGTTTCTTTTTTTCTTTGTTCAGGGTGTTTTTACCGGGTCATGTGGAACACAGCTAGACCATGGTGTGGTTGCTGTTGGGTACGGTACAGAGCACGGTGTAGATTACTGGATTGTGAGGAACTCATGGGGTCCTGAATGGGGAGAGAAAGGATACATCAGGATGGAGCGTAATGTTGCCAGCACTAAAACTGGAAAGTGTGGAATAGCAATGGAAGCTTCCTATCCCACCAAGAAGTCTGCAAATCCCCCAAATCCCGGTCCCTCCCCTCCATCTCCGGTGAACCCTCCACCACCAGAGAAGCCATCTTCAGAATGTGATGATTACTACTCATGCCCTGCTGGAAGCACATGCTGCTGCATATATCAGTACGGCGACTATTGCTTTGGATGGGGGTGCTGCCCGCTGGAGTCTGCAACCTGCTGTGATGACCATAACAGCTGCTGTCCTCACGAGTTTCCTGTCTGTGACCTTGAAGCCGGAACCTGCCGAATGGTAAGTGCAGTCTAAAGACAATTTCAATGAGCTTGTGAAGGAAGCTTCTAAAATGTTAACCTCTTATGCTGATATGTTACAGAGCAAGAGCAATCCATTTGGTGTTAAGGCGTTGACTCGAGCTCCTGCTAGAATTACTCAATCCCACCAGCTTGGTGGTAGGAGGTTTAGCTCTGCGTGAGAAATCCCAGGCAGTGAAAAGTCTGCTAGAGCAATATGTGGACATACGATTGGAAGGACTGGGAATTCCTGGCTGCAAGGAAGGAAATGCTCTCTCTTTACTGAACTCCCAAGTGCGTGTTTGACCATTGTTTAGTTCAGCGAAACTAGCGAAACTTATCAAGTTCTTCATTATTTGTAAATTCCTTAAATTGTCTGCTGAGGGAGATGCTAAAAACTTATGATTGAATCGCCTCCATTTGTAAATAATCATCATCAACTATTGATTCCCTTCAATTCTGATTTTCGTTTATGGTGGTATTCGTGGGGCACGTTGTTGAGAATCCCAGATCACTTTTCACATTGCAATTATTTGATGAAACCTTGAGGTGCACGATTGGGATCCATATAGAAAAAGCAAAAACTGGCTTGAAAAATTAATAAAATGTAAAATAACAACGACAATGTGGGCAACACCATGAATGTAACCATGTCTTTTCTCTTTTTAAAGAGTGGCATGGGGTTCACGGCTACAACTGCAGCTGGTTTTTCTTTTTATCTATCCTTTTTAAAAGAGAGGTTCCGAAGGTAAACCGTGCTAGATTTTTTTTCAATATATCAGTAATAATAGATTATATTTTGGATTATAATAGCATAATTATTATTTTATTTTTCAATGTATAAAAAATTAACTAATGTATAAAAAATTAACTCTTGAACTTGGGGTATATTAGCTTTTTTTCATGAGACAAGGTTGATATTTTTTTTATTGTTTAGGGGTATTTGAGTCTTTTTCAAGTTATTTTTTCTTACCATAGAACTATGTTTTTATTCCTGTTACACGGGGGTATTTTTAATTTTTTACTCTACTATGAACAATAAAATAATAATATTACCCTCAAATAACACAAAAATCAAGAGTTATCGGTGGAGTGTTTCTAGTTTTTCAAATATTTTCAAACAATACAAATACATATATGCCCTTAACAAAAGACAAAATCCAAATGTTGGAAGTAGAGGTTTTTAGATAATTTTACTTTTATTTTTTCTGCAGAATATTATGGGCACATTGATCGTACACGCCAATGGTTTTTTTCGTAATGCTCATTTCAAGCGGAACATGAGGTGTCGTGTGATGGTTAAT